>ML661908.1:8105574-8518702 GCA_007570785.1 Antilocapra americana
CTGTATAACCAGCTCTGTCTTTAATAGGGGGAGGTGTTAGGCTGCCTGTCTGAGCCTCAGTTTCCTTAAAGTGGGGTCATGCTGGCTGCAGAGACCTGTCAGGCTCCTATGAAGTGGTGCATGTGGGCCGCAGGCCTGTGTCCTTCACACGGGGAGCTTTGGGGTCTGGTGGCCCTTGACACAAGCTGTGTAGTATCTCCCACCTCTTTTCACCCACAGGAGAGGCTGTATAATTTCAAAATGCAGGGATCCTTGTTTTAAAATTATTCAAGATTTCAGGGACTTCCCTGGTGGTTAAAACTCTGCACTCCCGGTGGGAGTTTGATCCCATGGGTTTGATCCCTGGTCAGAGAACTAGATCCCTGCATGTTAGGCAACCAAACTATATACTGGTATGGGGACGAGAGCACTTCTTGAGAGGGAATCTGGGTCTTTGTCCTGGCTCAGCAGGAAAAAGCACCGTGATGGATGAGGTGTGTCAGCGGTGGCTGTCGTTGCCAATTCTACGTCAGTGGGATCTGGTCATTTGAAAGATGTTCCAGCTGGTGGTTTGGAGTTTCTGAATTAAGTAGCCTGGCAGCTTAGGCTCTTGGCTCAGACTTTTTGATTAGACCCCCAAAGCTGGCAAAGTCCATGACTGGCAAGTTTTAACAGCTGGATCTCTAATGCCTTTCAGTTCAGTTCAGTCGCTCAGTTGTGTCTGACTCTTTGCAACCCCATGGACTGCAGCACACCAGGCCTCCCTGTCCATCGCCAACTCCCAGAGTTCACTCAAACTCATGTCCATTGAGTCGGTGATGCCATCCAACCATCTCATCCTCTGTGGTCGCCTTCTCCTCCCACCTTCAATCTTTCCCAGCATCAGGGTGTTTTCAAATCAGTCAGTTCTTTGTATCAGGTGGCCAAAGGATTGGAGTTTCAGCTTCAGCATCAGTCTTTTCAGTGAATATTCAGGACTGATTTCCTTTAGGATATCTTTAGTATCTGGTAAAGAGGCTATTTCTTTCATAAATTTTGTGTTAATGACTTCTTAAAACCTCCCCCAATACAGGTGAGATGCCTTCTTGTGTAGTCCCATAGTATCATCCCCTTCCCACCAAAGCATGAACTATTTTATATGCAGATTCCCTGCTTACCTGCTTATCTCTACCTCCTGCCCTCCCTCCCACCCTCATCACAATCAAATGATAAGCCCCTTGAAGTCCCAGACTGTATTTGGCTTGCTCAATATTTTAATCCCTGGCAGCTGAGACTTTACTGGCCCAAAAGATGCTCAAGTGGGGGGACAAGCATTTCTGCCTCTCTGAGGGACACAGAGGAAGGTGGGAGACAGCGAGATGCACCCAGGAGAACCGGGTAATGGGATGGAAAATGGGAGAGGAGTTCTTACTTTCACGTTTCCTCAAAATCCAGAGGATCGTCTCCTTGTATTTTTCAAAATTTTTCTTCAACCTGAAAGGAAGGCGAATCATCTTTAAAAGCTGAGACCGAATTCGTGCTTACATGTCATGCTACGCGACAGACAGAGCTAGGGCCGGCTCCATCATTTCATAGGTGGAGACTTGGCTGGATGGCTCTGCCTTTGCAACCAGCTTTCTTCCAGTCTGTACTCAGGAATAAAAGGCCAGCACCTGTTGCTGTGTGTCCCTCCTGGCCTTCAACGGGCCTTCCACCTGGGCACCTGGGCTGACCCCAGATCTTTCGAAGTGAATTCAGTGGGGCTCCTCTTGGGAATGAAGCCAGGGTTGGGAGATCCAAAGCCAGCCAAAGCTGACTCTGTGAGTTCAGCTCATGCAGCTTGTTTTTTCTGTGGTTTATGCACTTGTGGCTTATGCACATTTCAGTAAAGCCTCTTCAGAAATAGCTTAGAGACACAGTAGTATTTGTGAACCGGACACAGCCATCTGAAACTCCTTTGCACTGAGTAGGAAAATTTCAAATAAACTCACTCAAAAATGACTCACCATGAAAGCCACATTAAGGCACAGCTCTTGAAAATGATCAAGCCTTCAGCCCTCCTCTCATGTCAATATACAAAGCGAGTCATCCTGGCATTTCAATGGCTGGGACTGTTTTCCTGCCAAATAAGGGGGGTCTCCGGAGACAGCAGCCTATCCTGGTTCTCAGATCAGAGCCCTTTTGAAAGGGAATCTGCCGGAAGGAGGGAGCTTCCAAGGCTTAATTGGATCTGAGCAGAGGGCCTTTGACATGGCAGATTTTAAGTTCTTGCTTCAGAGTCCACGAAGAGAGCGTAATAATTTAACCTCGAGCAAACCTCAGGAAGCAAATACCATCTGCTGGAAAGGGCTGGACTGTTTTGCTTGGCGGAAAGGAGGTTTAGTGTCTGTACTTTAGAAGCTGTTTGCCAGTTGAGAACGAGCTCTATCATGGCCCATTTGTGCCAAGGGTTCTTTATTTGCAGGCACTGTGAAGGGAACTGAAGTAGTTACCTCGCCTACTATCACCTGAGAAAGAACAAGGAGGAAGAGGGTGGGGAGAAGCCTCTCCAGCCTGACAGCAGGATGCCAGGTGCATGCAAGAGTTAGATTCCAGTGAGGGGATCCCTCCAGAGGCACCCAGTGCCCTTTGGGGAAGGTTCTTTCCTTGGTTTCTTTGCTCAGCTTTGCAAGCTAATGGAATCCTTACTAGCCTTGCTAGTAAGGGTACACAGTACTGTATAGACCAGCACACAGTAGGTGCATTCACTGGGTGCAGTTAGGTTAGAATGAGCCTTGGTTATAGGCTTAAACTAGAAAGAAGGGGAGAAAATGTAACCTAGAATGTAGGATAACCTACAATGGTGTTATTGGGATTTTTTTTTTCTTGTTTTATGAGGATCTGAACACTTGGGTGTTCTTTGAATTTTGCATTGCGTATTTAGCCTTCCCTTTTCCTAGAGAAGCCTTAGGGGTCTCTGGCCCCAGGACTCTCTTGAGCCCAAAGCGGAAAATCAAAGACTCCTGATTTTTGGGAGTCTTCATCCACCAAGAAGGTTATGCAAGGTATCCCATCCCTCCCAGCCTGTTCCTCGGAGCCCCTGCCAGAGAGTGCTTCAGATGCCTGACCATGTACCTTGTTCACCAAGGCTTCTGACAGCTGGATAAGTGAAAATCCAGGCTTCCTAGTACCACAGGCTGGATGTACACATGGGGTTCTGGAACATTTTGTGACTGGGGTCATGCTAACTAGAAAGATTTGGTGCCAGCAGCCATCTGCAATAACTTTATCGCTTCCCAAGCCCCTGCCGTGAATCCCAGGTCAGTGACCCTTGGGGCTTTTCCCCCTCAAGGAGCATGGAGAAGCAATGGCTAGCCTAGGATGAAGCTAAGGAATTTCTTGGGAAGATGCCATGAGCTTGTTCTGCCCCCTGTCCCTTCTCTTCAAAGGCTCAGCAGTCTGAGCCTTGCCTCCCAGACTTTCGTATAACTTCACAGTCCCTTCAAGACTTTTTCTTGCCTGGGGTTTCCAGCCTGTGTCCCTGCTCACCTTTGATGCTGTCTTGCACATCCCATGTTCATAGATTTCTTTGCCTTTGAGTTTTGGCAGCCAGATCATCTTGTGCCCCGATCCCTAATCTTACCCTTGTCCTGTGTCTGGCTTGTGCCAGCTCTTTGACTCAAGGAAGCCTCTGGACCCTGGCCTTCCTCTCATGGTGCTCTCATGTCCCAGTCAATACTTTTCTCTGCCGCTGGCTTTGGTCTACCTGCACCCATG
Organism: Antilocapra americana; assembly: GCA_007570785.1. Taxonomy (NCBI): domain Eukaryota; kingdom Metazoa; phylum Chordata; class Mammalia; order Artiodactyla; family Antilocapridae; genus Antilocapra; species Antilocapra americana. The sequence goes on from ML661908.1 coordinate 8,109,289, forward strand.
ACCAGTACCTTCCCAGTGACCAATAGTTCCATCCCTCTTGTCACTTACAGAATTCCCAGTTTCCTTCTGGTTTCACTCTCCAGATGACCAGTCAGGGGAATGTTAATATCCTCCTCCAGTTCATTGCGAAGAGCCATTTCTTTGAGCACGGTCCTGAACACCGACTGATAAGTGGTGGTCGAAACCTGCAGAAGAGTTAATCTTTAATGTGTGTAAATCTTTATCTACCTCTATGTAGCTTCGCATATCTATTCTTGCTATCATTTCCCCTCAACATATTTATTAATTTTGTTTTCATTGCTTTATTTCCCACTTGGCACCGTGCTTTTGTTCTGTTTTCCAGTTTGTGCTTTAGTTAGCTTTGTCCTTAACTGGTAAATATAATTTTTTATTTCCTTTGTTTGCTGGGTCAATCTCCTGTATTTTATTTTTGTTGGACTGCTTTGACTTTGCTTATGGGTGTATATGTATATGTATATATTCCATTATTTTAATTATTATTTGCCTGATTTTGTGACTGCCATTTGTCTGGGGTTCATCTTTGGTTTCTTGGTTTTGGGTATTTGTTTTAATCTCACTTAATGCCATAACAAACCACTTGTGGGATCTTTGTTTCTGACCAGAGATCAAGCCCTGAGCCTTTGGAAGGGGAGCACTGACTCTAAGACCCTAGACTACCAGAGAACTAACCCTAGGGAGTATCAAATAGTGAGAACTCACACAAAGGAAACCACTTGAACACAAGACCCGGCATCATCCAACCACCAGTAGCACCCTCTGCACCCTCATCTAAACAACAAACAAAACAAAAATACAAACCCAGTCAAAAATACTACCTCACTTAGCCTTGCCCATCAGAGGCAAAAGAAACAAAAGACTCAGCACAAATCTCACCCTGTACGAAGCTTACACAAACCACTGGACCAACCTTACAACGGCAGAAACCAAAAGAAAGAATTCAACCTTGAAGTCTGGGAAAACGAGACCTCAAACATAATAAGTTAAAAAAAAAAAAAAAAGAAAAGGCAGAGAAATACTACACAAATGAAAGAACAAATTAGAAACACAGAAGTCCAAATAAATGAAGAGGAAATAGGCAAACTACCTGAAAAAGAATTCAAAATAATATAGTAAAGATAATCAAAAAACCTTGAAAACAAAATGGAGAAAATGCAAGGATCAATTAACAAAGACCTAGAAGAATTAAAGAATAAACATACAGAGACAACACAATTATTGAAATTAAAAATACTTTGGAAGGAATCCATAGCAGAATATCTGAAGCAGAAGAATGAATCAGTGAGCTGGAAGATAAAATGGTGGAAATAACTTCTAAAGAACAGAATAAAGTAAAAAGAATGAAAAGAACTGAGGATAGTCTCAGAGACCTCTGGGACAATATCAAATGCACCAACATTCAAATTATAGGGGTCCCAGAAGAAGAAGAGAAAAAGAAAGGGTATCAGAAAATTTTTGAAGAGATTATATTTGAAAATTTCCCCAACATGGAGAAGGAAATAGTCAAACAAGTCCAAGAGGCACAAAGTGTCCCATACAGGATAAACCCAAGGAGAAACACGCCAAGACACATACTAAGTGAACTAACAAAGACTAAACACAAAGAAAGAATATTAAAAGCATCAAGGGAAAAGCAACAAGTAACATACAAGGGAAACCCCATACGTTATCTTTCAGCAGAAACTGCAGGCCCAAAGGGAATGGCAGGTTACATTTAAAGTACTGAAAAGGAAACATCTACAACCAAGATTATTGTACCCAGGGAGGATCTCATTCAGAATTGATGAAGAAATAAAAAGCATTTCAGACAAACAAAAGTTAAGAGAATTCAGTATCACTAAACCAGCTTTACAACAACTGTTTTTTATTTATTTATTTATTTATTTTTTATTGTTTTTGCCATACATTGTCATGATATCACCATGGATTTACATATGCTTCCCCTCCGGAACCCCCCTCCCTCCTCCCTCCCCCCCAGGAAATCTCTCTGTACCAGCCCCGAGCATCAATTACAACAACTGTTGAAGGGACTTATATAGTCAAGAAATATAAGAGAAGGAAAAAGATCTACAAAATCAGTTCAGTTCATTTGCTCAGTCATGTCCGACTCTTTGTGACCCCATGAACTGCAGCACGCCAGGCCTCTCTATCCATCACCAACTCCTGGAGTTTGCCCAAACTCATGTCCATTGAGTTGGTGATGCCATCCAACCATCTCATACTCTGTCATCCCCTTCTCCTGACCTCAATCTTTCCCAGCATCAGGGTCTTTTCAAATGAGTCAGCTCTTTGCATCAGGTGGCCAAAGTACTGGAGTTTCAGTTTCAACATCAATCCTTTCAGTGAACACCCAGGACTGATCTCCTTTAGGATGGACTGGTTGGATCTCCTTGCTGTCCAGGGGACTCTCAAGAGTCTTCTCTAACAACACAGTTCAAAAGCATCAATTCTTTGGCACTCAGCTTTCTTTATAGTCCAACTCTCATATCCATACATGACCACTGGAAAAACCATAGCCTTGACTAGACGGACCTTTGTTGGCAAAGTAATGTCTCTGTTTTTTAATATGCTGTCTAGGTTGGTCATAACTTTCCTTCCAAGGAGTAAGTGTGTTATAATTTCATGGCTGCAATCACCATCTGCAGTGATTTTGGAGCCCCAAAACATCAACCCCAGACAATTAAGAAAATGGCAATAGGAACATATATATCAATAATTACTTTAAATGTAAATGGATTAAATGCTCCAACCAAAAGACACAGACTGGCTGAATGGATACAAAAACAAGACCCATATATATGCTGTCTACAAGAAACCCACTTCAGGCCTAAAGACACATATAGACTGAAAGTGAGAGGATGGAAAAATATATTCCATGCAAATGGGTAACAAAAGAAAGCTGGAATACCAATCCTCATATCAGACAAAATAGACCTTAAAATAAAGAAGATTAGAAGAGATAAGGAAGGATACTACATAATGATCAAGAGAGCAATCCAAGAGGAAACCTGCAAAGGGACTGCAGAATGAAATAGCCTGAAATCTGATTCCCTAATGTGCCAGATGAGTTTCCAACATGTTATTGGAAAAAGACAGTGGGAACAGTAGCATGACTAGCAAGATTTGTTCTGAAGATTGTCTCCATAATGGTCACACCCTCTTTTCATTCCCCAGTTCCCTTAAGAATATTTTTTTTAATAGTAGCATACCAAGAAATCTTTGAGAGCATAAAATTACCTCCTTCTTCCAAATGTAGAGAAGGCTCTAGAACATAAAATTGCATTCATGGCTTGAGAGCATAAGGCTTTTTTAGCTAAGCTCTCAGTGGTTGTTTATTTATCGTGTCATAAATAGTTGCGAAGGATGAGTCTTCAGGAAACCAGGGTAGTACCTAGCAGCTTCTTGTAGTGGATGATTCTGTATTTAAGGATTTTTCCAAAGTAATGGCACTGCAAGCTACCTTTTAATTTTGCAGATTTGTTCATTCTGTCTCAAGTCTGTGAGGTTAACCAGGACTGACCCATAGGTTGGTCTTCACAAGAGTTTTTTTTTCGACTCCCTTTTGGTAGAAGGTGAAGTATGACTTGCTGTCCAAAAGAACTGCAGGTCATCACATTGCCCTGCCCACTACAGGTTGAGGTTGTTACGGAGGTTGTTCTGCATCTGATAATGTACAGTCTGCCATTCACTTATAAGCCTCCGAAAGTAAGCAGCTTCCCTGATGGCTCAGTGGTAAAGAATCCACCTGCCAATGCAGGAGACATGGGTTTGACCCCTGGGTTGGGAAGTTCCCCTGGAGAAGGAAGCGGCAACCCACTCCAGCATTCTTGCCTGGAAAATTCCATGGACAGAGGACTGTAGCGGTCAACAGTTCATGGGGTTGAAAAAGAGGCAGACATGACTTCGCAACTAAACAACTACAACAGAAGGAAGCGGGTGACCCACATATCCAAAGTCGCATGTTACCTGGGGCAGATACAAGAACGGAGCTTGCGATTGGCTGGTTTTTTCAGGTTGGGGAAAAGCTGGGGTGTCTCAGGACTGACTTGCTTGATTCCCAGCCTCTGCACGCACCTCTCCTCATTGCTGGTGTTGAGTTAATTAAACACAGAGGCCATCAGACTGAGGAGGCTCTGAGGCCATGGTGCCCAAGTAAGCAAACAAAAACCTAAGCCTGTAAATGCCTCATGCCTAAGAGATCAAAATCCAAGGAAACCAATCACAAGCAGCTGACTCGGCTTTAAGCCAGTCAGTCAATAATTTCCTTGCTTTGCTTCTGCCTTTTCTGTCTCTCCTCAGCTCCTGTTGGCTGAGGGCTCTTAACCAGTTTGGTACTGCCTGATTCTAATCAGAAAGGCTCAACTAAACTCTTCAAATTTTTAATAGGCCTCAGTTTATCTTTTTACACTGGAAAGTATCAGTGCTTCAGGGCGGATTGAGGTGAAGGCTTGTGGTCCCAGTATTCCTGCCTCTAAATTCTTTATTGTTGACCATTCTTCCCTTGAGTTGGAGCAATGACCCAATTGGCCAGGCTGGTCTTTCATGAGTCCTTTTGTTTCTTTTTAAAAATTTATTTTTTATTTTATTTTTGGCTGTGCTGGGTCTTTGTTGCTGCTTGAGGGCTTTCTCTGGTTTCTGCGAGCAGGGGCTACTCCCTAGTTGCTGTGTGCAGGCTTCTCATTGTGGTGGCTTTTCCTGTATAGTGTGGGCTCTAGGCATGCAGGCTCAGGCGTTGCAGCTTGGTAGTTGTGGCGCTTGGGCTGAGTTGCCCCGAGGCATGTGAGATCTGTCAGATCCCACTGTCAGAATAACCAGGTTGATGGCTGCCTCCAAGTCAAAGGACCTCAGCTACGTCTCTCCCGTGGGTACCTCAGCAGTTTCTGGTGCTCCCCCTCCAAAGGCCCCAGAAGTCCACACAGACAAGTCTTTCAGTTGCAGGTATCAGGTAGCATTGACTCCATTCCTTCTGTCCTGCTCTGGCCCTACTTGGCCACATCTGCCGCCTATGGATTTCGTGGAGAAATGGTGTTTTTCAGGTTATACTGTAGCTGGGCCACAAGTGCTGCCCCATCACTCACCTAAGTGTCTGGAGGCCAGGTGGTAGAGACAGCAGGGGGTCGTGTCCCCTCGCTCTGTGCCATACTTTGTCACCAGAGCCAGGCCCCTGAGATGGCAAGGTAAGGTGTTTGTGACTGGGGCTCACGTGCACGGGCCGCGTGCCACCCAGAACCCTCCCAGCATCCTATCTCATCCAGAACCTCACAAGGCTCCATGGGAGGTGTCCCCTTGGCTTATGGCTGCAGCCCCACCAGACACACAGAACCTCAGTTGACAGGTACACTGAAGGTTTTTGAAAAATAAAAACCACATGATTATCTCAATATATGCAGAGAAAGCCTTTGACAAAATTCAACATCCATTTATGATAAAAACCCTCCAAAAAGCAGGAATAGAAGGAACATACCTCAACATAATAAAAGCTATATATGACAAACCCACAGCAAACATTATCCTCAATGGTGAAAAACTGAAAGCATTTCCCCTGAAGTCAGGAAGAAGACAAGGGTGCCCACTCTCACCACTACTATTCAACATAGTTTTGGAAGTCTTGACCACAGCAATCAGAGCAGATAAAGAAATAAAAGGGGTCCAGATTGGAAAAGAAGAAGTAAAACTCACTGTTTGCAGATGACATGATCCTCTACATAGAAAACCCTAAAGACTCTACCAGAAAATTACTAGAGCTAATCAGTGAATATAGTAAAGTTTCAGGATACAAAATCAACACACAGAAATCCCTGGCATTCCTATACACTAACAATGAGAAAACAGAAAGAGAAATTAAGGAAACAATTCCATTCACCATCGAAACAAAAAGAATAAAATACTTAGGAGTATTTCTACCTAAAGAAACAAAAGACTTATATATAGAAAACTATAAAACACTGATGAAAGAAATCAAAGAGGACACAAATAGATGGAGAAATATACCATGTTCATGGATTGGAAGAATCAATATAGTGAAAATGAGTATACTACCCAGAGCAATCTATAGATTCAATGCAATTCCTATCAAGCTACCAGAAGTCTTTCTCAGAGAATTAGAACAAATAATTTCACAATTTGTATGGAAATACAAAAAACCTCATATAGCCAAAGCAATCTTGAGAAAGAAGAATGGAACTGGAGGAATCAACCTACCTGACTTTAGGCTATACTACAAAGCCACAGTCATCAAGACAGTATGGTACTGGCACAAAGACAGAAATATAGATCAATGGAACAAAATAGAAAGCCCAGAGATAAATCCACGCATCTATGGACACCTTATCTTTGACAAAAGAGACAAGAATATACAATGGAGAAAAGATAATCTCTTTAACAAGTGGTGCTGGGAAAACTGGACAGCCACTTGTAAAAGAATGAAACTAGAACACTTTCTAACACCATATAAAAAATAAACTCAAAATGGATCAAAGATCTAATCATAAGACCAGAAACTATAAAACTCCTAGAGGAAAACATAGGCAAAACACTCTCTGACATAAACCAAAGCAGGATCCTCTATGACCCACCTCCCAGAAAATTGGAAATAAAAGCACGAATAAACAAATGGGACCTAATTAAAATTAAAAGCTTCTGCACAACAAAGGAAACTATAAGCAAGGTGAAAAGACAGCCTTCAGAATGGGAGAAAATAATAGCCAATGAAGCAACGGACAAACAATTAATCTCAAAAATATACAAGCAACTCCTGCAGCTCCATTCCAGAAAAATAAACGACCCAATCAAAAAGTGGGCCAAAGAACTTAACAGACATTTCTCCAAAGAAGACATAAAAATGTCTAACAAACACATGAAAAGATGCTCAGCATCACTCATTATCAGAGAAATGCAAATCAAAACCACAATGAGGTACCACTTTACACCGCTCAGAATGGCTGCAATCCAAAAATCTACAAGCAATAAATGCTGGAGAGGATGTGGAGAAAAGGGAACCCTCTTACACTGTTGGTGGGAATGCAAACTAGTACAGCCACTATGGAGACCAGTGTGGAGGTTCCTTAAAAAGCTGCAAATAGACCTGCCATATGACCCAGCAATCCCACTGCTGGGCATACACACCGAGGAAACCAGAATTGAAAGAGGCAGGTGTACCCAAATGTTCATCGCCGCATTGTTTACAATAGCCAGGACATGGAAGCAACCTAGATGTCCATCAACAGACGAATGGATAAGAAAGCTGTGGTACATATACATAATGGAATATTACTCAGCATTAAAAAAACATTCATTTGAATCAGTTCTACTCAGGTGGATGGAACTGGAGCCTATTATCCAGAGTGAAGTAAGCCAGAAGGAAAAACAACAATACAGTATACTAACGCATATATATGGAATTTAGAAAGATGGTAACAAGAACCCTGCATGCGAGACAGCAAAAGGAACACAGATGTATAGAACAGACTCATGGACTCTGTGGATGAGGGCAAGGGTGGGATGATATGGGAGAATGGCATTGAAACATGTTAATTATCATATATCTAATCAATCAGCAGCCCAGGATTGATGCTCAGGGCTGGTGCATCGAGATTTCCCGGGGGGGAGGGAGGAGGGAGGGAGGAGGGAGGGGGTTTCTGGAGGGGGGGGCATATGTAAACCCATGGCGGATTCATGTCAATGTATGGCAAAAAGCAACACAATAAAGTAAAGGAAATTAAAAAAAAAGAAAAATTTGTTTCTAATTAAAACAATTCCTTTTCATTTCAATTCTTGCTAAAAAATGTCTCTAAAATGCTTGAGTTTACTTTCCTGTCTTAGTATATTCAGTGCCATGAATCTAAGTTCAAGTAATCCTTTTTCCACCGTTTGACATGGTAGGTAGTTCAGTATTTGAAAGAGCAGTAGGTGTTTTTCTTATTAATAGGGCTTCTCTGGTGGCTCAGATGGTAAAGAATCTGCTGAAATGTAGGACACCTGGGTTCAGTCCCCGGGTTGGGAAGATCCCCTGGAGGAGGGCATGGCAGCCCACTCCAGTATTCTTGCCTGGAGAATCCCCATGGACAGAAGAGCCTGGTGGGCTACAGTCTATGGGGCTGCAAAGAGTCAGGTGTGGCTGAGCAAAACCACTTTAGCTTCTTATTAATATAAGTGTATAGGAGCATGTCTGGAAAGTAAGGAATTTAGGGCTAAATAAGACCTGAAATCAGAGAATTTTTTCAATTAAAATAAGAGCAAAACCCAAATCCCTTGGTTATTTTTCCCACCTTTTAAGTTCAGAAAAATGTATCTGCTTAATTTTGAGTTTCAGAGATGCAAGCTCTCACTTTTGTGATTGTAGTTAGTACCTAAAATCCTGAAAAAATTTCTCAGCTAGAGTGGAAAGGATATATAACCTGAGTAAGCAGGTGTTGGAAGCCTTGGAGGTAAGTTGACACAGGAAATTATAGCCACCAAACTGCATTGGCAGGCAAAACATTTGTGCAGTAGACAGTACAAAACTTTCTGTAGGTGTAAGACTTACTCAAGTTTTTGGAACTTCCCATGGTGTCTCTAGTTATCGGATACAGCTGGGAAACGACCACCATTAAATGTTCAGGGCTGGTTCTGTGCTGATTTGAAAAGTGTGGGCGCAGGACTCAGATCTGTGGGATATGCTCTGTTGCTCTTCTTGCGGTGTTTGCACTGAGGACACTGTTGTCCGAAGCTTCTGTCTTCTGGGCTGCTCCGTGCCTGGTCCTTCAGTCGGAGATGGTAGGCTTTTCGGGGGGCTTTGGTCTATGCTTGTTGGGGTTTCTGATTGTGGTCTTTTCAGGAGTATATGAAGCAAAAGGAAAACTCAGAAACTCACCTCCATGTTGTTCCTTGGATCTCATGGTCCCCTGAGAGTCTGCCTTCTCTTCTCTGTCTTTGAAAAGCTCCTCGTGTTTGTTTTATATATAATGTCTAGAGTTTTAAGTGGTGTGTTTATGTGTGTTAGTTGCTCAGTCGTGTCTGACTCTTTGCAGTCTCATAGACTGTAGCCCACCAGGCTCCTCTGTCCATGGAATTCTCCAGGCAAGAATACTGGAGCAGGTTGCCATTCTATTCTCCAGGGGATCTTCCCGACCCAGGGATCAAACCCAGGTCTCCCGCATTGTGGGCAGATTCTTTACTGTCTGAGCCACCATTGCTTAGTGGGAAAATTACATCTAGTCCCTGTTTCTAGGATCTAACTTCATTTTTACATAAAGTTTCTAAAAAGAGCGATTTGCCCTGATCTATTAATAAGTATCTGAGTAGCTTATGTGTTTTGTTTTTAACTTTGCTGCCTTCAAAAGAAACTTGAGGGGGTTTTATTCATGGTACTGAATGCAGGGCCTTGCGGTGTCATCCTTGGCTTTCTTCTGATCCTCTTTGGATTAATGTGTGTCACTTACACTTCAGCCTGTTTTAAGAGACACTCTCTTGGGCTGTGATAACAGCGGAGTAACGCTGTGACTCCCAGGGCTCAAGACACAGTGTCCAGCTGGCCCTACCCCAACATTCAGAGCCAGTGTTCCCACTTTTTAACCAACTTACTTCATCTTCGAAGACCTCATCACCTTCCAGTGTGCCAATGGGGTCTTTTAATACACGATCCCAAAAGCTCTCTTTGTAACCAAACTCTGTGGCTTTCAATGGTGGAAGGCACGGCCAAAGGAGAGGCATTTAGAAAAAGAGCCAAAACGACAAACAAACAAAAACAAAAAGAGAAGCAGATTTACGGCATTTACACTTGACCTTTTAACTACAAATCCAAACGTCATCAATAAGACTTTGAATTCATCAAACCACTTAAAATTTGACTTGGAGACTAGTGAAACAGGAATGAAAGGGTATTTCAGTGGCAGATTTAGGAAAGTGTGTGTTTCTGGTGGTCAGGGAAGGTGCATCTGACAAAGTGACATTTGAGTGAGTCCTGCACAAAGCAAGGGAGTGAGCAGGCAGATGGCTGGGGAAGACCATCCCTGGCAGGAGGCAGAAGAGGTGCAAAGGCCCTGAGGTGGGAGGGAGTGGGAGCATGCTGAGGTATCTGACAAAGTGCAGGAGGCACATCATGGGTGGAGGGGACTGAGAGTGAGCTGAGCTGGGAGGGCCAGGGCCAGCTCACTGAGGACCTAGTGGGCCCTGGGGAGGAATTTAGATTTTATTCCCAGAGAGATTTATTCTAAGAGTGATTTTCTCTTGGAAATCCTGAGAAATATTCCTATCTCCTGTCAGTTTTGTCAAAAATTGCCCATCTCCAGAATTGCAGATGGTTTGTAATTGCTAATTAAGGCATAAGAGATGAATCCTCAAGTCAGTGAGCTTAAAAAAAAAAGGTCTCTGGAAGATAGCAGATGCCTTTGTTCTCAAGGTCAACCACAGCCTGGTGACTCTAGGCCAGGAGAGGGGCTGGAGACCTCCAGTGTGGACAGAGTGCACATTGAATGGAGGAACAGATAATTACAATTTGGGCCTGGATTCCCTGCTCCGGGAAAGGTGTGGATACTGAGGCGGAGCTGGGGGGACAGGGCTCATACAGGATGATTGGAATCCCAGGGAGATTATGGTGGCCTCTGTCTTGGCTCCAGGATGACACCAGCCCCTCCTCACTGGGCCATCCAGAAAGCCCTGAACGTCTACCGGGGCTGGCGCTGGGCAGGCTGAGTCTGCCTGACGTGTGTCCCTGTTGGGTCTCTGGGGGTGGAGAGGGGTGTTCTTTGTGACCTCCATAAAACATCTCTGCACTGCCTCTGGACTTCGGTTCAGTAATGGAAACGCTGACTCCTCTGGGTCCCTGGAGGGATGGTGAGCTCCACCCAACTGGATCTGCCTGTCCTGACATCAGGCCAGGGCCCTCTCTGCCTGCAGACCTCCCATCCCAGCCTCGGCTTGTTCCTGGTGGAAACCTGCCTCGTTGCAGGGGCCCCTGTGCGGCCAGAGTACCCCCTCACCCCCATGCTGGTAGTTCTTCCCCACCAGGTCCTCCTTCCAAGCACACAGCGTCTCCACTGAGGGGCTCACAACTGGCAGAGGCAGGGGCTCTTCCGGCTCCATTCCAGAACACTGTGTCCCCAGACTGTCCACCTGGGGTGTGGCCTGGAGGTTTCTTCTTGTTGAGAAAACCTGATGAGAATCCACGGGGATTAAGGCAAGCCCTCAGGAGAAGTAGTGGAGGAGCTGGTAGTACGCGACTCTGGGGAGGCTGGGTGCAGAGCCCCCAAGTAAGGTTCTCTGAGGATGTGCCTGCCGGACACGGAGGAGAGGAGCCTGCCTCTGACCCTGCTAGCTCAGCAGCTCCCTGTGACTTGTCAGCGCTGTCTTTTAACAGGCTTTATTGAATAATAGACACTTAATTGGTGGAGGGGGGAAGAAGTAGGTGTTTGTCAAGGGAAGAAGGGGACTTGGCAGGCCGGAATTGGGAGCAGCCATGTTCAGAGGCATTTGTTTCCTCGAAATCATTAACCTTATTAGCCTCAACCGCCCCCGTCTGGGTGTCAAGACAAGCCCAGTAAATCCTCAGTTTCGCAGCCTTAACTGGGGCAGGAGGAGAAGGAAGCGCTTTAGTCCTAATTAACTTTCCCTTTGGGGAGTTCTGTCAACCTCTACCTTTGTTCTACTAGGATTATCTTCCCTCGACATCTCTCCTATGGGAGGACTGGGGAGGCGGGGAAGGTGTCAGGCCAGGCTCCCAATGGTGGCCCTGTTAGCCAGGGCCTTCCCACTTGGTCACTCAGCCCTTTGCACCCTGGGCCCCTTGTCCGTGTAGCGGGGACTGTGGAGCTCATCAAGGCGGCTCAGGGGACCAGCGCCGTCATGATGGAAGCCGGGCAGATAGCACTCCCTGGAGTGGGACGTCTCTCCCGGACTGATTACCGGCAACTCTTAACTCCTCTCCACCCAGCCAATAGCTCTCCTCTAACAGCTTTTTTTCCTGACAGAAGGACGCCTCCTGAATTTGGGCTGGATGTTGGAGTCCTGTGTGTTTGCCGTGCAGGGCAGATCCCCACGTTCTAAACCAGGACATGGAGGAGAGAAGCAGTAAGCAATGGCCCCCGGGCCGGCTCAGAGAAATGGGCACAGGGGTGGAACTCAGGCCTGTTGTCCGCTCCTCCACCCTTCCTGTAGGAGCTGCTGCCGGGAGCTTGCGAGAACGCGGACCCTCAGGCCCATGGTCTCAGAGCCTGCATTTTAACACAAGGCCTGGGAGAATGCTCTGCACATGAAAGTCTGAGCAACATTAGTCTACTCTGGCTCTCTCCTCTCTGGAAATGGAATAAGATTAAGAAGATTCTAGAGTGAGAGAGTTTGTTTGATAAGCCACCTGTGTAGGTAACCCTGCTCCTTCCTGCCCTGGTCCTGGCAGTTTGCCATCCCTCCGCTGTTTCTGTTCAATAACAGGATGTGTGCGTGCTAAGTCGCTCCAGTCGTGTCCCACTCTTGGCGACCCCGTGGACTGTAGCCCGCCAGGCTCCTCTGTCCATGGGATTCTCCAGGCCGGAATACCGGAGTAGACAGTACCGGTTGGGAGCCTGCCTCCAAACCATAGCGTAGGTCTGGTTAATTGTAGGACTTTGGTGGAGCGATGTGCACAAGCTGGGATTCTGCCACCAAAACCCAACCTTCTCCCCTGTCCTTCTCTCTCAGGATTCAGCTACCCCCTCCTTTAATAAAAACTGAATCAGGCTCTGAGGGTACCATTTGAGGGGCTCTAATTCATTCCCTGCCAAGGTGCCATGGAATGGGTCTGTCTGGAGGGACCCATGCATCCCAGTTAAGCCCTGCGGCCCACACTTCAGAGAAGCTCGTAATTGACTGGGCCCTCTTGAAATGTGGGTGTCCCTATACAGACCTTGAGTAGAGAGGTGGACTCCTGGACTGTTCTCAGGTCATTCTTTCTCATCCCAAGACCCTCTCTCTGTTTCTATCGCCCGTCAGTTAAGGACAGGGAAGCACATCCAGGTTGGTGGACTGTGTGCCAGCACATCCCTTGATTCTCTCTAGGACTCAGAACTGGCCAGATCAGCAAGGCACCCGCCCACCTGGAGGGCATCATCACCAGACACTCTGCAGGGAGCAGGAATCTTTGGTTAGGTTATGTGGGACTCACCATTTCCTGCCATTTCTGGCTCTTCACTGGAAACAAAGGCTGAAAACCAACAGGAAAAATGATTAACAGGAGGTGGAATGCTGACCTCTTCACCCTTAAATGTCTGGAGAGTCCAGGGCAGAGACTGCATATTCTAGGATAAGAGGCTTCTGTGATTTTCAGCAGATGGAGCGGTAGCTTATGCTCAGCATACATCAATTCCCCTCCTTTGGTTCACGGTTCACCTTTTCCACTAGAGTTTAAGTTCTGAGAGGGTAGGATAGCTTTGTCCATATGAAGATGGACATACTACTGCCAAGTACACAGTAGGTATATAATCAATATAGTTTCATACACAGTAGATGTCATGGAATAAATTGAGTATGGGTAATCCATTATCTTCCTTTCTAACTCCAGTGGTAAATAGTATTTCCTCCCCTTTCAAAACTCAATTTTAACTGACAATTAAAAGCATTTTACCCTTTGGTCAAGTTTCTTCCCTGAGTCTTGACATCAGTTCTAGAAGTAAGGTTTTGGCCCACTGACCTTAATGAAGGCTGCCCTAGTCTAAAATGATCACATGAGGACTCTCTTTGGCCTGGGGCATGCTAATTTTGTGCTTCTCACCATCTCACAGACGGACCTGAAGCTTCCGTGAGTCATTTAAAATCATCGTAAAATTATAAAGTTAACATGATACCTTGTGACTCAGACTTGAAGGTGGCCAGCGTCATTGTTGATTCTCCCTCTCCTTGAGATCTTGATTTTGAAAGTACTGTTAAAAGACAGAAGATGATGGCCACTGACAATTTTAACCTTATACTTTTCAGTGGGCTCATATTGGACAGTTAGGGTCTGAGGTTCTTAGCACCCAAAATTGATCCACAGAGGAAAAAACGTGAGTTGGAGGTCACTGCTGGTATATACTGGATGCTTCCTCTGCCCATATCCTCCTCTTAGCTTTGCTGACTTACTCTGGGGCTGCAGTAAACAGTGGCTGGGAAATCCAGGCCCTCTCCTTGTCTGGTCAGTTAGGGTTCCCAGGACAGAGAGGATGGCTGGGGAGACCTGAGGGATGTTCCTCCTTCTATAGGAACCAGAGAGCCAAGTGGCTTCCAGGCTGTGTAGGCTTATAACAGGGTACACCTGGTCCCTGCAGGAAGTGGGTGTCTCTGGTGTTCTGTGGTCAAGAGTTCCCAGAGAGGAGCGGAATGAGGGCCAGTGGGGAGGCCCGGGGGCCTGGCTAGTAGAGATGAGTTATGCCATGATAGGCTACTGCTGTTTTTGAGAACTTTCCTAAAGTTCTGGGTTGAAAGTGAAAGTGTTAGTTGCTCAGTCATGTCTGACTCTGCAACCCCATGAACTGTAGCCTGCTAGTCTCCTCTGCCCATGAGATTTCCCAGGCGAGAATACTGGAGTGGGTTTCCATTTCCTTCTCCAGGGGATCTTCCCGATCCAGGGATCGAACCCGGGTCTCCTGCATTGTAGGCAGATGCTTTACTGTCTGAGCCACCAGGGAAGTAGTTCTTGGACTACTAAGAACATGCATGGCTCCGGCTGTTGGGACTCATTTCCTTTTCTTAACCAATTTTCCTTAAGCTGCCTTGTTCTAGCCCTTCTATGCAGATGGGGAGGCCAGGTCTCGTTTTCTCGCTTTTTGTGGCAGCTCATCAGATAATCGAAGGCACTTATTCTGTCTCAGACTCATTTGTCTTCCAGACTTAACGCCCTCGTTTGCTACAGCAGTTCTCTGTGTGACGTTGTCTCCAGGCCAACCTCATACCAGCTTCTCCTCTGAGTCCCAGCTAGTCCGCTTCTAGTCCCCATAGAGGGTGGAATCCTTCTAGGTGAACAGCGCCCTGGGGCTGCTCTGGTAGCGCAGGCTGAAGCAGGACTCGTCTGCCTCTACATAACCTTGTAATTGTGTCGGCCGTCACATCAGTCATCCTGTTGACTTATGGAGCCTGTGGTTGAGTAAATCATCTCAAGCAGACAGGGCTTTACCCTCTTGTCCTTCTCCTTCCTATATTTGTGGGCCTACAAGCAGTGTCTAATCTAAATGAGCATTCTATTTTATTTAGCCAGTCCTGATCCAAGGAGCGGTGGCTGCGCCGGTGCAGGAGGGCCGAGAGGAGCTACTCCATGTTCAAGGTCAGGAGGGGAGGCTGTGAAGAGACACCCCTTATCCAAGGTAAGGAGCAGCAGCTGCACTTTGCTGGAGCAGTCATGAGAGATACCCCGCGTCCAAGGTAAGTGAAACCCAAGCAAGATGGTAGGGCAAGAGGGCATCAGAGAGCAGACACACTGGAACCATACAAATAGAAAACCGGCCTATCTGATCTCATGGACCACAGCCTTGTCTAACTCAGTGAAACTAAGCCATGCCGTGTGGGGCCACCCAAGACGGACGGGTCATGGTGGAGTGATCTGACAGAATGTGGTCCACATTCTCGAAAACGCCATGAACAGTATGAAAAGGCAAGAAGGACATGGAAAGATGAACTCCCCAGGTCGGTGGGTGCCCAATATGCTACTGGAGATCAGTGGAGAAATAACTCCAGAAAGAATGAAGGGATGGAGCCAAACCAAAAACAATACCCAGCTGTGGATGTGACTGGTGATAGAAGCAAGGTCTGATGCTATAATGAGCAATATTGCATAGGAACCTGGAATGTTAGGTCCATGAATCAAGGCAAATTGGAAATGGTCAAACAGGAGATGACAAGAGTGAATGTCGACATTCTAGGAATCAGCGAACTGAGAAGGACTGGAATGGGTGAATTTACCTCCGATGACCATTACATCTACTACTATGGGCAGGAATCCCTTAGGAGAAATGGAGTAGCCATCATGGTCAACAAAAGAGTCCAAAATGTAGTACTTGGATGCAGTCTCAATAACGACAGAATGATCTCTGTTGGTTTCCAAGGCAAACCATTCAATATCACAGTAATCCAAGCCTATGCCCTAACCAGTAATGCTGACGAAGCTGAAGTTGAATGGTTCTATGAAGACCTACAAGACCTTTTAGAACTAACACCCAAAAAAGATGTCC
This sequence comes from Antilocapra americana, assembly GCA_007570785.1. Lineage (NCBI taxonomy): Eukaryota > Metazoa > Chordata > Mammalia > Artiodactyla > Antilocapridae > Antilocapra > Antilocapra americana. The sequence continues at coordinate 8,125,455 of ML661908.1, forward strand.
TTTTCATTATAGGGGACTGGAATGCAAAAGTAGGCAGTCAGGAAACACCTGGAGTAACAGGCAAATTTGGCCTTGGAGTACAGAATGAAGCAGGGCAAAGGCTAATAGAGTTTTGCCAAGAGAACGCACTGGTCACAGCAAACACCCTCTTCCAACAACAAAAGAGAAGACTCTACACATGGACATCACCAGATGGCCAACACAGAAATCAGATTTATTATATCTTTGCAGCCAAAGATGGAGAAGCTCTATACAGTCAGCAAAAACAAGACTGGGAACTGACTGTGGTTCTGATCATGAACTCCATATTAACAAATTCAGACTTAAATTGAAGAAAGTAAGGAAAACCACTAGACCAGTCAGGTATGGCCTAAATCAAATCCCTTCTGATTATACAGTGAAAGTGACGAATAGATTTAAGGGACTAGATCTCATAGACAGAGTGCCTGATGAACGATGGATAGAGGTTCGTGACATTGTACAGGAGACAGGGATTAAGACCATCCCCATGGAAAAGACATGCAAAAAAGCAAAATGGCTGTCTGAGAAGGCCTTACAAATAGCTGTGAAAAGAAGAGAAGTGAAAAGCAAAGGAGAAAAGAAAAGATATTCCCATCTGAATGCAGAGTTCCAAAGACTAGCAAGGAGAGATAAAGCCTTCCTTGGAGATCAGTGCAAAGAAATAGAGGAAAACAAAAGAATGAGAAAGACTAGAGATCTCTTCAAGAAAATTAGAGATACCAGGAGAACATTTCATGCAAAGATGGGCTCAATAAAGGACAGAAATGGTATGGACCTAACAGAAGCAGAAGATATTAAGAAGAGGTGGCAAGAATACCCAGAAGAACTGTACAAAAAAGATATTCATGACCCAGAAAATCATGATGGTATGATCACTCACCTAGAGCATCCTCTAGGATCCTTCACATCCTGGAATGTGAAGTCAAGTGGGCTTTAGAACGCATCACTATGAACAAAGCTAGTGGAGGTGATGGAATTCCAGTTGAGCTATTTCAAATCCTGAAAGATGATGCTGTGAAAGTGCTGCACTCAATATGCCAGCAAATTTGGAAGGCTCAGCAATGGCCACAGGATGGAAAAGGTCAGTTTTCATTCCAATCTCAAAGAAAGGCAATGCCAAAGAATGCTCAAACTACCACACAATTGCACTCATCTCACACACTAGTAAGGTAATGCTCAAAATTCTCCAAGCCAGGCTTCAGCAATATGTGAACCATGAACTTCCAGATGTTCAAGCTGGTTTTAGAAAAGGCAGAGAAACCAGAGACCAAATTGCCAACATCCAGTGGATCATCAAAAAAGCAAGAGAGTTCCAGAAAAACATCTACTTCTGCTTTATCAACTATGCCAAAGCCTTTGACTGTGTGGATCACAATAAACTGTGGAAATTTCTGAAAGAGATGGAAATACCAGACCATCTGACCTATCTCTTGAGAAACCTGTATGCGGGTCAGGAAGCAACAGTCAGAACTGGACATGGAACAACGGACTGGTTCCAAATAGGAAAATCAGTACTTCAAAGCTGTGTATTGTCACCCTGCTTATTTAACTTAAATGCAGAGTACATCATGAGAAACGCTGGGCTGGAAGAAGCACAAGCTGGAATCAAGATTGCCAGGAGAAATATCAATAATCTCAGATATGCAGATGACACCACCCTTATGGCAGAAAGTGAAGAGGAACTAAAAAGCCTCTTGATGAAAGTGAAAGAGGAGAATGAAAAAATTGGCTTAAAGCTCAACTTTCAGAAAACAAAGATCATGGTATCTGGTTCCATCACTTCATGGGAAATAGATGGGGAAACAGGGGAAACAGTGTCAGACTTTATTTTCTGGGGCTCCAAAATCACTGCAAATGATGATTGTAGCCATGAAATTAAAAGATATTTACTCCTGGGAAGGAAAGTTATGACCAACCTAGATAGCATATTTAAAAGCAGAGACATTACTTTGCCAACAAAGGTCCATCTAGTCAAGGCTATGGTTTTTCCAGTAGTCATGTATGGATGTGAGAGTTGGACTGTGAAGAAAGCTGAGCACTGAAGAATTGATGCTTTTGAACTGTGGTGTTGGAGAAGACTCTTGAGATTCCATTGGACTGCAAGGAGATCCAAACAGTCCACCCGAAGGAGATCAATCCTGGGTTTTCATTGGAAGGACTGATGTTGAAGCTGAAGCTTCAATACTTTGGCCACCTGATGGGAAGAGTTGAGTCATTGGAAAAGACTCTGATGCTGGGAAGGATTGGGGGCAGGAGTAGAAGGCGATGACTGAGGATGAGATGGCTGGATGGCATCACTGACTCAATGAACATGTGTTTGGGTGGACTCTGGCAGTTGGTGATGAACAGAGAGGCCTGGAGTGCTGTGATTCATGGGGTCACAAAGAGTCAGACACGACTGAGCAACTGAACTGAACTGAGCTGATCCAGTGTTTCTGGCTGTCAAGATCTTTCAGAATTTGATCCCCTTATCATCATGACTCAATCGCTTCCAGTCATGTACAGATATCAGCATTCCTCCTACATCTGTATCCAAGTCTATGATATAAAGTTGTGCTAGATGGAGCCTTGTGGCTCCCAACTGGAAAACAGGTTGCCTCAATCCTCAAACAGCTTCTTCGGATGGTTATTCCACAGCGGTCACGCTGTCGGGATCTTGATGCTCGTCTGTCTTGTGTATAGGAACATCAGGAAGGCTTTGAAAGTGAAACATGGTTTGGAACTCAGGCTTCCTGCTTTACCATAGGTCCTGATTTATGACCTTGTCAAAAAGTGACGTAAAAGCCAGTATCACTTGATCTGTTCTTTCTTCTTAAAGTATCTGATAATTCATTTATGGCCACACTGCGTCTGTTGCTGCATAGGCTTTACTCTGGCCGGCGTGGGCCGCACTTCGTGGCCGCGTGTGGGCTTCTCATGGGGGTGGCGTCTCTTGTTGCAGAGCACGGGCTCTAGGCAGGCAGGCTTCAATGATTGTGGCACATGGACTTCACTGCTCCTCAGCATGTGGGGTCTTCCTGGACCAGGGATGGAACCTGTGTCCCCTGCATTGGCAGGCAGATTATTAACCACTGGAGCACCATGGAAGTGCTTGATCGGTTCTTACTGATCCTGTGCTGGCTCCTCCTGGTCATTTTGCTCTCAGTATTTGGCCCAGGTTGGTCATATACTGTTCTCCATGTGTACAAATGTCTGCATACAGCTCCTTGCCTACGAAGGCTGTCTCTTGAGGGAAAGGTACACCCTCTCATCATCATATCTGATCTGGAGTCTGATGAGGACTCAACAGCAGTTTCACAAGCATGTAACAAATATTTATAGGTGCTTATTGTGTGTGTGGGGGGCACCAACGTTTGAGGATTTCTACCAGCGGAGATATAATGCTCTGGGTTAGAATTTCTGGTATACTTTGTTTATGACCCTGCTCTGTGCTCGGCTGTGTAGATACCTCGGGCCATAAACAGTCATTCCGGTCCTCCTCCAGCCTGCTTCATCACCCAAGCCATGAGGCATTTCTGGTGCCTTTTAGCATTCCTTCCGTGTCAGACCTGCCACTCTCTGTAGTAATAGGTTTCAAGGATTTATTTATGTGGGTGTTATACCTCCATGTTTGTTTCAAAGTGCTGTTTATAGAGTCCACGTAAAATGCTGTTTCTGGTGCCCGGGGTTGAACTTGTTGTTCAGTCACTGACTGAACAACTGACTCTGTGACCCTGTGATTGTAGCATTGCCAGGCTCCTCTGTCCTCCACTGTCTCCCAGAGGTTGCTCAGATTCATGTCCACTGAGTCAGTGATACCATCCAGCTATCTCATCCTCTGCTGCCCCCTTCTCCTTCTTGAGTCTTTCCTGGTATCAAAGTCTTTTCCAGTGTGTCGGCTCTTCTCATGAGGTGGCCAAAGCATTGGAGCTTCAGCTTTAGCTTCAGTCCTTCCCATGAATATTCAGGATTGGTTTCCTATAGGATTGACTGGTTTGATCTTCTTGCTGTCCAAGGGACTCTCAAGAGTCTTCTCCAACACCTCAATTTGAAAGCATCAATTCTTCAGCGCTCAGTCTTCTTTATGGTCCAAAGCTCACATCCATACATGACTACTGGAAAAACCCTAGCTTTGACTAGACAGACCTGTGTTGAAAAAATGATGTCTCTGCTTTTTAATTTGCTATCTAAGTTTGTCATAGCTTTGCTTCCAAGGAGAAAGTGTCTTTTAATTTCAGGCTATAGTCACTGTCTACAGTGATTTTGGAGCCCAAGAAAATAAAGTCCGGCACTATTTCCATTGTCTCCCCATCTCTTTGCCATGAAGTAATGGGACTGGATGCCATGATCTTAGTTTTTTGAATGGTGAGTTTCAACTCCATGGACAGTATGGGGTTGAGTAGTCCCATAATGAAAAAAAAAAGGCTTTAAAAATATGAATCTAGCATCCATGAAATCCATTCTACCCTAGAGGTTCGCTGGTTTTCCAGCATGCTTGTGCTGAGAATCCTCTGGGGATCTTGTTAAGGATACAGGCAGGGATTGTGTTGAGAAAGCCTGGGAATCTGCATCTTCACAGGTAGCGGGTGCTGGGGATGCCCAGTCCTGGACCCCGAGCACCATCACCGCCGACACCTGCACTCACCTCCACTCACCTCTGGGGACCCTCTGCCCCTCGCACAACCAGCGCTTTGAGTTGCTTTAGCCTCCATTGTGTTTCTCCAACTAGTGGATGAGTGGCTTTTGCCCTGGGCTAATCAGATTCTTTTTCGCATCTGCCATGCTCAGGAACCCTTAGTGTTCTGTCCCCCAGCTTCAGCGGGACTGGCTTTTCTTCATGGCGGGGGTACATCTCCATCACACGGAGCATCTTCCCTATGTCACTTTCCTCCACCTTCTCCTAACTAGATTTGACCTCCTGTTTGGAGCTCCATACTTCTGGGGTTCCCGTTGTACCCCACTCCGCCTCACTTCCTTTTCCCTCTTCACTCTTTCAGAGAAGTCTCTTAATGAGTCTCTTTGCTCCATTCCACTGGCCAGACACAGTCCTGTAGCTACTGCTGGTAAAGTCTGTCCAGTTATTATTGTAACACTCTCCAAAAGATTGATTGTAAACCGGGCAGAAGGGAAAAGAAAAACCTTCATCAGTTTTAGGAAACTGCCTACTTTTCCTTGTGTTCCAGTCTCAGCTGCAACTGCTACCCCTCATGTCTCTGCAGGAGCCTGGGGTGTGACCTTGACCCTGGCTTAGAGGCTCGGCACTGTCCCCACCTTCGGTCCAGGCCGCCAGCACCACACAATCTGATTGGTAGGTGTTGCTGGGGGTGGCCAGACTTGTTGTAAACACTAAACACATGTTGGGGACTTCCCTGGTGGCCAGCGGTTAAGACGCCACACTTCACTGCAGAGGGCACCCCAGTTCCATCCTTGGTTGGGGAAACTAAGATCCCATATGTCATGCGGTGTCATCAAAAAGGAACTCAGTAGTGGAAAGAGACTTGGCTAGAAAACATGCCCCTACCGTCCAAATGCACAGAGCACTTAAAACCTAAATTAAATCTAGATGTGACTGGCTCTATAATTAAGCCTGGAGACCAAAAAGATCATGAATGAATATGGCAAATGAAACACTGATTTCCAGAGGGCCTCTCTCTGAAGGAAGGCGCCCAGTGGAGTGAACAGGCTCTGGTCCCCCCGTTCCCCCACCTCAGCCTCCCTCTACCTCCTTTTCTTATCCCACCTCCTTTCAAGCTTAGCATTGGCACTTTACAGGCGATTACCCAGTAAATGACTTCCAGAATCCTGCTTATGAATATTTAGATAAGTGTTCACATTTTTTTTTTCCAGCCATCACACTTACTAACTTTGGAATGGTTCCAGTTTTCGGGGCTCCATTGGAGCACAAACCCCACAAGCACCGACTTAGCCTGTAAAATACCCCCCATCGTGTGCTGGCAGTCAGCACCCTGGAACTCCTGGCTTGTGTGGGCTTGCCTCTGCTGCTCCCTTCTCCCTCATAGGGTTTCTGGCTCCTAATTTCATTTAAGCCACATTTGAGCTACAAAATAGAGCAGGCATGGATGGGGGCAGGGAAGTGAGGTGCTGGTTGGGAATCTAATTCACCGCTGCCATGACTACAGATGTGAAACTAATGTGTGAATCTGTGATGGATCAATCTCACTAAGGCTGGGTTTAAATTATTAATCATGGTGAGAGAAGATGCCATTCAGGGGTGCATTCCCAGGATCCTAGGGCAAAGGGCCTTTGGGCTTAATTGGGTTCAGAATTAAGATCCTCAGTGCAATCTTGCCAAACTGTTTCTTGAGTGTCTCCTAACTGTGGCCACACAAATTCCTATGTGTGGCTATGGATGGTCTTGGCGCATTCTGAACCAGGGCTGGCTTTGGCCACACACTCAAACGGAGATTCTGGGGTGGGTCCCAGTCCCATTACCACGTGATTATTTAGAGATGAGGCTCTGTCCCCAGGGAACCAGCCTGTAATCTGGGAAGGAAATGGCCTGTGTCCCTGGGGGAAATAGGGCCTGTGTTCTTGTGGACCAAGAACAGGAAAACTAATGAAGGGACAGGGGGAGATGGGAGAAGGTATTTGTCTTAGCACTCTGCTGATGCTCTTTCTCTGAGGGGGGTCTAGGATGGAGGGGGGGGGTCACAGGGACAGGATGGCCCAGGAAGCAGTATGCATCATCAATCTGATGGGTGATGCTCCAGCCTTGATGTTCCACCTCCATGGGACACCCGTGAGGCCACGTCTCCCCAGCATCCCCGGAACTTGGCCTCAAGATGGATGTGGGGTGCTGGGTCCCTTACCCTTGCTTTTATAAATCCACTCCGTCTGTGTACTCTGGTCCTGGGAGGTCGGCAACTCTCCCTTGTGGTTCACAAATGATGTAGATGGCATCGTGTCCTCAAGAAGAGGCCTGCTGCTGGCATATTCAGGGGATGGGAGGAGGGACAGTGAAGAAGGTGGTCACTCGAGAGATGCCAGCCACAGAGGGTCCACCTCCAGGCAGGGGCCGGGTTAGAAACTCCACGGCTGCTGCCTGCAGGGAGATTGGGGTGGCGGCGGCTGCTCCCTGGCCCCCGCAGACTTCCATCTATCCCAGGACCATCACAAGGGAACGGAAAATAGGCCTGTGGGCCATTCTGGGTGCCAGCTGCTGCTTCACTTAGAGTGAAAGGATCTGCACGCTCCTTCAAAGGCCAGCGGGCCAGGCTTCTGTAACGGACAGTCCAATCTTCCAGAACATTCTCTGCCCCTGCTGGCTCACCACGCTTTTCATTCCAGTCACGCTTCCCACCTCACGGCTGCCTCAGGCAGAGCAGAGCAGCGCTTCAAGTCAAGCACTGGGGGTCTGTGCCCACCAGTCGACCCACTGAACATACCACCATTTTCAGGGAAGGTTTCGCAGGGCCTGAGGACAGGCCCTTGGGTGTGAGGCACAGACCCTACTACCAGGGAGCTCGGGATCCAAAAGGTGTCCCAGCACCCTGCCCCGCACCATCTCCTTCCTCAAGAATCTCTGCTAAGTAGGCAAGAAACCACTTCAGAGGGATGAGAGGGGCTTTTGGCCCTGAAGTCATGTCATGTCGACCAGCCCCGTTGGCAGAGACAGGTGTGAGGGAAATGCCCAGCTCATAAGGGGGGCAGTGACTATGGACGGTAGAAAGAATGTAGACTTTGGAGTTGGCTGGTCCAAGTTGGAGTCTTGGCTCTTTTGAGTGGGATAACCTTGGGTAAGCCCCTTAACATCTCCATGCCTTGGTTTCCGCACCATTTTTTTTTAAACTGGGGGATAATTGCTTTACCAAGTTGCGTCGGTTTCTGCTGTCCAACACCATAGCTCAGCCGTAAGTATACATATATCACCTCCCTCTTGACCTCCCCCCACCCCACCCAACCCCTCCCGCTAGATTGTCACAGAATGCCAGGCTGGGCTCCTTGTGTTACAGAGCAGCTTCCCACTAGTTACCTGTTGCACACACGGTAATCAAATGATGAAGACCATAATCCAAAAAGATGCCCATACCCCAACCTTCCACACCTTTTAGATAATCATACCTCCCTGCCCCGCACCAGATCTCCATTTGTCCCCGCACCAGAGGACAAAATGAGAATGGGCAGTGTTGGCTCTTACAGGCAGTGTTGTTTTTAGAGGCAAAGTAAGAAGTTCAACAGCCCTTCATGAGGTGGGCTGGTTCCTTGTGGGGCTCAGGGTTCCCTGATGCAGGGAAGTCACCATGAGAACGCCGTTCTCCCTGCAGAAACACTTCCTGTCCCCATTTTACAGATGGGAACACCAAGGCAGAAGATGAAGCGGCTGCCCTGCAGCACACAGCTGGCTGGGTGGAGCAGCTGAGATTCACACCCAGGCAGCCTGGCTCTGGGGTCCCTGTTCTCCATCATAGCCTGACAGGTCACTTCAGCATCACGTTGCCTGCTTCTCTGTGAGTGTCAATGGCCGAAGTGGAGGGGATTCTGGAAAGCACTCCCTCTGTAGATTGGTGTAGTTGGGGTGGTCCTGGCAGATGCTGAGCTTCTGAAAGCATGAAGCGTTGACACACAGGAGCTGGTGGAGGGTGGGAGTGGGGAGCCGACCTCACCAGGTGGAGGGGGTACTCCTGTATGGAGCCCCTGGTCCTCAAGTTATAGCCTAGGTCTTCCCTGCACGGTAGAGCAGGTTTCATTCCTGCTCCTCAGTGTAACCCAGCCAGCCTTGCGCTTTCTTTGTATCTAGTGTCAACCCACTTCCCCACTGGAGGTCAGTGCGCCTTCTTCCAGTCATCCTTTGGGGCGGATGCAGGGGACAAAGACTGTGAACCAGAGCTCGTGTGTCCCCTGCCCCACAGGGCTGTCTACAGAGCAGAGCACAGAGAGGCTTCTGTCCACAGCTCTCGCAGTGAACATCTAGTGTGGGCCAAGCCCTGTGGCAGGAATTCCATGAATACTCACTTCACGATCATTTGGAGCTTGGAATACGCCTGAGGGAGGAAGACAGCAACTTCCTTGCGGCGTTCACTCACCTCTTCATGAGCGATGCCCCGGGCACTGGCCGTCTTTCCCCATGCTAACCTCCTTTCTAGACTCAGCTGGCCCCTGCTCTTTCCATAGTTCTGGGTGCCCCAGGACTCGTTCCTGGGACTCATCTGTAGCTTGTGAGTGGCTTGAATGGCAAAGGGGAATAGTATCGGGAGGTTGTTTGTGAGTGACTTCTAGGAGACCGCCCCTGAGCCCCTCCTTCTCAGAGGTCCTGCTCCCTGCACCCCTACCCACTCTCACCCCTGCTTCCAATCTTTGGGGCTGCAAAGGCTATGAAGCATCAGCTCTCAGCATGAATTTTCACCCTGATTTATCAGAAAAAAAACAAAACAAAACATCCAAAACTTTTACCTTGCTCTAAGACTAGGCAGGGTTTGTGAAGAATGAGCCTTGAAGTCTGTTGGAAAAAGAACAGAAAGATAATGTTAAGGAAAAAAAGGAAACTTTCTTTTTGTTAAAAAACCTGTCATTAATTATATAATGCTAGGTTTAAGGTGGAGAAGCCCTGATTTACAGAATTTTTCTATTTTTGCTTTTTTTTTTTTTGGTGCTCTCTCTCTTAATTGTTTCCTTTAGAAATTATGAGGTTAAATTTTTTATAAAATTAGAACTCAAGAAGGTAATTTTCATGAAATTGTGGATTTGGGACATTCAAGTTTGCTTTGTTAATCTTTTGGGTTATCATAGAGTCCCCCCTCTGTCACAGGATGAAGGATATTGTTTTCTATACAGGAGAGAGGGCTAAGGTTCAGAGGACATAAATATTTTAAAAATGAGGTTTAATTTTACAAACTCTATTTGTGTCATTTAATCACCTGACTATTAGGTTTGGACGATATGACATTAAGAATTTCAGGTACGATTGGGATAAAATAGAGCATCAGTTCTAGTAATAGAGGATGGCACAGTGGAAGTGTAAAGAAATGAGAATCGGAAAATTTGAATGTGAAACTTACATGTTCAACACTTATCCATAGTTTACCCATGAGATAGACTATTATTGAGGAATATTACTTGGCTATTAAAATGATGTCTACAGGGACTTCCCTGGTGGTCCCGTGGTTAAGAGTCCCCCTTCTAGTACAGGGGGTGTGGGTTTGATCCCTGGTTGGGGGGCTAAGATCCCACACCACCTGCCATAACTAGAGAAGACCACCTGCCACAATGGAAGATCCTGCATGACACAACCGAGACCTGACACAGCCAAAATAATAATAATAAATATTAAAAAATAAAATGATGTCTGCAAACATTAAGCAATATGGGCAAATGTTAAGGTCACAATGCTGCTGCTGCCGCTAAGTCGCTTCAGTCATCCCCGACTCTGTGCGACCCCATAGATGGCAGCCCACCAGGCTCCCCCGTCCCTGGGATTCTCCAGGCAAGAACACTGGAGTGGGTTGCCATTTCCTTCTCCAGTGCATGAACGTGAAAAGTGAAAGTGAAGTCGCTCCTAGCGACCCCGTGGACTGCAGCCCACCAGGCTCCTCTGTCCATGGGATTTTCCAGGCAAGAGTACTGGAGTGGGGTGCCACTGCCTTCTCCGTAAGGTCACAATACTAAGTAACAAAAGTAAAATACAAGCTTTTATATACAGCATATTTGAAATGGTAAAAGCAAGACAAAACAAGGACCACCACCAGACATGCAAAAAATAAGAGCAGGAGGCACAGAATAAAAATTGGTAAAATGTGAATCAGACTTATTTATATTCAGATGTTGGTAGGTTGGGTGATGTCTTTCTACTTTTCAAATTTTCCACTAGAAAATGAACAAAAGTAGATTTTGCTTCATTCTATGTTACTCCTGTCAAATTAAAATATGCATATAATTTACTAAAAAACAGAAACAAAGGCTGAAAGGAGGGAAGAAAGGAGAAAAAGAGAAGTGATTAGAAGAGAAAGAGAAGGCTTGGGAGTGTCTCTTGACTCTTTTAGTTATTTTTCATGACCATGGAGACGTCACATACCCTCTCTTAGACTCCAGGATCCTCATTTGTAAAGGGAGGAAGGTGGTAAAGAGTGACTGAAGACTTGACGGAAACAAAGACTGAAATGTACGCTATACACCCTATGTCACTGAACAAGACAGGCATAGAAAATGATGCTGTTTGTACGAGAGGAGCATGGAGGCTAGGGGGACTGGGGACCCAGCATCTCTCCCCAGTAGTGGCCAACTCAAGGCACCCTGACTGGGAAGCTCTGGCATATTTGTGAACTTTGCTGCTTGACAAGTTGTCTGTCTCCCCTGTCTCTGCCTTATCAGTATGTCTCAAGCCTTTCTTTTTAAATACACAGAATTACTAGATTCCCCATTTAGAAATGGTCCCTGGGATGCCAACTCTCACCTGGAAACAGCAACCAAATTATAGCATTTAAGTCAAACAGCATTCAGAGCAGCCAAAGAGGAGCTAGCAAGGGGCAACAAAATAAAAACCTGTGGATTGTGTGTCTCAAAATATCATTAAGTAGAAACATTATGAATCGATACACTGTGACATCTCTACAACATCATTTGCCACAGAGCAGAGTTCATCTTTAGGAAGGTCTTCCCAGGTGGCGCTAGTGGTAAAGAAACAGCCTGCCAATGCAGGAGATATGAGAGACTCGGGGTCCATCCCAGGGTTGCGAAGATCCCCTGGAGGAGGGCATGGCAACCCACTCCACTATTCTTGCCTGGAGAATCCCGTGGACAGAGGAGCATATCATAGGAAGGTGTTAGGTTCTAAATAGACAAAAGGGACCACATTGTGGGGTGGTTTCCTCTTCTATGACAGCATGTCAGAAATGTAGATTGTATTTCTTCCTTCTAGAACCTCCCTGCATCTTGTGAGATCAGACATGCCTTTTTACACCAGACAACTGTATAGTGGGAGTGCTTTCAAAGCATTTCAGAATGAAAATGAAAAAATATTGCCACAGTCACAAGCGTATTTTTTCACATGGCAAAAGTGAAACCTGGAACAGGTGATCAACATGCCCAAGGTCCAAGGCCCACCCTTGCGCTGGATCTTCTAACTCTGACACCCCTGGGTTCACAGCCATGCTTCACAAAAATGATTTGGGACCTCCCGGTTCAAATCCGGGGAGATCCATCACACGTGACTATTAATTATTCAGTGACAGTTGATGCTGCATTGATATTCAATTTGCTCATCCAATTTTATTGGATTTTCTCACAAATCATGGAGAAAACCATCCCTTCAAAGAAGAGAGGGGATGGGGGTTGTTGGTCTGACACTACACTGATTGGTCCAGGGCAATGAGAGTCTGTGAAATTGACCTGCCTGCAGAGTAGTTGGGTGGGGGCATAGATTTCTCCCACACCCTAGTTCATTGCATCTTCTCTTGTCTTTCTGTTATGTCCATTTTACAAAAGAGAGTAATGTGGCCAGGGGATGTTATCTACCCTTCACAAGTCAGTGGTAAAGGGAATGATAATATATAATAATAATAATAGCTAACACTCACATAGTTTATATGCTATATGCCTAGCATAGCTCATAATGTTTTACATAATTTAACCCCTTTAATCTTCATGTAAGGTAGATCTAGTGTTATCCCTACAGGCCTTCCTGGTAGCTCAGCTGGTAAAGAATCTGCCTATAATGCGGGAACTTGGGTTTGATCCCTGGGTTGGGAATATCCCCTGAAGAAGGGATAGGCTACCTACGCCAGTAGGTAAAGATCCTAATGCTAGGAAGGATTGGGGGCAGGAGGAGAAGGAGATGACAGAGGATGAGATGGCTGGATGGCATCTTTGACTCAATGAACATGGGTTTTGGTAGACTACAGGAGTTGGTGATGGACAGGGAGGCCGGGCGTGCTGTGATTCATGGGGTCACAAAGAGTCGGACAAGACTGAGTGACTGAACTGAACTGAACCTACTCCAGTATTCTTGCCTGAAGAATTCCATGGACAGAGGAGCCTGGAGATTATCTTCATGACCCAGATAATCACGATGGTATGATCACTCACCTAGAGCCAGACATCCTGGAATGTGAAGTCAAGTGGGCCTTAGAAAGCATCACTATGAACAAAGCTAGTGGAGGTGATGGAATTCCAGTTGAGCTATTTCAAATCCTGAAAGATGATGCTGTGAAAGTGCTGCACTCAATATGCCAGCAAATTTGGAAGACTCAGCAATGGCCACAGGATGGAAAAGGTCAGTTTTCATTCCAATCTCAAAGAAAGGCAATGCCAAAGAATGCTCGAACTACAGCACAATTGCCCTCATCTCACACGCTAGTAAAGTAATGCTCAAAATTCTCCAAGCCAGGCTTCAGCAATACATGAACCATGAACTTCTAGATGTTCCAGCTGGTTTTAGAAAAGGCAGAGAAACCAGAGATCAAATTGCCAACATCTGCTGGATTATCAAAAAAGCAAGAGAGTTCCAGAAAAACATCTACTTCTGCTTTATCGACTTATGCCAAAGCCTTTGACTGTGTGGATCACAATAAACTGTGGAAAATTCTTAAAGAGATGGGAATGCCAGACCATCTGACCTGTCTCTTGAGAAACCTGTATGCAGGTCAGGAAGCAACAGTTAGAATTGGACATGGAACAACGGACTAATTCCAAATAAGAAAAGGAGTACGTCAAAGCTGTATATTGTCACCCTGCTTATTTAACTTATATGCAGAGTACATCATGAGAAACGCTGGGCTGGAAGAAGCACAAGCTGGAATCAAGATTGCTGGGAGAAATATCAATAACCTCAGGTATACAGATGACACAACCCTTATGGCAGAAAGTGAAGAGGAAATAAAAAGCCTCTTGATGAAAGTTAAAGAGCAGAGTGAAAAAATTGGCTTAAAGCTCAACATTCCAAAAACTTAGATCATGGCATCCAGTCCCATCACTTCATGGGAAATAGATGGGGAAACGGTGGAAACAGTGTCAGACTTTATTTTGGGGGGCTCCAAAATCACTGCAAATGATGACTGTAGCCATGAAATTAAAAGACGTTTACTCCTTGGAAGGAAAGTTATGACCAACCTAGATAGCATATTTAAAAGCAGAGACATTACTTTGCCAACAAAGGTCCATCTAGTCAAGGCTATGGTTTTTCCAGTAGTCATGTATGGATGTGAGAGTTGTACAGTGAAGAAAGCTGAGCACCGAAAAACTGATGCTTTTGTACTGTAATGTTGAAGAAGACTCTTGAGAGTCCCTTGGACTGCAAGGAGATCCAACCAGTCCATCCTAAAGGAGATCAGTCCTGGGTGTTCACTGGAAGGACTGATGCTGAAGCTGAAGCTCCGATATTTTGGCCACCTCATGCAAAGAGCTGACTCATTGAAAAAGACTCTGATGCTGGGAAGGATTGGGGATAGGAAGAGAAGGGGACGAGAGAGGATGAGATGGCTAGATGGCATCACCGACTCGATGGACATGGGTCTGGGTGGGCTCAGGGAGTTGGTGATGGACAGGGAGGCCTGGCGTGCTGTGGTTCATGGGGTCACAAAGAGTCGGACACGACTGAGCAACTGAACTGACTGGGATTAACATATACAAACTACTATATATAAAATAGTTAATTAATAAGGACCTACTGGATAGCACAGGGAACTCAGTACTCTGTAATGGCCCATATGGAAAAGAATCTAAAAATGAGTAGACATATGTGTATGTATAACTGATCCCACTTTGCAGTACACCTGAAACTAACACAACATTGTAGATCTACTATACTCCACCATAAAAATTAAAAATCAAAATGAAAACAAAAAAAAAAAAAACCAAGTGTTTGTGTCTGTGTGTGTCTATATACACACCTGGCTTTGTGAAATGAATGAAATTGAACTTGATCCAATTTACATTTACCTAACATCTGTTGTGAGTCAGGAAAGCACTCTTGTTTGACACTGAGGTTCAAAACAAAGGATCAATGGTACATCTTTAAGATATTGGGAATAAATTCTGCATAAAGAAATCTTGATGTAAATTCTTTTTTAATCTATTTTGTACAGTCTGGCTTGGTACCGAGTTTTCATAGACTAAGACATGCTTGCATGTGCCTTTAAAGGCATTTTAGTATTCTCCTACAGTTTTTTTTTCAGTGCGTCGCCAATATTTGCTAGCAGGGCATTTATTTTCAAAGCTTTTGCTTTATACACAGTTCCATTCACTTGACAGCATTCTATTTGTCCTACTCTGGTGGGTAATATATTTACGAAGGTCCGACACACAGCGGGGACACGTGAAGAATGCTTGATTCATACTGTGCAAAAGAAATGGCTTGAATGCTGTTTTTCAGTATTAGAATTACCCTTGGTACTTGAAGAACAGGGCTGTTAGGATTCTGAGAGGGAGCTCAGTGGTGCAGACACACAGAAAAGAGAAATTTCCCAGCAAGAGGAACGACTTCTCCACTGTACTAACTAAACTGGTGAGGGCAGTACGAATGTATTGATAGGATGATACATCTGTCATGATTTGATGGAGAGGAGGTAAAGGGGAAACACCTGTGTGGCTGCTGAAACCACCCAGCTTTTAGGATGTAGTTTGTGCGCAGTCAAATTGGGATTTAAAAATTCAATTCCTATCAAGCTACCAGAGGTCTTTTTCAGAGAATTAGAACAAATAATTTCACAATTCGTATGGAAATACAAAAAGCTCATATAGCCAAAGCAATCTTGAGAAAGAAGAATGGAACTGGAGGAATCAATCTACCCGACTTTAGGCTATACTACAAATCCACAGTCATTAAGACAGTATGGTACTGGCACAAAGACAGAAATATAGATCAATGGAACAAAATAGAAAGCCCAGAGATAAATCCACACATCTATGGACACCTTATCTTTGACAAAGGAGGCAAGAATATACAATGGAGAAAAGATAATCTCTTTAACAAGTGGTGCTGGGAAAACTGGACAGCCACTTGTAAAAGAATGAAACTAGAACACTTTCTAACACCATACACAAAAATAAACTCAAAATGGATCAAAGATCTAAGCATAAGACCAGAAACTATAAAACTCCTAGGGGATAACATAGGCAAAACACTCTCCGACATAAACCAAAGTGGGATCCTCTATGACCCACCTCCCAGAATATTGGAAATAAAAGCATGAATAAACAAATGGGACCTAATTAAAATGAAAAGCTTCTGCACAACAAAGGAAACTATAAGCAAGGTGAAAAGACAGCCTTCAGAATGGGAGAAAATAATAGCCAATGAAGCAACGGACAAACAATTAATCTCAAAAATATACAAGCAACTCCTGCAGCTCCATTCCAGAAAAATAAACTACCCAATCAAAAGGTGGGCCAAAGAACTTAACAGACATTTCTCCAAAGAAGACATAAGAATGGCTAACAAACACATGAAAAGATGTTCAACATCACTCATTATCAGAGAAATGCAAATCAAAACCACAATGAGATACCACTTTACACCAGTCAGAATGGCTGCCATCCAAAAATCTACAAGCAATAAATGCTGGAGAGGATGTGGAGAAAAGGGAACTCTCTTACACTGTTGGTGGGAATGCAAACTAGTACAGCCACTATGGAAAACAGTGTGGAGGTTCCTTAAAAAACTGCAAATAGACCTGCCATATGACCCAGCAATCCCACTGCAGGGCATACACACCGAGGAAACCAGAATTGAAAGAGACATGTGTACCCCAATGTTCATCATCACATTGTTTACAATAGCCAGGTCATGGAAGCAACCTAGACATCCATCAACAGACGAATGGATAAGAAAGCTGTGGTACATATACACAATGGAATATTACTCAGCCATTAAAAAGAATTCATTTGAATCAGTTCTACTCAGGTGGATGGAACTGGAGCCTATTATCCAGAGTGAAGTAAGCCAGAAGGAAAAACAACAATACAGTATACTAACGCATATATATGGAATTTAGAAAGATGGTAACGAGAACCCTGCATGCAAGACAGAAAAAGGAATGCAGATGTATAGAACAGACTCGTGGACTCTGTGGAAGAGGGCAGGAGTGGGATGATATGGGAGAATGGCACTGAAACATGTTGATTATCATATGTGTAATCAATCACCAGCCCAGGATTGATGCTCAGGGCTGGTGCACTGAGATGTCCCAGGGGGAGGGAATCGGGAGGGAGGAGGGAAGGGGGTTCTGGAGGGGGAGCATATGTAAACCCATGGCGGTTTCATGTCATTGTATGGCAAAACCAACACAATAAAGTAAAGAAAATTAAAAAAAAAAATTCAAGCTGCCTGAGATGCTTGCTTGCTCCAGAAAATAGTTCTATTATTAGGTCAGCATTAAGGTGATGCAGATAACCTGGATTTTTAACTTTCTGTTTCTGGTTGGTTATGGCCATGCAGTCAAGGGAAGACACTGTGTGGCCTGTGAATAAATGCATATTACCCACTTGGAGCAATAGCACAAGGAGATCACTGCCAAATGATAAAACCCAACTTAAGGAAAAGTTGCCAACTGCAGAAACAGTAAGGGAAAAATGTGAGCCTTAGGATAAGAGAAATCACTCCAAAGTTAAATACCCACCAGCAGGGTAAGATGATGCCTTCCAGAGTCTGAATGGGCACCCAGGGAAGCATCCTAGTCTTTGTTGACTTGGTAACACATTATGGAAATGTGTTCTAGAAAATAATTAGCACTCATTAATAAAATTTAGCTATAAGGATATTTATCAACATGATGTTCTAAAAGGTAACAAAAAACAAGCAATAAATAATTAATAATAAGAAACCAATTAAAAATATGATGGTTTGGGGAAGTCCCTGGTAGTCTGTGAACCTCCAGATGTTCAAGCTGGTTTTAGAAAAGGCAGAGAAACCAGAGATCAAATTGTCAGTATCTGCTGGTTCATCAAAAAAGCAAGAGAGTTCCAGAAAAACATCTATTTCTGCTTTATTGACTATGCCAAAGCCTTTGACTGTGTGGATCACAATAAACTGTGGAAAATTCTGAAAGAGATGGGAATACCAGACCACCTGACCTGCCTCTTGAGAAACCTGTTTGCAGGTCAGGAAGCAACAGTCAGAACTGTACCTGGAACAACAGACTGGTTCCAAATAAGAAAAGGAGTGTGTCAAGGCCGTATATTGTCACCCTGTTTATTTAACTTATATGCAGAATACATCTTGAGAAATGCTGGGCTGGAAGAAGCACAAGCTGGAATCAAGATTGCTGGGAGAAATATCAATAACCTCAGGTATACAGATAACACCACCCTTATGGCAGAAAGTGAAGAGGAACTAAAAAGCCTCTTGATGAAAATGACAGAGGAGAATGAAAAAGTTGGCTTAAGGCTCAACATTAAGAAAACTAAGATCATGGCATCTGGTCCCATCACTTCATGGGAAATGATGGGGAATCAGTGGAAACAGTGTCAGACTTTATTTTTTTGGGCTCCAAAATCACTGCAGATGGTGATTGCAGTCATGAAATTAAAAGATGCTTACTCCTTGGAAGGAAAGCTATGACCAACCTAGATAGCATATCTAAAAGCAGAGACATTACTTTGCCAACAAAGGTCCATCTAGTCAAGGCTATGGTTTTTCCAGTAGTCATGTATGGATGTGAGAGTTGAATTGTGAAGAAAGCTGAGTGCCGAAGAATTGATGCTTTTGAACTGTGGTGTTGGAGAAGACTCTTGAGAGTCCCTTGGACTGCAAGGAGATCCAACCAGTCCATCCTAAAGGAGATCAGTCCTGGGTGTTCATTGGAAGGACCGATGTTGAAGCTGAAACTCCAATACTTTGGCCACCTGATGCGAAGAGTTGAGTCATTTTGAAATGACCCTGATGCTGGGAAGGATCGAGGGCAGGAGGAGAGAGGGCAACAGAGGATGAGATGGCTGGATGGCATCTCATAAGTTTGGGTAAACTCTGGGAGTTGGTGATGGACAGGGAGGCCTGGCGTGCTGTGATTCATGGGGTCGCAAAGAGTCGGACACGACTGAGCGACTGAACTGAACTGACTGGCAGTTCAGTGGTCAGGATTTGGTGCTTTCACTGCCAAGGGTGAGGGTTCAGCCCCTGGTCAGGGAACTAAGATCCTGCAAGTCGTATAGTGGGGCCAAAAAGAATTATGGCTTAAAATATAAGAATGTGAGGTAGCCATTAAAATGATTTGTAGAAAATCGAAAGTGTGAAATGATACTCCTATAAATATGTAATATTTACATGGAATTATGATATAGAAGGGGCTTCCCTGGTAGCTCAGCTGGTAAAGAGTCCGCTTGCAATGCAGGAGACCCCAGTTTGATTCCTGGGTCGGGAAGATCCCCTGGAGAAGGGATTGGCTACCCACTCCAGTATTCTTTGGCTTCCCTGGTGGCTGAGATGGTAAAGAATCTGCCTGCAATGCGGGAAACCTGGGTTCAGTTCTGGGGCTGGGATGATCCCCTGGAGGAAGGCATGGCAACCCACTCCAGTATTTTTGCCTGGAGAATCCCTATGGACAGAGGACCCGGGCGGGCTACATCCATGGGGTCACAAAGGTCGAGTATGACTGAGTGATTGAGCACAGCACACCACATGATATAGAAATAAACATGCCTTAAAGGGCAGCTTGCAAGCACTATATAGTGTCTGGCGAGGACATAATCAAGGTGCGAAAGTGATTATCATCTCTGGATGGGAGTGAATTTTTCAGAAATTAAAAAAAAAATTTTTTTTTTGGCCATACACCATGCGGCCTGTTAGTTCTCTGCTCAGGGAGTGAACCCATGGCCCCTGCAGTGGAGGTGTGCAGTCTTAACCAGTGGACCACCTGGGAAGATCTTGAATAAGACTGCTTCTTGCTTTTGCTGTTTTCTTTTTACTTGTCTCTCACAGTTTCTCAAATGTCCACCAGCACATGCGTTACTTGTGCAACAAGGAAAGAAAAAGATACAAATTAGGGGGTGTGTTCTGTTGGTCTGGCTTTGTTTGCTAGGAACAGAGGCTTCCCGGTGGATCATCAGGTCTCTCTGTCTGCTTGGTAGGCTCAGGGCTTGGGGGCACAGCTACTGAAGTCGTGAATAGGTTGGTCAAAAATGATTCACGAGGCTGTCAGCGTGGTGAGTAGGACTGATCCTTTGTGCTTTGGCTGTAACTCAAGCCTGTTCTTTTTATTTTTCCGGGGCCTTGTAATGAGCTAGAATCACCATCTACAGGATGTCCTCCCCAGATACTCACCTGCTTCCAGAAGCTTCTCATACAGAAATATTTTCCCTTCCAGGAGCTCTTTCTTCTGCAGAGTCTTATGGCCCTTCAGATAATCCTGTTCAAACTGATACTCATTTCCTTCCAGGTAATTTGCCTCCTCCTCCAGGTACTGGTCTTTCTCCGGAGTCTCATCCTCTTCAGGAAGTAAAAGTCCTTCCGTTAAACTCTGCTCATCTCCCTTGGTACCTTCTTCCTTCGAGGAGGTCTGCATGTCATGGTGGAAAGTTGTAGAAGGGTGAGGAGATGGTGTTCCTGATGGCTCAAGATTTTCAGCAGACATGCTGGGAGGCATTTAGCAGATGAAATCCTTCTGCAGCAGGCAGTCACTACTTCATCATCCTGGCAACCAAGGAAGGAATAAAATCCCGTTAGTCAGTAATGACCCATTGCAGACTGTACACTCATTTCATTAAGTG
The DNA here is from genome assembly GCA_007570785.1 of Antilocapra americana. NCBI lineage: Eukaryota > Metazoa > Chordata > Mammalia > Artiodactyla > Antilocapridae > Antilocapra > Antilocapra americana. Next base: position 8,146,107 of record ML661908.1, read on the forward strand.
GTCTGGGGGTGGCCCTTGGAGGGTGCAGATCAGTACCTGGTGGCCCATGAAAAGGCGCAGAGAGGGGAGACAGAGGGTTTACCCTCTGGGAGCTGGTTGGAGAGAGATCACAGCTGAAGGCATCACCTTTGAAATGACATGAAGTTAACCAGCAGGGCTGGAAAGTGAGGGAGTGATTGGTGTTTAGTGGCGCCATCATTAGAAGACTTTTGCTTATTCATTAAGAAATACTTATTGCTACAATAATCAGAACATAGACTTGTCTCCCAGGAGTTTCAAACTGGGGAGAAAAACAGATTTCCATACACAGAGTGACAAGCACAATGGAAGGGGTGCAGGCATGGTGGTCTAGACACCGTGAGCGAGGCCTTGGTCCGTGAAGGTCCCTGTGGTTGGACGTCTGCCAGGCACGTTCCCCAGGCTGCAGCCTCTGCTGGGAGCACCACCCCCTTGGCAAAGTCAGTTTACTCAGCAAACACTTATCTTAACTCCCCAGATTTGACATAACCTTAAACATCTACATCTCCCCAGGGGGGTCTTCCATGTTCCACCCTAGGCTCCTTCTATATCTTCTATGTTTCCATGAAAGTAATGATTTTGCCATATTAAACAGTTTCTACATCTGTCTTTCCAATTGAATGTAAACTTCTTGAGGGTAGGAAGGATTAATTCTCTTGTTTAAAAAGTATTTCTTTAAAAAAAAATAATTTTACTCATATCTTTGGTTGTGCCACGTGGTATGTAGGATCTTCGTTTCTGAACCAGGGATCGAACCCCCAGCTCCTGCATTGGAAGCATGGGGTCTGACCCACCGGACCTCCTGGGAAGCCCCAGGAAGGACTGATGCTTGTTTGTAAATCTATTTCAATCCTTCTTCTCTTCTCAGATCCGCCGTGACTGCTTGCAGCTAACCGCGCGTGTCTAGTCTGGGTTACTGCTACATGCTCTTAACTGGCTTTCCTGTCACTAGTGCTGCCGCCCCACAGTCATTCTCCACCAGGAGTGTTCTTGGGAAAATAGAAACCACATCAGGACATCCAGAGCTTCACAGTCCTCTAACTGCCTTAAAATGCGAACCCCACTCCAGGGATCCCAGGGCTGGCTAGTCTCTCTGACCTCTCTTACTATTCTTGACTCTCCCACCCTGTTATTCTCTCGTAGGGCACGTACCCTATTTCTATTTATGATTCTGTTTCCATGGTTACTTGTTCAGCCTTTCTTTTCCACTCAACCCTAAGTGTTTCAATGACGGTGACCTTGTGTGGCCTGTCCCCCACTCTCTCTCCAATAGTTGGCTCAGTGCCTGATGAATAATAAAAGGACCTCAAAGTAAGTGATCAGTGACTGAATGAAGGACCAAGAACAGATGTCTCTAGAGCAGGGCATCCTCAGATTTTAAAAATGTTAGTAATTAACTCTGCACAATGGGATAAGCTACAGGTAACAGACCTGAAATCTTCCTGTCTGCTCTAAGGGCTTTAGAGAGAAATTTCTTTCCCTGTCTTTCCCCAGATATCTGATGGGGAAGCTCTCTTCTAGGGAACCAGTCAGATGAGATCGGGAGGCTAACTCTTTAGCATACATGCAACATGATGAGCGTATGAGATGAGGGGTGTGATGTGCAAAGACCATTCCTAGTGAGACAGGCTGGACCTGGGGCCTTTTACTGCAGTGTCTGTACTTGGAAAAACATCTCCTCAGACAGAACACAAAGAAACCATGAGGGACTGAAAATACCCGCAAGCGTGTGCAGTTGGGGCAAATGATGAACACTGAGAGAACAGAAAGCTAAAACCTAACTTCCACTTCTGAGATGCTGGGGTGGGCAGACCAGGGGAGTAGGCAGACCACGCAACTGGTCCCACTGATCGGCTCCCACCCTCACCCCATTTAAGGGACCAACCTGCCCCCATCTCAGGGGGCTGCAAGGGCGCCTGTTACTTGCTTTGGCTCCCTAGTACTAGCTGCGGCACAAGCCCAGGACAGCCTTGCCTGAATTTCTCGTCTGGCCTCATCAACTACTACTGATGAAAGGATCCAGGACTTGCATGGTGGTCCAGTGGTTAAGGATCCACCTGCCCATGCAAGGGGCATGGGTTCCATCCCTGGTCCAGAAGGATTCCGCATGCTGAGAGGCAGCTAAGCCCGTGAGCCACAGCTACTGAGCCTGTGCTCTAGAGCCCCTGCTCCCCAAAAGGAGGAGCCACCACACGGAGAAGCCCTCACCTGCCAAACCTAGAGAAAGCCCACACGTAGCCACGGAGACCCAGGGCAGCCAAATATAATAAATAATTTAAAAAATGAAGAATCCAAGAACCCAGATTGATATCAATAATGGGCTATATTTGTGCACCCCCAGGGTTGCTAGAGCCCTTGGATTCCTGGATTCCCACAGGATTAGCCTGGGGGCAGGGTGGGGAACGTATAGAGGTGCGCTGCCCAGACCTCTTTTCCAAGAAGGACCAGCTGCCCAGCTGTCGGGTCAGCAGCCAGCACCCAGCTCATCTGTGGTCTGCCTCAGCTGTTGGGAGCCACCTTCCAGAAGCCACTCCCTTCTTGGGGGTGCCTGTGTCTGGTGATGAAACAAGACGGGGGTATAAAAGTCCAGGTGGGCCCAGGTGGGACACCTCTGAGAGATCATGGGCCCCCTGCCCCCCACCCGGCTTCCTCCAGTTGGGCGGGGTTGCGAAGCCTGCTCCACAGCACTGTCCCCCTTAGTCCAGCCTGAATCCCTGCCGGTGCTTCCTCAGGGATTGGTCCCAAAGGCACATTTAGCATCTCAGCCCAGTTGCCTCTCAACAGATTGCATCTTGCTCTCTATTTCCAGGGAACCCCGCCTGTGACAGGCAGCTTCATAAAATGTAAATCCAGAAAAGAACTGATTGTGAGATCCAAGGAGAAGGGGAAAGGCCTGGTGGGTCGCTTGGTGGTTTAAAGGGTGGGAAGGTGGGGAGTAATCGGACCTGCCCTGGCAGGGGTGACAAGGCAGGAAAAGTCAAGACAGAGCCAGGGTGGCGGACTTTAACACCCATATTGAGCATCTTGTGTTGGGTGGTGACCTGGAAGGCGGTGTGATTAAAGTGACTCTGCGGCCACTCACCAGACAGTCAGGACGCAGAGCCCGGGAGCTCGCCCTGCAGTGGACTTGCTCTCTCTCCGTCACTTTGCAGGCCTGTGTGCGCGTTCTTTCACGTCGGCTATCTCAACTGCTTTCTGGTGGCAGCAACTGTGGAGGATGTCGCCACTGTGGTAAAGGCTGAGCTGTGGGGGGCTTTGGGGTTCATATCCCTGTCTCTGGGAGCCTCTTCTGTCTTAAAGGAGCCTCTCCAGCCTTGTTTTGATGTAAGACCTAAATGCATCACCTGTTATGATGTGTAAGCTGCATTAAGGGTTAGCTGTCCAGGTTGAACTCCTGCTTGCTCCTGAGGCCTGTAAGCCACAGGGACAGGGGTGGGAGGGCCGTGAGAGCCCATGGAGAGGGGGTTCTGTCCCAGCTGAACCCTGGGAGCAGAGAGGGTGCACACCCAGGCACCAGCCACTCCATCAAAGGCCTTCTTGCACTTCGGAGACCCTCCTGACGTTCATATTTTCTAGTTGCTTAAGATAAAAGATCAAAATCAGCCAGTCCCCTGGACAGCCCAGAAGGCGTTTATCAACAGCACGCTGTCACTCCCGGTTAAGAGTCCTCTCTCTGTTTTCTCATCAGGCCTTGTAAAAAATGCTCCAGTCAGCTGCAGTCTCATTCCAGAGGTCAGAAAAGAAACTGTATTCTCGACACTGTTCCTTTAATTCTCCTAGAAACTTATAAGAAAAGCTGTCGGGCAGAAATAGATGGTAATGGCAACCAGGCATCCAGTGTCTGAGACAGACATGTCAGTTTTGACTTGGGATTTAGATCTTGACTCATTTTGACCCTGGTTTCTGAGTGATTGTGGATTAATTTCTGTGGTCACAACACAAAACATCAGCTTTATAAGGGCTGCTTATAATCAGCAGATTATAGCTCGTTCTTCACTAGATCAGCTTTACAAAAAGGTTGCCTCAATCAAAGAAGGCTGCGAGGCTTATTTTATTCAAGTTAAATAATTTTTTTAAACAATTAGAGCAGATACTTAGAATTGGCACAATTCACCAAAAGCCAGGGGTTCTGGCTTGTCCTGGAAAGAGGTGTCTCAGGCACCCTGGGCTGGCTTCCCCTTGCGGGGACAGTGATGTTGAGTGGAGGCTGCCCTCTCTGAATGGGACGGGTCTCCTTTTCTGCTTCTGTCCATGTCGCTACCTGGATTCCCAGACAGGCTTATCATTGCATGCATCCTGTTGTTTTCCAGTAGGAAAGTCTAGTTCTCTGTCTCTATCAGAAAATAGAGCCATGTCTCCATCAAAAGCAGGAAAACAAAAGCTCCCAAGAGGTCTACTCTTTTTCACACTGTCCTCCTTGGCTTGGTCTTTCTGGCAGGTGGAGGGTGGGGCCTTCCACTGGAGGCCGTTTGATGGCAGAGTGTACAGCGTTTGCACAGCTCACGGCTGCACGTCCACCCCCAGCGTGGTGTTTTGGGCACATGGTTGCTACTCAGTGATCCCTGCTGAATGAATGCATGGAAGGTATCGAAGAAAAGCTGTAATAATGTGCCATGCGCTTTGCCCAGTATCCTTATTGAGGAATGTGCTTATTTAGTGAAGAGGGGAACGCTTGATGCTGGAGGTCAATGGTACCACAGTCTTGTAGATTTCTATCTGCGTGACCCCTTCCACATTGCTCTGTGAGTCAGAGGCCAACTGAATTCCCTATGGTGAGGTTTTCTATGGATCTCATCTGTCATTCTGAGAGGCTAAGGCCAGGATTCCTGAAATATTCTTACTGGAAATAAAGAAGACACAAGTAACTAAAACAAAGAGACAAGACAGAGCACTCTGTCTTTACAGGGCTGACTGGATGGCTAGACTGAAAAGAGGAAGACTAGCAACAGCCTCTGGTTCCCAGATGAGTGACCTAGGAAGGGCTCCAAGTTCTGGTTGTGGGGTCAGCAAGGTCTCTCCTCTGGTTTCCACGGTGGGAGGAGTCCGCTGCCCTGAGTTGTTCTTTGTCCCTCTCACTGGGGCTGTGGCCCAACTGACATGCTGAAAGGCTTCATGCTTTGGAAACCAAGTGTGGCCAGAGGGCTGGCCTTGCAGCAGGGCAGGAAACTGGCTGTGCCGTAGGGACTGGGCTCTGTCCACCTCCTGGGGCCCTCTGTGATGCCCTGGGTGCAGATCAGGAAATCTAAGGTTCTGACTGGGGGCAAGAGGAGAAGGGGGTGACAGAGGATGAGATGGTTGGACGGCATCACTGACTCAGTGGACATGAGTTTGAGGAAGCTCTGGGAGACGGTGACGAACAAGGCAGCCTGGTGTGCTGCCGTCCATGGGGTCGCAAAGAGTCAGACACGACTGAGCAAATGAACAGCAGCATCAGGTCCTGCTCTGACGGCTTGGCCAGCACAGCTGTCCTTCCCTCATGCCTCCTCCTGGCCTCTCCTCTGCCCTCCGGGGAAGCAGCCCAGGGACCATTTGACCCCTGGTTTCTCAGCACCAAAGGGAAGTCCTCTGTCACCACCATCCCCTGCTTTCACATCTCAAAAGGAAGGAAGGCTCCCCCTTCTTCTTGACACGGAGGGCACATGATGGCCCTGCCCCAGTGCCCCTGAGTGCCCTCTGGCCCCTCCGCAGGGTCTCACGAGGGGCCTGGGTTCCTTTGTTTGACCTCCCTCGCCCCAGGTTCCATGCCCTCTGGGTCCAACCACCACCCCTCCCCTGGCTCCAGCAGGGGGATGCAGCTCTGTGACTTGGCCAAGTCCCTGGTCAATAATTCAACATTGCTTCTGAGGTACCTGCTCTAGACCGTCAGGAGAGGAGAGGTCTGTGTGAGAATGGAAAGGGAAAGGTAAGCAGGATTGAAAGCTCACCTTGAGAAAGAGAAGGTTGGGACTGGGGCTCAGTTTTCTGGGGTTAAATCCCAGCTTGGCCACTTACAAGCTGTACGGTTTTGACTGAGATCCTTACCTCTCCTGGGACTTAGTTTCCTCATCTGTAGAATAGGAGCAGTAATAGTACCAGCTTCCTGTGAGGATTCAGTGAGGCAATATGTACATGTGTAAGTGGTGCCAGGCACATACATGAGCTATGTTGTTACCTGTGCATGCATGCTCAGTCACGTCTGACTCTGAGACCCCATGGACTGCAGCCCGCCAGGCTCCTCTGTTCATGGGATTCTCCAGGCAAGAGCACTGGAGTGGGTTGCCATATCCTTCTCCAGGGGATCTTCCTGACCCAGGGTTCAAACCTTCATCTCTGAGTCTCCTGAATTGGCAGGAGATTCTTTACCACTGCACCACCCAGGAAGCTCATGTTGTTACTATTGCACTTTATTCCTAACCAGCTCTGAGGATGTGTGTGACTGTACATGTTTGTAAGTGTGTATATGTGTGCGTGTGTCTTGTGTGTCCTGCTAAGGCCTTAAACAGTTCATGGTATGGTGAGAGGAAAGACTGCTTCCTGGTACATATGGAAGCCTAGGTGTTGTTCAGTCACTCAGTCGTGTCTGACTCTTTGTGACCCCATGGACTGTAGCACGCCAGGCTTCCTTGTCCTTCACCATCTCCTGAAGCTTGCTCAAACTCATGTCCTTTGAATTGGTGATGCCATCCAACCATCTCATCCTCTGTCATCCCCTTCTCCTCCTGCCCTCAATCTTTCCCAGCGTCAGGGTCTTTTCTAATGAGTCAGCTCTTCGTATCAGGTGGCCAAAGTATTGGAGCTTCAATTTCAGCATCAGTCCTTCTAATGAATATTCAGGGTTGATTTCCGGAGGTTTGGCTATTCAGGTTTGCCCATTCTTCGGTTCAGCTCCTAGTGACTGGGCCCTGGGGGAGGTGATGGCCCACGGGGAGTGACCACGGTGAGTGAGCGCCCTTATCCTTAGGAGACCAGACCCCTCTTTACGAAGCTGCTTGGCCCAAGGCAATTCTGTGGAATTGTTTTATCTGTGGGTACAGAACCTCTCTCCCCAAGGGGCAGTCTGTTTTCCGACTCTCAGCCCTGATTTCAGGGGAATTGTCAGCTATTATTGTAAAACAGCTTGGATGAGGCCGCTCATTCAGTCTCCGACAACCTGGTTCAGAAGCCTTGGGAGTCTTCTTCACTTTGACTCCCTCCCCTTCATTGGCCCTTTTCAGTCCTGAGGGAGCCTCAGTGAAGAGCTCTCGCTCCTCTTCCACCGGGGAGCCATTCAAGGGTCTGAAGGGAGTGATTGGACCTTTTCCCAGGACTCCAGGCTCAGCCCTCCAGCTGTACTTTTAGCATCGCCACTTGCCATCTAACAGACATCTGAGACTCTTGTGTCCAAAGTGGGATCCTGCTCTTCCTCCTCAGACCTCTTCAGTTCAGTTCAGTCGCTCGTGTCTGACTCTTTGCGACCCCATGAACTGCAGCACGCCAGGCTTCCCTGTCCATCACCAACTTCTGGAGTCCACCCAAACCCGTGTCCATCTAGTCAGTGATGCCATCCAGCCATCTTGTCCTCTATCGTCCCCTTCTCCTCCTGCCCCCAATCCTTCCCAGCATCAGGGTCTTTTCCAGTGAGTCAACTCTTTGCACAAGGTGGCCAAAGTACTGGAGTTTCAGCTTCAACATCAGTCCTTCCAATGAACACCCAGGACTGATCTCCTTTAGGTTGGACTGGTTGGATCTCCTTGCCGTCCAGGGGACTCTCAAGAGTCTTCTCCAACACCACAGTTCAAAAGCATCAATTCTTTGGTGCTCAGCTTTCTTCACAGTCCAACTCTCATATCTATACATGACCACTGGAAAAACCATAGCCTTGACTAGATGGACCTTTGTTGACAAAGTAAGGTCTCTGCTTTTAAATATGCTACCTAGGTTTCTCATAACTTTCCTTCCAAGGAGTAAGCGTCTTTTAATTTCATGGCTGCAATCACCATCTGCAGTGATTTTGGAGCCCCCAAAAATAAAGTCAGCCACTGTTTCCCCATCTATTTGCCATGAAGTGATGGGACCAGATGCCATGATCTTAGTTTTCTGAATGTTGAGCTTTAAGCCAACTTTTTCACTCTCCTCTTTCACTTTCATCAAGAGCCTTTTTAGTTCTTCTTCACTTTCTGCCATAATGACAAAGCCTTTGGGGTCACGTGACACTTTTCTTTCTCACCCTACATCATCCCACCAACGGACCTCCCCACTTCTCACCCTTTCTGAATCCCTTCAGTTCCCCTCCCGGTCCAAGTCACCATCACATCTTGCCTGGGTTACTGAGGTGGCCTCCTAGCATGTCTGTTCTTCACAGGAAGCCAGATTGTAAGACACAAATCACATCACCTCACTCCCCCCCCATATGACCCTTCGAGGGCTCCCATCTCTTAGATTAAAAGTCGAGATCTGAGATTTCCTTGGCAGTCCAGTGGCTAACTACAGGGGCCCTGGGTTCAATCCCTGGTCAGGGAACTAGATCCCACATGGCCACAACTGAAGATCCTATGCACTGCAGCTAAGACCCCATGCAGCCAAATAAATAAATACATTAGAAAAAAAAACCTCCAAGGCCCTTTCAGGGCCTGTGAGGTCCTTCCTGATTGGCTCCCATCACGTCTCCCATCTCCTTCCTTCTCTCCCCCTCCCTCCCATCACCCCTGCCACACTGGTCTCAGTGCTGTCCCACCCGAGGCCTTTGCTCTCCGTATCCCGTGGGCCTGCTCCCCAGGTATCTGCCTGGCTCACAACCCCTCACCTCCTTCCCACCGCTGCCTCAGTGAGGCCTGTCCCCACCGTCCTGCTTACTGTCCACCCTCCCCATCATGGTATTTCCCGTCTCCCTTAAGCTTCTCCACTTTCCCTTTTTTCCAGAGCACATATCACTTCCCTAACATTTTGTTGTTCAGTCCCTCAGTCGTGTCCGACTCTTTGTGACCCCATGGACTGCAGCACACCAGGCTTTCCTGTCCTTCACCATCTCCCAGAGTTCGCTCCCTAACATACTACGTGCTTTACTCACTTGTCACCCTCATTGGCTGTCTCCTCTCACTAGGATGTAAGCTCCCCGAGGGCAGGGATCTTTGTTTTCTTCAATGATCAGCCCGCGTCCAGAACCATTACCATGGCAGGTAACGCTGCGTATTTACTGAATGGAGGAGTTCCTTCCAGAGCTCACAGCCGGTGTGGTTTCTAGGTCCTCCTCCACAGACTTGGCTGTTACGGTGTCAAGAGCTCTGGCTTGAGCGTGAGGCCACCTCCCCGCACTGCGTGGGGTCTGAGAACACTTCATCCTGGGGGCTATTGGGCACCATCTCAAAAAAGGGCAGGGTGTTCCTTTGCTTTCTAACTGGGGCCTCACATTTTCTCCAGTTTCTCCCAGTAAGTTTTCAATGGGCTGCCGGCCATTTCCTATTAACTGTGTCCTCTTCAAATCTTGGACACAAACGTTAAACCAGAGAGCGCTGAGGACAGGGCCCTGAGACTGCCTCCTCTGCTCTCCCTCTCGGCTCCTTGAGGCCCCGCCTTCTTGGATCTCAGAGCCCCGCCCCCTGACTCTTGAGGCCCCGTCCCCTCAATTTCCTACTGCCCCCTTCTCCTTGGCTCCCTGAGACTTCCATCCTCCTCAAGGTCTACCCTCTTCTCTAAGGGGTGGGTGGAGCCGTCCTGCTGTCCACGACCTGCTCTTCCAGCAATCCACACAGCCTGTCGCTTCTCCCAGATGCTTGCCAACCATCACAGGACATGTCCTGGAATTCTGCCCAGCACCAGTATCAAAACCGCCAGGGCTGTAAGTTTTCACCTCTGCCTTCGCTCCTTTTACTTATGTCAGGAAAATGTTCTCCTCTTTCCACATTTGGGGTTCTACTCTGTCCTCCCTAGGCTTCACCGATTTGTATAATACTTTGAGTTGTATTATATGTGCTATGTATACATATGTATGTGTTATATGTTTGTAACAAATGTGCCATATTGAATGCATTCATCATAGCCGTCTTGTGCAGCAAATGCTATTCTCTGCAATTTACAGATGACACCACTGAGGCTCCGAGAAAGCAAAGGTCTTGATTAAAGTCAGACAATTAAAAAACGGCCAAGCTCGGACTTTAACCCAAATCTCCCGTCCCCAAGTATGGTGTTCTTTTACAATACCGGCTGCTGTGTGGGCAGAAAGGCTTGCGTTGTTTGGAAGGCGAGCTCTTAGCGCACTAGATGGTAAAGAATCGGCCTGCAAAGCAGGAGACCCAGGTTGGATCCCTGGGTCAGGAAGATCACCTGGAGGAGGAAGTGGCAACCCACTCCAGTGTTCTTGCCTGGAGAATCCCATGGTCAGAGAAGCCTGGCGGGCTATAGTCTATGGGTGGCAAAGAGGCAGACAGGACTGAGCTACTAATGCTTTCACTTTTCCTTCTCAAAGCCTCCTCCTCAGCTATAGTTAAATATGCGTGTTCTCCATGATCCAGGAAGGAGAGTAAGGAGAGGGAGGGAGGCAAAAGCTGGCTTTCTGTCATTTACTGAGCACTTACTATGTACCCAGAATAAAGTATTTTACTTTTATTTGTAAACTTCAAGATTCACAAAAATCTGGTAAAGTATTATTATTCTATTTTTCAACGAGGGAAACCAGACCTTGTAGAGATTGGTACCTGGCTTAGGCCATGGTTCCTCAGCACCAAATTTGGGATTCAGACTACATCTGCTCAGTTCCAAGTCTAAACCGCCCTGTACCAGAGGGGATTAGCAAGAGACGTCATCTTTCCAGTCTTTACAACTCAAGTTCTTAGCGGTTCCTTCAAATATTCCGAGAACAAAGAAACTATTTAAAAGAACAAAGAGATAATCTTCAGAGTTTCTAATTGCTAAAAGGAAATTCATTCAGATGAAAAGACATCGTTAATTAAAAGCTTACTGGACTCATTTTCAAGAGTCATATAGAATGGCTTTGAATTAATCTCCCTCAAACTGTCAGTATGGTGTGAAACAAAGCAGGTAACTGTTATAACCAATGACGTGTTCTTTTCAGAAGGTTCAACTTAGCGTTTCAGTATAAGCATGTATTTTGAGTGTGCCCCAGCAGGGTGCTAAGACACCTGTGTTCTCAGCATGTTTGAGCACATGTATAGGCTGCCTTTGCAGAGGTAAAGAACCCGCCTGCAATGCAGGAGACCTGGGTTCAACCCCTGGGTCGGGAAGATCCTCTGGAAAAGGGAATGGAAACCCACTTCAGTATTCTTGCCTGGAGAACTCCATGGACAGAGGAGCCTGGCTGGCTACAGTCCATGGGGTCACAAAGAGCCGGACACAACTGAGCGACCAACACACACACACATAGGTCGCCTTCTGGGGCAGCAGGAGACAGGAGAAATACTTCCATGTTGGCTGAGCTCCACACTGAATATGTGATTTTGAACACGTTCCCTGCTCCTCCCACACATTTGTCTAGGCTTCTTTTCTCACTTCTAATGTTAATGGGTTGACCTAGAAACGATCTAGGTTCCTTCCTGCCCTCTGTTCCTAAAGACTATCTCTTACCCCAAACCCCTGGGGCCAGTGTGTTGTGGAATCCAGATTTTTTTCTAATTTCAACTGACCTTAGGGTGAATATATCACAGATTTATAACAACCTTAGAGGAGTCTGGGGCCGCACTGTAGTGAATCTTATTAGTATTTCTGCAGCAAGACATATAAATGTTCACAACAAGTGGGATAAAAACAAACTTTGAGTAGCCCCACATCAGTTCAAGCTGGATTTTGCTTGCAGGATCAGGAAGATTCCCCTGGAGTAGGAAATTGCTTCAGTATTCTTGCCTGGAAAATTCCATGGGCAGAGGAACCTGGCAGGCTACAGGCCTTGGTGTCACAAAGTCAGACATGACTGAGCGACTAACACCTTCAAGTTCTAGCAGATTGGGTTTTGTGTCCAAATGAATTTGCCACAAACTTATCATGCAGACTTTCAGTTTTTAGAACCTTCTGGATTATAGGTGTTGTGCATAAGGGTTTGTAATCCTATGTGTGTGTTTCTTCAGATGCCCCATGGATGGTCACACCTAGGCTTTACGTAATGGTATGCCCTTGATGGGAAACAATATGTTTAAAATACAGTTCATTTCATGGAGATGCATTTTGCCATCGCTGTTTCTGGCATAACAGTATGGCCCACAGGGAGGATGGTAAGGATTATTTGCAGTCATGATTGTGCAGCCTTCCAGAGCTAGAAGACGCAGTTGCAGTTATTAATACATCTATTTATCCTCATGGCCAATACTTACAATGTCAGGGAGTGAACTGAGTCCAAGCCAAGAGATTCTTCAACAGTAACAGCTGGAAAAAAAAATGTTTTCTGGTTAGCTCTTTCTTTGAAGAATATTTACTTATTGGCTGTGCCGGGTCTTAGTTGCTACATTCAAACTCTTAGTTGCATGTGGGATCTCGTTCCCTAGCCAAGGGTTGAACCTAGGTCCCCCGCCTTTCAGTGTGGAGTCTTAGCCGCTGGACTACCAGGGAAGTCCCTCTGGTTAGCTCTTAGTTATCCAGAAAATTAGCCAGAGAACACTTTGTTTCTTAAGAATACCAGATAGTAGATATTTTTCCTAGGCTAAGATGAAATGGAATTTGTTTTTGAAGTACATGTTTTTTGCTTAATCTTTCTTGGTCAATAGCTCTTCCTGGGTGTTCCCCATGGAAATCCGTGAATTTCCCCCATGGAAATCGAACCAAGCAACCCTCACTTATGTATCTCCCCTGCCATTCCTCACCCACGTCCTATCACTAAATGGTCTGACCAATCTGAGCATCAAAGCTCCCCAGGTACTGCAGAGAACTCGCAGGGATGCTGCAGTGGATTTAAAAGTTTTGAGGAAAACAGCCATACTCAGCGTCTGCTGGATATTGTATGAACTACTGGTTTAGATTTGGGCTTCCTTGGTGGCTTGGATGGTAAAGAATCTACCTGCAAGAGACCTGGGTTTAATCTGAGTTGGGAATATCCCCTGGAGAAGGGAAAGGTTACCCACTCCAGCATTCTGGCCTGGAGAATTCCATGGATTGTATAGTCCATGGGGTCACAAAGAGTCAGACAAGACTGAGCGACTTTCACTGGTTTAGATTACACTGCATTCCTTTCAATTGATGGCATATTTTGTAAAGCTGGATTTTGGGCAATTATTGAGATACAAAGCAAATCCAAGACTGGAGTCATACAGTGCCTGATAGACACACCCTCCATTAGGAAGTCATCATAGCTACTTAAGATTGAAGTAAAAGCATTATTTTTTTCTTTCAATTTTTGTGTATTAAGTTTCAATATAAATATATGTTTCAACATAAATATATTCATATAACAATAAAAATGTGTTTATTAAATTAGTTGGAGATAAGTAATAAATGAGAACTGTTGTGGGTTTCTTTTGGCTTAGGGGGCATTGTGAAAAATTCACAGAAATATTGAGAGTGTTGTGAACTGAGAAAGTGTGGGAACCTCTGGTATAATTCATGCAGTTGGTCAGATGTGGAAATGTGGAGTCATCCTTGATTCTTCTCTTTCATCCTCCTAAGCCTGCTTATCAACCAGTAAGTCCTCTCCACGCTGTTTTCCCAAAAATGTCCTGGATCCATTCTTCCTTCCGTCACCACTGTGATCACACCTGTCTAAATACACTACCTTCTACAGTGGCCTCCCTGTTTTGGCTCTTGCTTCCCAAGAATTCATTCTTCAGGGGTGATCATTTTTAACACATAAATTAGATCATGTCTTTTTTTTGTGTATTCCAATAAAACTTTATATACAAATGCAGGGCCATAGTTTGCCAATGCCTCATCTGGGGAATTAGTCAATAAACTTATATAGCTAATGAATGGTACATTATGTGCTCATTAAGATTTAGTAATGAATATATTGAAAAACAGGAGAAAAGGTTTAAAAAAAAAGCAAGATACAAAAGCATATAAACAGGTATGATCATGGCTGTAAATAACACTTGAAGTATATAATAAAAAGATGACAAAATAAATTACTAACTGTGGTTATGGGCTTCCATGGTAGTTTAGCTGATAAAGAATTAGCCTGCAATGCAGGAGACCCCAGTTTGATTCCTGGGTTGGGAAGATTCCCCTGGAGAAGAGTTAGGCTACTCACTCCAGTATTCTTGGGCTTCCCTGGTGGCTCAGACAGTAAAGAATCTGCCTCCAATGTGGGAGACCTGGGCTGGGAAGACCCCCTGGAGGAGGGCGTGGCAACCCACTCCAGTATTCTTGCCTGGAGAATTCCCGTGGACAGAGGAGCCTGGCGGGCTACAGTCTGTGGGGTCTCAAGAGAGCTGGACATGGCTGAGCGACTAAGCCCACAGCACACACACACAATTGTGGTTATGATAGAATGGCAAGGCAGTAAACGCATGACTTTGTTGGATCATATCTTAATGACCTGCTTGAAACCCTCCAGCCGTTTCCACTTCGCATTGAAAGGCCTCCAAGGCCTGCCATATTGGCCCCTGCTTCTTTTCTGACCCTCCTGGAACCCCAGAACTGCTCCCCCTGTGCACCATGCTCCAGCCTGTTCCAAGCTCAGGGGTCTCCCATTAGTCCTTCTCATTGTGAGAGCTTCCCTGGTGGCGCCGATGGTAAAGAGTCTGCCTGCAATGTGGGAGATCTGGGTTTAGTTCCTGGGTCAGGAAGATCCCCCAGAGAAAGGAATGGCAACCCACTCCAGTATTCTTGCCTAGAAAATCCCATGGACGGAGGAGCCTGGCGGGCTACAGTCCATGGGGTCACAGAGTTGAACATGACTGAGTGACTAATACGCATAATTGTCTGCAAAGTTCTTCATCCAGATCTGCAGCTGCCTGGCTCCTCCTCCTCGAGTCAGTTCAAATGTAACCTCCCCGTGAGACCCTCCCTGAGCAACTGATCTAAAATAGCCCCTCACATCCCAGTCTCTATGTATTTCATTAAGTTGTTTTCTTTTCTGCATGATGTCTGTATCATGTTCATTGATCTGTCTATCTGAGAATAGGAACTTCGCTCTCATTTGCCGTTGTAGTCCTGCCACCTAGAATAATGCCTGGCACATAGTAGGAGATCATGAGTATGCATTGAAAGTGATAAATGCATAATTATTTTATACGGTTGCATGTTTGGATCACTCACTATTGTCTTCTAATAGAGAAGATCCAAAAGTCTGTTGGGAGGGAGGAAGTTGTAATTTCACATGACTGATACAAATCTATGTGTATGTAAACACACTGATAAAGAAAACACATTGTACAGACTAGATATTGTAATCGAGGGTTTCCTGTATTCTAGGCTGTGTATATTCCTATACAATTCAGCCAGGAATTGTATCCGCAGCTCTTGCTACCCAGGATACATAGAGACAACAGACAGTGACCTTATATGAACTCCTTTTTTTCTTAGCAATATTAGCAGCACTGGTTTATCACATGTCATTATATTGAGTTGGTCAATGAGGCAACTCATTCTTTCACTTGTTATTCTTCACAACAGGCAAGTCTTTCAACCCATTCCTTTTCTTTCATTAAGAAATTGACATAAACATATATAAAGGAACATTTCTACAACTACAGCATTAAACCCAAAGTAGGAATGCCATTGTCCAGCCTAGATTCGCTGATGCGTTTTCTCAGACAACACTAAATTCAGGAAGGGCCTGTGGTAAAGCAGGAATAGATGTGGAATTATTCAGCATCTCCAGCAAACAGCAGTGGGGATTAAACAGAGCTTTCTTTAATAAGATTAATTCTGCAACACTAAGAGCAGTTTGGCATATCCCCAAAGAGACAAGGCATTTGTATCTATATAAGATTAAGGGAGCTTTCACACAAAGCAATTTTATTTTTCAGCATCAAAGAGATGCTTCCAAGGGGTGGCTGGAAGGAGGCACACTGCAACAAATGCAGGCAGTGCAAAAGCTTCTTTGTATGAAAGACAGTTTGCTCAGCCAGGAATTGTATCTGCAGCTTTGCTACCCAGGATATACAGAGTATTGTTCTTTGAATCACAGGATTACAGAGAAGGCAGGGCTGGGGGTTAGGAATCTGGTCGACAAACTCCCCAGACAGGTGGCTACTCAGTGATAACCTTGGATTTCCAGGGAGTGGAGTTCAGTGCTTCTTGAGGCAGACTGTTGGACAGCTCTTATAAATAATAAATAATGACAATGATGCTGGTAATAATAATGATAAGAAAGATCACCACAATAAGTGTAGTGGAATTATTCAGCCACCACTTCTTTGTGCCAGGCACTGCATTTAGCATGGAACAAATGACACAGACTTCTGCTGTGAAATCTTTCTCCCTTGGGCTTTCAACCAGCGTCCCTCCCCCCGCCCCAGGTCTGTTCTCTGATGATCCACAGTGGCTGCATATATTTGAAGATAGCTTTTATGTTCCTTTACCTTTTTTTTTTGGTGCTAAACTTAGGTTTATTTTTGGAAGCTGATGCAGGCATTTATATGGATCAGTATTAAATTTCATCTTGCTGACTTTGCCTCCCGCTTCGAGGCTGCTCAAACATTTGTGAATCTGATTCTATCATCCTGTGCATTAACCAGACCTTATAACATTTGCTACCGAGAGGGATAAGCTTCCAAGTCTCCCTCCTATCCTTCTCCCTTTCTTCTTTGCTTCTTTCTTTCTGCAGACACTAGCTGAGGACTCTATGTGCCAGACACTGTTGGGCACGGTGGCTGCAGTTTTGCAGAAGGCGCACCTTGAGGAAGCTTTGTGCTTAAGCCAGGAGACAGAAAAACAAATCATAATACAGTGTGATTATGCTATGAATGAAAGAGAGGGAGGGGGATTTTAGCAGGAGTCGGAAGAGTAATTATCTGTCAGTGGGGAAATAGGGATCTAGGAGGATGCCTGCACCACCTCCGGCTTCTGGAAGTGTGGGGTCCATCATGGACATAGACCGTCCTGATGTATTAATAACTCAAAGCTAGCCAGAGGATATCCCAGGGCTGAGGAGGGGCGAGGGCTTTAGTTAACACAGGGAAGTGGAAAGAGAATTGAATGGGAAGAAATGGAAAGAGGATGGAGGTGGGGAGCACCTACTTATGGCGTGTGTGCATGCTAAGTTGCTTCAGTCGTGTCTGACTCTTTGTGGCCCCATGGACTGTAGCCCACCAGGCTTCTCTTTCCATGGAATTCTCTAGGCAGGAATACTGGAGCAGGTTGCCATGCCCTTCCCCAGGGGGTCTTCTGGACCTAGGGATCGAACCTGCGTCTCCTGTATTGGCAGGTGGAACCTTTACCATAAAGCCGTCCCAGAAGCCCTACTTACGGAGGGGGCTGGTGTCCAGTGTTCTACTGTCCAGTGTTACAGCCTTTGCTCTCCTCTGCTACTGCCTGCTCAGCGGGCTCCCCCCTCCTCTACTCCAGGCAGGCCTCCCCAAAGGATCAAGTTCAGCTGTCTTGGCTAGAGGGGCTAAGTTTCATATGGTGGACTAGAGAATCAGGGTGCATTTAAGGAATTACTTTATTGATTTTAAACTTTTTATTTTATATTGGAGTATATAGTTGATTGGGGCTTCCCTGGTGGCTCAGACAGTAAAGAATCTTCCTGCAATGCAGGTGACCTGGCTTCAATTCTTGGATTGGGAAGATCCCCCGGGGAAGGAAATGGCAACCCACTCCAGTATTCTTGCCTGGAGAATTCAATGGACTGAGGAGCCTGGTGGGCTACAGCCCATGGGGTCACAAAGAGTCGGACACGACTGAGTGACTAACACTTACTTAGTTGATTAACAATGTGTTAGTTTCAGCAAAGTGATTCAGTTCTACATATCCATGGATCTATTCTTTTTCAAATTCTTTTCTCATTTAGTTGTTACATAATATTGAGTGGAGTTCTCAGGGGGCACTACTTTATTTGGCTGCGCCAGGTCTTAGTTGCGGCATGTGGGATCTAATTCTCTGACCTGGAATCGAACCTGGGGCACCTTGCATTGAGAGTGCAGATTCTTAGTCACAGGACTATCATGGAAGTCCCCTTGGGGATATTTTAGATTTCAGTGAGGAACTGGAGAGGGACAGATGAGAGAGGAAGGTTGTTGCATGTGACCTGAAAATGCCCACTTAGTCGCTAGGAATGCCGATAAGACCAAGGGCAAAGGAAACCTTTTGTTAATGGCTGCTTGCAGGGTTTTTCTAGGAGTAATTCTCTGGCTGTTTAAAGGCTCAGTGTGAAGACTGGAACCTCAGGCGGCCAGGCAGAGGGGCTTGTCTGCTCACATTGCAGACCCCGGGATGGTGCTAGGTGCCTGCAGGATGCCGTGTTGGGAATTTTGTAGGACAGAGAGTAGCTGACCTGGGTAGACCCATCATTCCAGCTTGGAGCTGCGTCCTTGTTCAAAGAGGGATACCTCTGAGGAAGTGAGCTCCTCCAAGGGAAGAAACCTCTGTAGCCAAAAGACGACAGGGTCCTGGGAATGAGTGGGTTCTCGGTCTGTGCCAGCCACCACCTGGGAACCAGCTCTGCATCTCTCCTCAGGCCTCCTAGAATCCCCACAGCCTGTAGAAAGCCTCTTGCACACACTGATTTGATTAGGGCTGCGGGACTCCACCTGTTGCTGAGGGTTCAGAAAATTATGATCTGGATGAGGACTGCTGATGGTGTTTATTTTCTTACATAGAGTGACAATGAATGTGGTTGGAATAGCCCCAGAGCCCTGTGTGTATGACCATTGCTGGGAACTAATGTAAAATGGGCTTCCCTGGTGGCTCAGACAGTAAAGAATCTGCCTGCAATGCAGGAGACCCAGATTCGATCCCTGGGTCAGGAAGATCACCTGGAGAAGGGAACGGCAACCCACTCCAATATTCTTGCCTGGAGAATCCTATGGACAGAGGAGTCTGGTGGGCTGAGTCCATGTGGTTGCAAAGAGTTGGACACGACTGAGCGATTAACACTTTCACTTTCAATGTAAAGCTGAAGTTGATCATACCCATTGGTGGAAGCAGGACTGGGGATCTTTGATGATTTGGAGCTGAGAGGCAGGCTCAGGACTTGGGGAGTGCTGCCTAAACACTCCTTTCTTCTAAAAGGCTAAGACATCAGTCTAAAAGAGCATGGTGAACTTCCCTGGTGGTCCAGCGGTTAAGACTCTGCCTGCCAATGCAGGAGAGGCGGGTTCAATCCCCGATCCAGGAAGATTCCACATGTCTCGGGACAACTAAACCCGTGTGCTACAACTCCTGGAGTCCAGGCGCCCTAGAGCCTGTGCTCCGCAGCAAGAGAAGCCACTGCAGTGAGAAGCCTGTGCACTGCAGCTAGAGAGGAGCCCCAACTCGCTGCAACTAGAGACAGCCCGCACGCAGCAACGATGCTCCAGCAGAGCCAAAATAACACATAAAGAAATCATTTGAAAAAATAAACCAAAGCGTACTGGCTCCACATTTAGAGTTTGGAGGAGTTACATATTAAAAATGAATACACTCTGTTTTTAAACCAGCACCTCCTACTTGGTGGGACATAGAACACAGGCAAACATTTCTCGAGTCAGAGATGGTGAGTTACCTAAGCCCAAAGTCAAGAGGCCGGGTAACGCCCTACGGCAGGAGGAGACCAGCCGGTCCTGCGTGGGGACTGGTGGCTGAGGTCACTGGCGGAGGGCCGGAAGGATGAGGAGCTTGCTGCGGAAGTCCTCCCTAGCAGTAAAAATACATCAGCCAAGATGTCATGGCAGGCTCCACGGTCTCATGGTTCAAGAAAAGCCTGGAGATTTGATAGGAAGTAGAGGGTCTCCTTCCCAGAGGAGACTGGAGGGAAAGCCTGTGTATTCAGAACTCTCCCTGGAGGGCTCATATCTTTTTTGTCAGTCCTTCAGGGGCCCAGAGGAGGCCCTGTTAACACTTGCATTGCAGGCAGGGTGTTTACCATTTGAGCCACCAGGGAAGCCTATATTATTTAACAGTAGGGAGTCAGTTCAGGAAGAAGCCAGGCTGTTGGGCTAGCTGTGGAGCTGCTGGTCAGATGGGGCCGCCCTCCTGCCTGCTTCCTCCCTGCTCCTGAGTCCCAGTCTACTCTCGGCCTCCTGCTCACAGCCCTGCTTTATTTTCTGGAGAACGCTGTATACATGTTCAAGAACTCTTCACAGAGGGGGATTTCTCTGGGGGATTCCAGCCTTGCTTCTGGATTTTCTTATCACAGGAAAGGAAGTCTATTCATCCTTTAAAACTTCACTCAGAGTCACCTCCTTGGTGAGGACGTGCAGACTCCTCTGGGAAACAGTCTGTCCTCTTCCCCCCCACAGCTCTCTCAGCCCTTCTTCTCCTGCTCTCTGCATGCTTGTTTGCATGCGGGCTTACCAGGTGGCTCAGCAATAAAGAATCTGCCTGTCCACGCAGGAGACGCGGGTTCAATCTCTGGGTGGGGAAGGTCCCCTGGAGAAGGAAATGGCAACCCACTCCAGTATTCTTGCCTGGAAAATTCCATGGACGGAGGAGACAGAGGAGCCTGGTGGGTTACAGTTCATGGGGTCCTAAAGAATAGGACATGACTGAGGGATTGAGCACTAGCTCAATGCCTGCATGTGGCAGGATTCCAACTGGAGTCTGTGGACTGAATGGATGAGCCATATAAGAAGAAAGGTACACAGGGGACTGCTTATCAAGCTTGGGGACTTCCCTGGTAGTCCAGTGGTTAAGAATCCACCTTCCAATGCAGGGGCCTCCGGTTTGATCCCTGGTCATGGAACTAAGATCCCACATGCCATGGGGCAACTAAACCCAAGGGCTGCAACTAAGACCTGATGAAGCCCAAACTAACTATTTTTAATACAGTTTCTGATTTGGAATTTTCAGGTCCCCATCCACTTAGCTTTATTTCACATCATGGAGAAAAAACCTAAGATGGGTTGTGGGTGGGCTCAGACCACAAAGATGCAGCTGATGAAGAGGATGCGACCCTTGGGTATAGCTTAGGGGTTGCCAGCCAAGGCTTGGAAGCCTTTGTTGTTATCGTTCAGTTGCTCAATCATATCTGACTCTTTGCAACACTGTGGGTTGTAGCACACTAGGCCTCCTGGTCCTTCACCAGCTCCCGGAGCTTGCTCAAACTCATGTCCATTGAGTCAGTGATGCCATCCAACCATCTCATCCTCTGTCATCCCCTTCTATCTCTGCCTTCAATCTTTCCCAGCATCAGGGTCTTTTCTAATGAGTCAACTCTTCTTATCATGTGGCCAAAGTACTGGAGTTTCAGCATCAGTCCTTCCCATGAATATTCAGGATTGATATCCTATAGAACTGACTGGTTTTATCTCCTTGCAATCCAAGGGACTCTCAAGAGTCTTCTCCAACACCACAGTTCAAAAGCATCAATTCTTTGGTGCTCAGCCTTCTCTATGGTCCAACTCTCATTTCCATATGTGACTACTGGGAAAACCATAGCCTTGACTAGACGGACCTTTGCTGGCAAAGTAACGTCTCTGCTTTTTCATGTCTCTGATATTTGGAAGCCTCAGCTGGAGCTAGCTGAAGCTCCTGGAGAAGTTTCATTTCTATAAAGGATCCAGGGTATTCTCTGGTGCTGTGCAAACACAAGACTTTCTAGTTGCTGTTGTTACCATCTTCCACAGCTGTTTATAACCTCTCTGACTAAGTGGCACAATTCTTGGCTGATAGTCTCCATCAGTGAATTCCATGGTCCCTGTGCCTGGGCTGACTGGGATCCATGTGAAAAAATGCCAGGGGACAAACACTGAAGTGAAAAAGTGACGGTCACTCCCCTTAGACGGATCAGTGCAGTTTTCAGCAGTATAGACACCCCGTGCACTCATTACAACATAATTTCTTAAGGTCTTTCATAAAGAAATAGAGTTTCCAGTGCATTCAGGCTTTAACTTTCAAAGAAGGTGACCTTGAGCCGACAGGTAGAGGAGAGCCTGTGAAATACTAGCCCCAGCTACTCCGGGCCATTGCTCTGGAAGGTTTGGGCTGCTGTTTCTGTCCTATTTTATTTTATTTTTAAAATGAATTATTTTTTTTAATTGAAGGACAATTGCTTTACAGAATTTTGTTGTTTTCTGTCAAACCTCAACATGAATCAGCCATAGGTGTCCTATTTTAGAGGAGGGGGCATGGGAGTGGGGGAAGAAACACAGGGAAATTGAGTCATTTGCTTTGGGTCACAGGAGTTGATGTGTACTCAAGGCTGCAATTTTGGATACGGGGAATTCTTTTCCTGCTTAGTTGACTGGTACATGTAGGCCAAAAGCAGTGTAACATACCCAGCATTTCCCCCTGAACTCAGGGCCAGGGCTGTCTGGAGTGGAAGGGACCCAGCCTTCCTTTATTTGCAGAAGTATGGACCCCACAGAGGATGCAATGGTTGGGTGGCATCATCGATTCAATGGACGTGAACTTGAACAAACTCCAGGAGAGAGTGAGGGACCGGGAAGCCTGGCCTGCTGCAGTCCATCGACTTTGGGGGCGCAACGAGTCGGATAAGACTTAGAGAGGGAACAGCGACGATCGACCCCACACCGCGGTTCGCAAAGGAGAGAAGCGCAGCACAGCGGGGAGGAGGAAGGCCGAGGGAGGGAGGGCAGAGAAAGGAATAGGCACAGAGCGGTCTGCGCGGTGTCGCTTCTTCGTCCCCCACCCCTGGACTCTGCTCTCCACTCCCTGGCGGGGCCGCGCGGGGAGGAATCGGGTCTTTCTGAGCGCGCAGGACGGCGGATGCTTGCAGCTCTTACCCGAGCCCGGCGGCCGCGCGGCTCCCGCGCAGGGTCCCGGCGCCGGAGTTTGTTTGGTCCCGTTACCATGGGAACGGCGCCCCGCCCTCCTGGCGCCCCTGCGAGGGGCGCTGGGGTGTGGGGAGCTCGGAACCTCTGGACCTGCTCTCGGCTTCCCTCTCCCACGTCTCTCCTGCTGGGGTGGGGGCAGATCTTGGGGCTCAGCGGCAGGAGGTTGCCTTACTATCGGCGTCACGGTCACCGGCATCGGGTAGTCCCCCAAGTGAGAACTGGGACCACAGGCTCCAGGACCTGGAGTCGCTGGCGCCTGCCAGGCCAGACTCCCGACCCACCCACCCAGGGCTCCCAGGCAGTGGAGGGGCGGCAAACACTGGGCAGAGTTTTATTTTGTTCTGTTATTTATTTAATGATAGGCAATTTTTATAACCTCTAATTAGAAAACCCTGGAGCATCCTTTCCCAAATCCTGGGGCCCGGCGCTGAGCTTGTGGGTAGGTGGCAGCTAAGATGGGGAGAGGCGGGGTCGGAGGCTCCCGGAGCTGAGACCCTTTGGCTGGCCAGGTGTGTGAGGCTGCAGGCTGGGCTGACCGGGTGGTAAGCGCACGAGGCACCCTGAGTGAACCCTCCAGGGCCGGTCCTCAGGACAGACACCCCTAGGCACGCTGGGGGGCCGCTCGTTTGCTCTCTCTGTGGTACTGTAGGAGGGGGAAGGGGCGAAGGAGGAGACGGAGGAGGAGGAGGCGGAGGAGGAGGAGACGGAGTCGTGGTACCTGGACTTGGTCTGAGGTCAAGGGCGGGAGGGTGACAAGGAAACTCACCTTCTCTGGCCGCTCTGAGTGGACTCTGGCCCAGGAGGCCAGGTTGAAAGCCATTTATTTATTAAAAGTTTATTCCCATTTAGAAAAAAATAAAGATTTGCTTATTTACTTAATTTTTTTGGCTGTGATGGGTATTTGTTGCTGCCCGTGGAGCAGCCTTTTCTCTAGTTCTAGAGATCCAGGCCTACTCCTCCGTGTGGTGAGCGGGCTTCTCCTTGCCCTGGCTTTTCTCTTGTTGCAGAGGACGGGCTCTAGAGCACCAGCTCAGTAGTTGTGGTACACTGGGCTTAGTTGCCCTGGTGGCATGTGGGATCTTCCCAGAGCAGGGATCAAACCAGTGTCCCTTGCATTGCAAGTTGGATTCTCAACCACTGGACCACCCAGGAAGCCCTGAGATCTTATTTCTGTGTAGGCATTTCTAGCCAGTTGTCACAGAGTCAGGAGAAAGAACCCAGATCTTTGAGGTACCAGGAATTTTCTGTGAAATCTTTTTCCATTTGGAGTAAATATTCTCTTTTGCCCCTCAATTCCCATTCAGAATCTTTCATGCTTTTTCTCAAAGAGGGTCCACCGGATTGTGTAAGCCCCACGTATCCACCAAACCTAAAGAATCCCGAGTACCCCATGCATCTCAGGAGTGTTTCTTCATGTTGTCTCTGGGAGGCCCCTGCCAGGCTCTTGGGAGGAGAGTGGGATTGACAGACAAAGGGGCTCCAGGGGGAGAGGCTTGGGACACAGAGAACTTGGTTGGTTCTTGGTGGTTTTTCCTCTGTTCAGTGGTTCCATAGGAAGTAAGCAAGTGGAAGATGACCAGATGGCAGTTTCTGCCTCCCACCCAACCCTGCCCCCAAGGTGGATGAAGAAAGTTGAAGAAAGGCAGAGAGAGGCCAAGCCCATACTAGTACCAGGGGCAACAGCAGGGTTCTCAGTGAGTTGGGGAGGAGTGTAGGAAGGAAATAGAAAGACAGAGGATGCTACCAGCTCTCCAAGATTTTTTTTTTTGGCATATATTTGATTTAGTGTTGTGCCAAACAACTCTTATATTTGGCTCCCAAGAATCTCTTGAAATACAAAGGAAAAATTTAAGGCTAGGTTATTAAAATAATTTTTGCTGTGTGTGTGTGTGTGGAGAACTGGTCAAAGTCTATTTTTGAGATTTATATCTCTCAGTTATACTCCGGTAGTGTCAAGAGTTGGCTTGGGGGAACTTTTGTAGCTCCCCCTTTGTTCAGTCACTCTGTCATGTCTGACATCTTGTGACCCCATGGACTGCAGCATGCCTCACTTCCCTGTCCTTCACTGTCTCCCAGAGTTTGCTCAAACTCATGTCCATTGATTCAGTGATGCTGTCCAACTATCTCATCCTCAGTTCCCCCTTCTCCTCCAGCCCTCAATCTTTCCCAGCATCAGGATCTTTTCCAATGAGTCAACTTCCCATCAGGTGGCCATTGTATAGGAGCTTCAGCTTCAGCGTCAGTCCTTCCAATTAATAGAGTTGATCTCCTTTAGGATGGACTGGTTGGATCTCCTTGCAGTCCAAGGGACTCTCAAGAGTCTTCTCCAACACCACAGTTCAAAAGCATCAATTCTTTGGTGCTCAGCTTTCTTTATAGTCCAACTCTCACATCCATACATGACTACTGAAAAAACCATAACTTTGACTATATAGACCTTTATTGGCAAAGTGATGTCTCTGCTTTCTAATAAGCTTGTGTGTTTACGTTTGTCATAGCTTTTACTCCAAGGAACAAGCATCTTTTAATTTCAAGGCTGCAGTCACCATCTGTAGTGATTTTTTAGACAAAGAAAATAAAGTCTGTCACTGTTTCCATTTTTTCCTCCCTCCTTCTCTCCCCCCTCCCCCCCAATAATCTCCACCAACCTCACCTGAATTTAAGTCAAAAGTGTACATGGTTTGCAAACAAAGCTTCTAGCCCAGCGTGCCTAACAGTCCATAGCCACCACTAAGATCCCTGTCGTACAGAAATTTCAGTGTCTGTTCCCTAGTCTGATAACAGGAACCTTGGATGCGTCCTGGTAAGGCTGTCCACCAGGTGGTGCTGATGGGTTTTGTGTTTACTTTTTATTTTTTTAAATGCTGATTGATTCCTTTCTTTGTTAGTATTGATATTTTACTGGATACCTGCTATGAGCTAGTATTGTGTTAGGAGGTACTGGGAATACAGACTCAACAAGACTAAGTCCCTGGTTTCAAGGAATTTTTGAAGGTTATGATCTTTATACTTTCAGAGGCAAAACTCAACTGTGATGCAAGTTTCCTTTTTATGTTGCAGGTATATACTCTTGATAGTTCTGCTACATTTCTGACATTTCCCCAGTGCAGAGTGGGTGTGGCTTGGAGGAACTACAGACACTGCTATTATTTGGCTGGAGACAGGATTAATTTGTATGTGTCTGTGCTTCCTCTCTGAGATCCATCTTTTTGCCAGGAGAACACTACATTTTAACTTGGATGATTCTAAACACCAGCTTATCATTCCAAGACCTCAGCTTGTGATTCATCTGCCCATTTGAGTAAATTAACAGCTCCTTTTTGAAAAAAAAAAAATTTCATTTGTTTATTTTTGGCTGTGCTGGGTGTTTGCTCCTGCTGGGACTTTTCTCAGGTTGTGGCGAGTGGGGGCTCCTCTCTAGTTTCGGGGTGCAGACTTCTCACTGCGGTGGTTTCTCTTGTTGCAGAGTGTGGGCTCTAAGCACGCAGGCCCCAGCAGCTGCAGCACGTGGCCGCAGTAGTTGCGGCTCCAGGCTCTGGAGCTCAGCCTCAGTGGTTGTGGATCATGGGCTTTGTCATTCCTTGGCACGTGGGATTTTCCTGGACCAGGGATGGAACCTGTGTCTCCTGCATTGGCAGGAGGATTCTTTACTACTAAGCCACCAGGGAAGCCACACAGCTCCTTTCAAAGAAAAATTCTGGTAGGTCATTCGGATATCCTGGTGACCTGCCTCCAAATAAAGTGAGGTGGGCCTTGATCTGGGTAGACTTTATCAGACACTTTTGTTTTTCACAGCAAAATGTCAACTCTGCTACTTGACCACCTGCCCCAGAGAATAAGAAGCATCAAAGAGCTCACGCTTGCCAAAGGCACATCTGAAGTCATAGTTGAGAGAGAGACTGGCAGAGGTCCGTGGGAACTGCCCATTCCTTTAGCTTTGTAAGCTCTATCTTTGCTCAAAGTTGGAGTCCCAAAGGCAACATTTTTGACGACGTTTACTGCACTAACTTGGCTGCTTTCGGAAATGCCTTCACTTAACTATGATTGAAGATGTTGACTTTTATTGCGGACTGATATAAAAGTGGTCATAAAACAAATGTTTCTGCACTTTGGGCAGAAATAACTGTTACAGACCTCATTCGCTTTACCACTCTGTCCTTTACGTCAGAGTCCATGAGAGCCCCAGACTCACCAGACCCTCTGGTTGTCTTGACCTTTCCACTTGGGTGTCCAGCAGGCGTATCCCATTTCACAAGGTCAAGACCAAACTCCCGTCCTCCCCCACGATCTGCTCCTCCCTCAGTCTTTGTCGGCTCTGCAAACAGCAGCTCCACCATTCAGCCAAGCATCTCAGAACCATCCTGGACGCTTACTTTCTGCCTTACCTCCCCCTGTAACCTGATATGGAGTCCTGCCTTTGCCTTTAACACACTGGATGTTTCTCACCACCTTCTGTTGTCTGGAAATTTCACAAACTTCTTTTTGTAAAAATGAATTAATTTTTGTCTGCGCTAGGTCTTCTTTGCTGCTCGTGGGCTTCGTCTCGTTGCCTCGAGTTGGGGCTACTCTCTAGTTGTGGTGTGTGGGCTTCTCATCATGGTGGCTTCTCTTGTGGTGGGGCACGGGCTCTTGGGCTGTCGGGCTTCAGTAGTTTAGGCCCGTGGGCTCAGGAGTTGCAGCTCCCAGGTTCTAGAGCACAGGCTTGATAGTTGTGGTACACAGGCTCAGTTGCCCTGTGTCATGTGGAATCTTCCTGGACCAGGGATCGAACTTGCCAATCAAATCCATTGGCAAGTGGATTCTTAACCACTGGACCACCAGGGAAGTCCCACACACCTCTTAACCGCTCTGTCTGCTTCTGTGTTTTGTTCCCCTCCATCTATATTCGACGCAGCATCCAGAATGATCCTTTAAAATATTAGCTTAAGGCTCTTCTCTGCCCAAAATCTTCTCAGGACTTCCTGTCTTGTCGGAAAGGGGAAAAAACCCAAGCTCTCCCATTTCGGTCCCTCCCTTCCCAGCTCTGAGTCGTGTCCTTGCAATTTCCTGATTTTCATCACGGGGCTCACCCTGGTCCCATGTGCTCCCATTGCAGGGTCTCTATCTGGAAGACTCCTCCCCAGAGAGCCATGTGACCCCTCCCTCTTCCCTTCCCTATCTTTCCTCAAATGTCACCTCCTCAGTGAGAGGTTTCCTGACCACCCTGTTAAAGCTGCAGGTCACTGTCTGAGCTCTCTGTCTTCTCTGTTCCAGCTTCATTTTTCTCCATAGCACTTATCACTGCCTGACACACTCTATATGATATATTGTGTGTGTATGTGTTTCAAGTTTTGGGCCATGCCTTGAAGTGGGTGGGATTTTAGTTCCCCGACCAGGGATTGAACCCATGCCCTGTGATTGGGAGCTCAGAGTCTTAACCGCTGGACCACCACGGAAGTCTCTCTACGTGATGTTTATTGTCTGTCTCATCCAACTGGAAGATAAGCTTCCTGAGGGCAGGAATTTATATCTGTTTGTTCTTCTTTGTGCACTTCTGTATCCCACTCTGTGAACACTGCCTGGGACATAGGGAGTACTCAATAAGTACTGAATGAATGGTTAATTTCTAGTAGAATTAGTGTCAGAGAAAAAGTATTTTTTTGCATTTCCGTGGACAATATGTTTGCTGCTGTTCATTGTACTTTACTTTTCAGTTTTGCTCCCAGATAGTACAAAGTCAAATGTAAAGGGAGTTACCGTGACTGTCTCACCTCTGGTCTCTGACTCAGTGATCTTCCCCCTCTATGTGGTTTTTTAATGCCTTCACTTTTAACTTTTATTCGAACAACTTTGTGCATATCTGTGAGTATTCATGGAACTCTTCAGCTCCTGGTAAATATTTGTCAATTGAAGGCATGGTGTGCCATTTTAATTCTTTTTGGAAGTAAGTGGGATATAAGTACTAAATTATTAATGATCTCTGTTATGACTAAAAGGTGATGGGCTAGAGAGAAATAAGTGGTGATCAGGAGAGGACAGGCTGGTGAAGATGGCATTGCAGGCGCCCCATGGCTGGGGTGAGTGTAGGATTTATCCTCCCGACCGGGACAGAGAGAGGCAGGAGGGGACTCATTTTCTTGGGACAGCGACAAAAACTGAGACTGTCCTGGCAAACTAGGACAAATGGTCACTTTAGCAATCGTTAATATTTAAGTGTAAATATTTAGTATAGGCTCATGTTCAGAGAAGTAAGCATAAGTGAAATGGATTCCTTTGGCAGGATCAACAAAAGCCACCATAAGGCACCACCAGCATGAAAAGAGGACACGTTCCTCTGTGTCAGAAAAGAGTGCAATAAACAGGTTGATTTTTGTTGTTACTGTATTTCTCTCCTCAACACTGACTTTGATGCAGCAGTTTTGAAACCTGGAAAAGAGGAAGCATCAAATGCAACAGGATACAGGGAGATGAGAGAGAGGGTACCAGACGGAGCCACTCCCTGGACCCTGGCCAAACCCAGCTCCCCTTGGTCAGTCCCTCGTCCACCCACCCCTGAGGCAGGATGGAGGTGAGCTGACCTCTCTACCACCTGACGTGGAGACCCCTGCCTTCTGTTCCCCTTGGCTCCCCACACCCAGCTCCTGTCCTCTCCAGCCTCCAGCCCCCAAGTCACTCATTAAGGCAATTCCTGAGGTTGCTGGTGGCAATAAGAGCGCCCAGAGCCTAAGTGAAGATTTTGGAGATAACATTTTATTGCTTCCTGGCACCTGCCTGTCCCTCTACTTGGAACTGAGAGAAATTTGGTTAACAGTTTTCTTTCTACAAAATTCAGACCAGTGACAGGTGATTGCAAGTGGACTCATGGAGAATCCATTTTAACACCTCTGTAGGTGTTACAGGCAGCTTCCCTGGGGGTTCAGTGGTACAGAATCCACCTGTCAATGCAAGAGACGTTGGTTCAATCCCTGGGTTGGGAAGGCCCCCTGGGGAGAAGGAAATGGCAAGCCACTCCAGTATTCTTGCCTGCAGAGTCCCATGGACAGAGGACCTACAGTCCATGGGGTCACAAGAGTCGGACACAGCTGAGCTACTAAACACTGCCACACCACACCACAGGAGTTTAGGTTCAAGGGCCGTCCAGTTGCCAGGGCGCCTGTCCCTTTGTCAAGCTAGACAGCACCTTCACCCTGTTTCAGAGAATCCAGGCCCTGGATTCTTACTCAACTCCATGGGTCCCATTTAGCACACCCTGTCTTGTGATAGCTAACAGTTCTTTTCTAATTTTTTTAAATTGAAGTGTTATTAACTTACCATGTTGTGTTAATTTCAAGTATATAGCAAAATGATTAAGCTATGTGGATATAGGGATTTCCTTGGCAGCTCAGATGATAAAGAATCCACCTGCAACGCAGGAGTGAAAGTTGCTCAGTTGTGTCCAACTCTTTGCAACCCCATGGACTATACAGTCCATGGAATTCTCCAGGCAAGAATACTGGAGCGGGTAGCCATCCCCTTCTCCAGGGGATCTTCCCAACCCAGGGATCGAACCCAGGTCTCCCTCATTGCAGGTGGATTCTTTACCAGCTAAGCCACATCCCTGGGTCAGGATGTGCTATAGTCCATGATGGGCTATAGTCCATGGGGTTGCAATGAGTCGGACACAACTCAGAGACTAACACACACACACACACACACATACGTTTAGATATAGATATTCTTTTCTAGACTCCTTTCCATTATAGTTTATTACAAGTTCTTGATTCTTGTGCTCATTTGGATTTCTACCTTCTCACTCCATTTCTGGCTTCTACAATGGCAACTCATTTCCGCCCCCCACCGGAAGACAACAGAGCTAAAAAAAAAAAGTTTTGAAAATCCTACCTTTTTATATACGGACAATCAACTTTTCCTCTGCCCGAGGAATGGTTCCCTTGTTCCCTCTCTAACTGAAGAATGGAAGAGTGTCCTCCACATCAGACAGCTCTCTCATGTGCCTTTTGTACGCATTCTAGATATAGAGAGCTGTACCCCAGGGGAGCAGAGGTCAGGCTTAGATGTACACGAGGAACAGGCACATCAGCACATTGCTAACTTGACTCTCCTATACAGCCCTTAACTACAGCGAGGGTGTCACAGGAAGGAAGTAACCACTGAAGAATAACTTGTGTGCATGCTAAGTCGCTTAGTCATGTCTGACTCTTTGCGATTCTCTGGACTGTAGCCCACCAGGTTCCTCTGTCCATGGAACTTTCCAGGTGAGAATGCTGGGGTGAGTTGCCATTTCCTCCTCCAGGGGATCTTCCCCATCTAGGGATCGAACCCACCTCTCTTGCGCCTCGTTCATTAGCAGGCAGATTCTTTACTACTGCGCCACCTGGGAAGCCCGTATGGGGCCAGGGTCTTGGTCAAAGAACACTTTGTGGGGGGAGGGGGCATATGTATACTTAGGATGGGATTCATGTTGTTTTATGGCAGAAACCAACATGACATTGTAAAGCAATTGATCCTTCAATTAAAAATAAATAAAAAAAAACACATTGCAAGAGTCATTGGCACAAAGTCCCTTGAATGGGACAAACAGAGGTCAACTCCAAGAACACTGCTTCTTTGTAGACAGCCTCATGGGATGCCCACTGTCCCAGCATCCCAGCCCTCTGCTGCCACCCCAGATGGACCGAGTCCCTTTGAAGACACAAGTGACACCATGATTGACAAGGAACACAGCCAAGCTGCCACACTGCTGGGTGGCAGATGATAGCAAGCCTTCCTCATACTTCTTCCTCAGACTTCTGGGAAGATCTCCCTGGAAATTGCTAGAAGAAATCTCTTTTGGCCATACCTGTTTGCTGTAGGGCTCCTGGTTCTTCATAGTGATTTGGGGGTGGGCATAGACATCACAGGGTAGCTCAAACAGTAAAGAATCTGTCTGCAGTGCAGGAGACCTGGGTTCAATTCCTGGGTCAGGAAGATAGATCCCCTGGAGAAGGAAATGGCAGTCCACTCTGGTAATTTTGCCTGAGAATTCCATGGACAGAGGAGCCTGGTGGGCTTCAGTCCATGAGGTCACAAAGAGTCAAGACACGACTGAGCGATTAACACTTTTTCACTTTCAGATGTCACAGCATCTGGTTTATCAGCACAAATGATTTAACTGCATCGAGGGATGGAGTGAAATTTGCACAGGTTTCCTCCCCTGGAAAAACTGAGAGAAGCAAATCTTGTCTGTGAGGAATCAAGAAATGTTTGTTTTTCAAAGTAAAGCTTTACTGTAATGAAGGGACAATGTGGGTTTCCTGTAAAAATTCTTACTTTTGATCCACAGTCAAGAGGATTCTTAGCTATAAGGACCATAGCTTTATTATCTTGCACCATCCTCAGACTTTGAAGAAGGACAAGGCAACCCAATCCTGTATTCTTGCCTGGAAAATTCCATGGACCGAGGAGCCTGGCAGGCTACAGTCCATGTGATTGCAAAGAATCGGCCATGACTGAGCGACTGAGCACATCCTCAGCCATAAGGTCTGTTAAATCTCTGTTAAGGGACTTCCCTGGTAGTCCAGTGGTTAAGAATCTACCTGCCAATGCAGGGGACACAGGTTCAATCCCTGGTCTGGGAACTAAGATCCCACGTGCTATGGGTCAGCTAAGCCTGTGTGCCACAACCTTGAGCCCACACCCGAGAACCCAGGCCCCACAACAAGAGAAGCAACAGCAATGAGGAGCCCACAGATTATTATGATTATTTTAAAGAAAAGCCCTATTCAGTTGAGGACAGTCTATGGCAGGGCTGAGCATGGATCTGATGGTGGTCTTCTCAAGGGGGCGGTAAATGGAATGCTCCTGGAACCTGGTTGTTCCATCTGTCTACTTGCTTATTGGCCCACCTGGGTGAATAGTGAACTGCAGTGTAAAATAAAGAGCCTTCAAATGTGAACAGTTTTTATAATCCATTCTAGGGGATGATGAACTCATCAAGGGAAGAAAGTTGCCTGGCTGTGAGAGAGCCGGGCTGCGATTGGGTGTCTGTTTCAGTGATTTATAGTCCCTTTTAATGCAGTTGGGATTGGGAGCAAAGGTCAGAGTGGGTCTTCCAGGAGATGTAGGAGAGTGGATTTTAGATATAAATTATGCAACCCTTAAAGTTCAACACAGATACAAACTGAGCGGCTCTTTCATGGTGTTTGGGGAGATATGACTGATTTGTGGTCTGCTTATGAATGGAGATAGGTCACCTTCCAGTTCTGAAAGCATTTTTTCACATTAGGACACCCATAATTAATTAGGGGTTCATGCAGTGAGGTCATGAATGGTCTTGCTTGGTGCTTTGACCCCCTAAATCTGTGCTCCTGCCCACAGGGCCCCAGTGGTAGATCTCTTTCAGAGTTCACAGAGGAATTATGAGGGCTTGTCTCTGAGTCCAGCACGAAACACTTTTATGGCACCATTAAAACTGGAGCTTGTTCAAGTTGCAGCCGGGAAGCTTCTTTTGTCTAAGATAAATCATGCGGCATATTTTATTTCAATCTGAGATTTAACTCTGAGACTCCTGGGTGAGGCTTTTGTTTTTCAAATATTTTGGATAGAATTGGTTTACTTTTCCATGAGGGGGTAAGAAAGAATTCTAAGCAGCTCAGCCTTCACCCAGTCGAGCTAATCAAATGAAGGAAGACTTTGATTCATTTGATTCAAAGCTGTGTGACAGCCGGAAGTAATTCACCTCCTGGTTACTGATTAGCACCGCTCTCTGATGATAGCATGGATACCCCAGAGCTTTAGCCTGAGATGTGTCTGAAGTACTGGAGGAAGCCCCAGGAACCAGGGTTGTTACTTTTACATGAGGTGTTTGATGCTAAACATAAATACTCTGAGGATTGGGCTCTGGGAAAGCGGAGATTTTATTTTGAAGCCCCAGAGGCTGGCTTTCTACATCCCATAAGAGGGAAAGTCACTGCAGGGGACTCTGCCAGCACTTGTCTCCTGCTCCATGCCTGTAGGATCGGTGCTGTCACCTCTTAGAGAACCCTCATTTCTAGGTCTCTGAGTGACAGTGCCTACGTGTTCTGATGATTTACTCCTGAAGTGTGAGATTTCACACTAAAGTGTTCCAGAGCGGATCAGCATACCCCAGGGCATAATCATCCCATAATGCAGCGGGCTTCTTGTGATTTTCAGAGTCTACCATTAGGATTTGCAGGTTCAGTGTGATCTAAAGGTTTTAAATCAAAATCCTCTCTTCAGGCAGTTGTCTTCCAGGAAATGCTGCAGGATTTTTTTTTTCTCTCCTTAGCATCAAAGGAATTTCTTTGTCTCTTCTTAACAACCATCTGCACCCACCCCTTTCCTCTTCTTGTCCACTTGCTCCCCTTTCTTGATTTATGACTCTTGTGAGCACATTTTTCTCTGCTGTACAGGAGGAATGGACCAAGTCAGGGAGAGTTGGAGGGAAGGATGGACCGGGAATAACAGCTGCTATCTACTGGGTACTTTGAGGTGAGAGGCACTGCAGTGTCCTGTCACTAAAATTTGTTGAGCAGAAGTGACCGCTATCCCTGTGTTCAACAGGGAACTTGGACTCCTTTGAGGGTAAGGCAATGGAGAGTGAACTGGTTTAAGCTTGGCCAAGGGTGACCTTGGGTCAGCTTGGGGCACCCAGCTGTATCGCACCACGGCGCCCCCTAGTGATGCAAGGCTGTCTTGAGCAGTAGGAAAGGAACAGTCTGCTTGAGAATCACCCTGCGCCTGGAGCTGTGTGTGAGTCCAACTCTTTGTGACCCTGTGAACAGTAGCCCACCAGGCTCCTCTGTCCATGGGATTCTCCAAACAAGAGTACTGGAGTGGGTTGCCATTTCCCTCTTGGTGTGATGTTTCTGCTTATGTGATCTCAGTCTTCATAGTACTTTCAAAGTGGGTAATATTTCTTCCATTTGACTCATGAGAAATTGGAAACTAAGGTAAAATAAGTTGCCAGTGGCTAGGCTATGACCACATCTTTTAAAAAAGTAAACTCTATGCCCTTTTAAAAAATATTTTTATTGCTCTGGGTCTTCATTGCTTTCTCCAGTCGCAGTGAGTTGGGGGGGGGGCGTGCCACTCTTTGTTGCAGAGCGTGGACTCAGTAGTTGCAGAGCGTGGACTCAGTAATTGTGGTGCACAGGCTTAGTTGCCCCGAGGCATGTGGAATGTTCCCGGACAAGCTATTGAACCTGTGTACCCTGCGCTGGCAGGTGGATTCTTAACCACTGGACCCCAAAGAAGTCCCTGTGAACACATTTGAACTGAGGACACTGGTGCCTCTAAACCATGGTGACTGGTCCTCATTCTGGGTGAGTGAATTCTCTGAGAAGTTGGTACTTTTTGCTGGTTTTGGGAATTTCTGCTGTGGGGAGGTGGAGCATGTTTATACCAAAACCATTCCTAGGCATTAGCTCCTGATCCTGTTGTTTTATATCATCTATTCCTATCCCATAGTAGGTTCTCATAGACAGAAAATTAAGATGCATAAGTACTTCTTGTGGTTTGGGATGATGGTTCTAATGGAGGCGTTCTAGTGATGGGCATGGATGGAATGGTATGTATAACCTTAGCGCTTTTTTTATATTCCACTCAGATGTTTGCCATCTTTTATAAAAGTAAAGAACTGGGGACTTTCCAGGAAGGTGGTGACTGCTCTCCATCTCCAGCTTGAGCTCTTCTTCCCTTTGTGATGGGGCAGGTCTTCAGCCCCGTGTGAGTGAGTCCTCAGTTGGGGCCTGTGGAATCTTCACAGCCCACTTATGACCTGGAGGAGCATCTCAGAACAAATCGTTGATGATCAGGAAGGAACACAAGTATTGGGACTCTTGTGCGTAGATGTGTAGCCATCTTCTGAAAAGATCAAGAAAATGCTGCATGAACGCTTGGAGAATGGGAGCTAGTAGCTTGGATGAAAATCCCAGATAACAATGGCATGCTCTTTCAAGAACTTTCTGGATGGTAGAGAAAATACTATCAGGTGGGACAACCTGGACATTGACAATTTTGAGTTGATAGGTAGTTTAGGGTATATGAACTCTGCATGAGAAGAGAAGTTAGAAGTTTCCACCCAATTTAATGTGCTTCATTGTGCATGCTCACTCGTGTCTGACTCGTTTCGACAACAGGATCCCACTGTAGAGCACAAGGAACTATATTCAATATCCTGTGATAAACCATAATGGAAAAGAATACTAAAAAATGTGTATATACATATAACCCAGGTCTCCTGCATTAGCAGGCAGATTCTTTACCATCTGAGCCAATGGAACCCAGCAATAAAAAAACAATTATGATCAAGTAGGGTTTAGCTAAAGCGAGCAAAGATAATGAAATATAAAGGAAATCAATCAGTGTAATTCATTACATCAATGAAGGTCATATTAATTAATGTTGAAAAGCCTTTCAATGAAACTCAGCATCCTTTCTAGAAAAAAAATGATGTGTAATTGGCTTAGAATATCTCACAGATTCTGAGGTTGGCTAGTCCTCATCCATTCCCTATATCCTTTGTTGGGACTGGTTCCATTATTGAGGCTGGATAAGTTAAATAACTATTTTCTTGCAGTTAGAAGTTGCCATGTGACTTCATGTTATCTGAATTCAGATGAAAGTTTTCGGATAAAGCTTTTGCTAATCTGAAATAAAGGGGTTCATACAGTTGGTGTTGTCCCTCGCCGGTTGTTTCAGCCTTGAACGTGTCTGTGATGTCTGCAGCTAGGGAAGCCCTTCTGCAGCCATGAGGCAGCAAGCATGCAGGGTAGGCCAGGCCTGCTGCAAATATTTCATTCCCAACTTTCCTGAGCTGCTGAATGAACACCCATCTGCCTCTACATGTCATTAATGTATCTACGTCTACTGACTTGGAGGATGGAATAAATTGCCACAGGGATCATCCCCAGTGAACTCACCCTTCCTGTCTCTCCAACCATGTGTGATCTCTCTCACTTTGGCACTGGACATGTGACTCACTTTGACCAACGGGACAAACGATGCCAGCAGATGCCTGCATCTGTGCATTGGGCTCACCCTCTTGGAATGCTGCCACCATGTGAAGAAATCTGCTGGACATGGTTGCTGAGCTGATAACCAGCTCCAAATGCCAACAAGCGAGTGAGGCCCCTTGGCCTATTCAGCTGCTTAATGACTGTGTTCCTATGAGGGACTGTAGGTGAGACCGGCAGAAGAACAATCCAGCTGAGCCTTGCCCAAGCAGCTGACCTGTGGAATCATGGGGAAATAAATGGTTGCTATTTTGAGGCAGAGGTGAGCAAACCTTTTCTTAAAGGGCCAGATGGTACATAGTTTAGGCTTGTGATCTCTGTCATAGCTACTCATTTCTCATGTTGTAAGACATGAGCAACTGTGGACAGTACAGAAATGAATGGATGTGGCTGTGTTCCAATATGTTTATTTACAAAGGCAGGTGACTGGCTCACAGCTGAAGTTCAGCAGGCCCATGCTGAATTATTCAGCTGTAGAGCGATTGCCGTAGTCATGTACGAATGTGAGAGTTGGACCATAGAGAAAGCTGAGTGCCAAAGAACTGATGCTTTTGAACTGTGGTGCTGGCAAAGACTCTGGAGAGTCCCTTGGACTGAGAGGAGCTCAAACTAATCAGTCCTAAAGGAAATAAACACTCACTATTCATTGGAAAGACTGATGCTGAAGCTGAAGCTCCAATACTTTGGCCACCTGATGTAAGAGCCGACTCATTGGAAAAGACCCTGATGCTGGGGAGGATTGAGGGCAGGAGGAGAAGGAGGTGACAGAGGATGAGATGGGTGGATGGTATCATCAACTCAATGGACATGAGCTTGAGCAAGCTCTGAAAGATGCTGAAGGACAGGCAGGCCTGGTGTGCTGCCATCCATGGGGTCATAAAGAGTGAGACACGAATGAGTGACTGGGCAACAACAACAACAGACAACATAGCGGTTGTTCGCTGACCCAGAGGGATGTCCATACTATTGGCAAATGAAAAAGTCAAATTACAGAATAATGTATAGAGTATGAGTCTCTTTGGGCAAAAAAAAGACTCCAAAGAAAACCAGAAAATTCCATATGTGTGTGTATATATATATATATATATATATATATAAAACCCCCTTCCTGAAAGGTCTGGAAGAATATACACCGGGTTCTGGGCTCTGGATTCCTCAGAGTGGTGATTGTTGGGTATCGACATGGAGAAGGAGGGGTATGTAGAGATGAATAACTTCTCATACAGTTTTGTTTCATGTATTACAATGAGCATGCTTGCATGCCTGCTTGCTCAGTCACTTCAGTCGTGTCTGACTCTTTGTGACCCCATGGACTATAGCCCGCCAGGCTCTTCTGTCCATGGGATTCTCCAGGCTAGAATACTGGAGTGGGTTGCCATGCCCTCTCCAGGGGATCGTCCTGATCCAAGGATTGAACCCACATCTGCACTGCAGGTGGATTATTTACCGTGGAAAAAATGAGAAATAATTAAACATCTCAAAATTTCTCTTCAGGGTGATTGACAACCACCCAGAATGGGAAGAGGCCATTCAAAGGCACCTTTGGCTCTGAGCACAGTCATCACTAGAGGGCGTGCCCTGGGGCAGGAATGAAGTGGTTGGTGATGGTAGGAAGCATGTGCATGCTAAGCAAGGTGGGTGAATTTTCTGTTTGAACCACTTTTCTAGACTTGGATTTTCTGAAGGCAGAACAGAGGCCTAAAAGTCATGGTCATTGCCTAGTGGCCCGGACACCTAAAAATTTATCGGGGCCATCAACCCGGATTCGTCTGATTAACCCACTTTGTGTCAAGCCTCCGCTCTTGGCCAGCTGTGGTTTTTAGGGCATTGCCACGACACCCCAAACAGCGAGGCCTTCTGACAAGTTCTTGCAACCTCTATCCATGAGCTGTGGGATCCTCTGCTGCAATTCGTGAGAACCAGTCCTCAGGAGAATGTGAAATTTCTCCTTTTCTCTACAGAAAACCTTTCTCGAGCTATCATTCCAGCTGTTGTGAGCAGGAAATCATTTACAAGAAGGAATGCTAAACAGAAAAGCAGTTCTAAGAAGAAACGTTTAATAGCCTCCACCAGCAATTTCCTGCCTGGTCAGTGAGTGAGGGCAGGGAATATGAGATGAGCCCTGTGCAATGTTCTGGTGAATTCTGTGACCTTGAACACTTAGCCATCCCCTCACATAAAAGCCAGCAGAGCCAATCTGAAAGAAGTTGCTGTCAGCCCCAGATGACTGAGAATTTGAACATATGTGGGAATCATGTGCAAATGGGTGGAGGAGTTTTTTGCAGGGAGGAATTAAGTTTGACCGATTCTAATAGTATTTCACCTATATTATATATATCTCATAACACATATGTGCACAGCTTACACTTAAACACAGTGTTTTAGCTCTTCCAAAGCAGTTTGATATCTAATTATATCATTAAAATCAGCATATAGACTTATTGATCACTGCTTAAGTGAAATTTTGGTTTAGTTTTAGCTTGTAGGTGAAAATAATTTCATTGATTAATGACATCATCATGCTGATGTAATAATGAGTTTTGAAGAACGGACAGTGGAGGCCTATGTTCCCAGGCTCCAGGCCATAGAGGTACAATACAGGCACTAGTTTTGCAAATGCCAGCCTGGCAGCCACAGTGGTGGGAGAGAGGAACCCACCTTCTGCTGCCACCCTCTGTGAACCAGAAGCAAGAATCAGGAATAAAACGCAGAGCAAGTTAGAACTATCAAACCCAGCCACCTTTCAAGGACATGGAACAGTAATCTCTTTGAGAATTATTTATGTTTACTGTTTTGTTTTAGGGGCTTCCCTTGTGGCTCAGCTAGTAGAGAATCTGCCTGCAATGTGGGAGACCTGGGTTTGACCCCTGGGTTAGGAAGATCCCTTGGAGAAGGGAAAGGCTATCCACTCCAGTATTCTGGCCTGGAGAATCCCATGTACTGTACAGTCCATGGGGTTGCAAAGAGTTGGACACGATGGAGTTTTGTTTTATTTATTTTTAAAGAAAAAAAAATACCATCACAAGTAAATAGGACTTGATACACCAAAACCAAGTTTCAAGAGCTGGTTTGGAGGGACTTTGCTGGTGATCCAGCAGTTAAGACTCTGTTGTTCCATTGCAGTGGACCTTGGTTTGATTCCTGGTCAGGGAAATAGGACGCCACATGCCTCATAGCCAAAATACAAACAACAAAAGCAAAACTAGAAGCATTGAAGATCTTAAGGGAAGAAAAAAAAACAGTTGATTGGAAACCATTCTCGCCCTACGTGGCAGGGAGTTTGGGAATATGTGCTCCTGAAGCCCCTCCCAGCCTCACTGCCACAGTTTCTTTGACAGTGAAGACCGCCATGTCAGCACGCCCCAGGATTCCCCATTACCAAGAGGGATGGCCTCATATCACAGCTCAGCTGACCTGTGTCTTGGCCATAAGACTGGCTTATGCACTGCCTTGGAAAGCCAGGAGGACTTCAGTTCTGGGATTTTGGACACAGGAGGGACTCTGGAACTCACCTTGTCCCACCAGTGCTAGAGAAGAAAGTAATAGGATTGATAAACCACCGCAAGTAAATAGGATTGATACAACAAAGCCAAGTTTCAGGAGCTGATTTGGACAGACTTCCCTGGTCATCCACCTCCATTAGGGGGCAACAACCTTCTCCATGTTTTGCTAGGACAGGTGACAAAAACAGTAGTCAAAGTTGGAGAAATGCAGTCCTTGTTGTGGGTGAATGTATATGATTGTGTTGTATAGGGGGTGGTGGGAAGGGAGGAAGAAGGGTGTCCCTCTGGGAGGAGAAGATGAGTTTTTGAAGGGACTTGGCATGTGCTTCAGTTGTCATTGGGTCGGGGAGAGCTAGAGAGAGGGCAGAAGGGAGCAACCTCCCTAATGCATGCATCTCCTATAGAAAGCACCTCTGTGTATCCGTCTATCTTGACTTGCTGGCTTCAGGGAGTCAGTGCTGGGAGTGGAGGCCTCTATTCTCAGGCAGGAAGTGTAGGAAATTCAGATGGGATCCGGAGGCGGACTCTTACTGACCCCAGGCAAGCGACTTACTCTGTTTCTCGTCTCTCATCCATTGAAACGAGGACAGTGACATGCTCCTAGGATCAGAGATGATTCAGTTATATCTTCATATAACTGTTTCATGTGAAACAGAGTATTACCGGCACCTCACAATCTAAGTATTTAATAAGCCACTTTGTACATTCATTGGGTCTCACCAAATGTTTATTGAGCTCTGTCCTGGGCATCGGCTTTCAGATCAGGGCCAACTGCTCCCCTGCAGAGTTTATGACCAGTGGTGTCAGCATTTCCTCAAAGTAGCTAGGAGACCATTCCCCAGAGGTGTGCTCCTGGTTTAAGTGGTTGCATGAATTGTAATTGTAATGAGCCTGATCACGTGCACCAGCGAGGTGGCAGCACCCAAGGACAGGCCAGGGGATGGATGTAACTAAGAGCAGCATCTTGTTATTCAAACACATGTGTTTGGGGACCACCAATCCCTGGGCCAGTTATCCCGGTCAGTGAGGCTGTACTTCCCATGTGAAGGCGCCCCTCCTCCGTTAGTGCTTACTCCACCATCACCCAGTTGCAGGGCACTGATGACAGTCCTTCATTAGTCCCGAGAGGGCTCTTCTTCGTCTCGAGCTGCATTGCAGAGAACAGGACTCGAGCTGCCGACTGGGGAGAGCAGACACATAATCACTCAGCTTGTATTAGCAGAGAGCGGGGAAAGTGACAAGTCTGCAGTTCCTGTTCTTACAGAGATGATGAGCTGTCTCGAAGCAGTGATTTGGCTAAAAGAGAGCCCACAAGACTCCAAGTAAATTTGTCACTTGTGTTCCGCTCCTATTTTGCTAAGTGTTAATGCAAGTTTGCAGTTGAATTTCACTTATTCTGATATGGTGTGTCTTTCTTGGCATTCATTGATGCCACACTGAAAGCAGAGTGCTAAGTACAGTATATTTTTCTTTTGTACCCAAAATGAATCTTGGAACTACATCCTCGGTGTACATCTTTCTTCAGTTTTTCTCTTGCTTTGGCTTTCCAGTCCCCTGACCCAGACACCATCCCATCTCATTTAGTTCCTGAAGCTTCTGTTTAGCCACTGCTATTGCTCCAACATGGCTTCCCAGGTGGTGGACTGGTAAAGAATCTGCCTGCTAATGCAAGAGATGCAGGAGATGTGGGTTCGATCCCTGGGTCAGGAAGATTTCCTGGACGAGAAAATGGCAACTCACTCCAGTATTCGTACCTGGAGAATCCCATGGATAGAGAATCTCATGGACAGAGGAGCCTGGTGGGCAACTGTCCATGGAGTCGAAAAGAGTCAGACGTGACTGAGCACAATGAAGCAACTGCTCCAACATGAACACAAGAATTGTACTTGGACTTTTAAAATAGGCAAATGTGTGTTTTTTTGGAGTCAAGTAAATCATGTCTGATTTCAGGATCTGTCCTGGCATTCCTTAGGGTCAGAAAAGACTTCAAAGAAAATATTCAAAAGGGGGGAACTTGAGAAGAAATCAGAAGATTAGAAACACAATTTTAAAATGCCATTGGCTGGAAAGGGTAGTTTTCAGATCACAGGAGGAACCCGAGCTTTCCAAAGGAAGAATCTGCCTATGGAATTCTGGCCGAGCTCAAAATGATGTAGTGACAGCCGTCAGATCGGAGAAGGGTGATTGGTCCCCACCAGGAGGCAGGTGACGAAGTTATGGAGCCTGATGTCTCCTTGGGATAGATAATGCAGGGTTCCAGATGATGTAGTCTTAAAAGGGTTGTAAAAAGCCCTGACAGCTTGATGGATGTGGACATCACATATATATTTCTTCCAACATAAAGAATGGGAGCCTTTAAAAGCATTTCCTAAGTAGGAAAAGATGATCTTTGCACGGATGGGCTGATGCCCTCTGGTCCTGTGTCACTTGCTGCTGGCTGTCCCTCCCATATGCATGTTTTCTTGTTGTGCTCACGGGTGTTTCTTTTTATTTTTTAGATTTATTTATTTTTTATGTTTTGGCTGTGGTGGGTCGTCATTGCTGCAGGTGGGCTTTCTCTAGTTGTGGCGGTCGGGGGCTGCTCTTCCTTACAGTGAGCAGGCTTCTCGTTGTTGTGGCTCCTCTCATTTCAGGGCGCTGGCTGTAAGCCCAACAACATCGGCTCAGGAGTTGCAGCTCCTGGGCTCTAGAGCGCGAGCTCAGTAGTTGCAGTGCATGGCCTTAGCTGCTCCTCGGCGTGAGGGAACTTCCCAGACCAGGGATCGAACTCATGTCCTCTGCATCAGCAGGCAGATTCTTAATCACTGGACTACCAGGGAAGCCCCTATTAGATGTTTCAGGCTTCCTTTTAATGTCAATGGTAATGAGGTATTGTTTTCAGCCTTTTTGGAATCTTTCTGCGTTTTGAGAACTCTTTTTTCGTTTTTTAATCTGGATGATTGGAGCTAGTGGTAAGCATACACCGCCTCCCCACCCCGCCCCCGCCACACACAGAAGTCAAACACGTGAGCCCAGCTGCAGCTCCAGTCAAAGGCCAGGCAGGTGCCCAAGTCTCTAGTATTCCTCAAAAAGCCTCCAGCAGTTCCCCGCGGTTGTCGATAATGGTAATTATAGAGCCAGTCCCCTGAGGAGCTCAAAGCACTTTCTGGATACTGCAGCATTGATCCTCATAACACGAGTGTAACAGGGGAAAGAGCAAGCGTTGTCATCACTGCATAGGTGG
This sequence comes from Antilocapra americana, assembly GCA_007570785.1. Classification (NCBI taxonomy): domain Eukaryota; kingdom Metazoa; phylum Chordata; class Mammalia; order Artiodactyla; family Antilocapridae; genus Antilocapra; species Antilocapra americana. The sequence continues at coordinate 8,189,617 of ML661908.1, forward strand.
AAAACATCACCGAGGGAGGCAGAAATGATTGTATGTTCACGTGGAGCAGGTTGCGGTATTGGGGTTTTATGGATTCGGTTGTGTGCGCTATTGCTGCGCTAAAACGCGCCCCGCCCCCGCCCCATCAGCCTTTGCCCAGAAGGATGTCAGCACAAGCCTATCACAAGGACTTTGCTCCCTAAGTGTTAGTGATAGTAGCTCAGTTGTGTCCGACTCTTTTCGGTCCCGTGGACTGTACCCCACCAGGCTCTGTCCATGGGTTTCTCCAGGCAAGAATACTGGAGTGGGTTGCCATTCCCTTCTCCAGGAGATCTTCCCAACCCAGGGATGGGACCCAGCTCTCCTGCACTGCAGGCAGATTCTTTACCACCTGAGCCACCAGGGAATTTGCTCCATAATGCAAAGTCAATTAAAGATAATTTAGTTCTTTTTCTTTTATTTGTATTTTTTACCAAACAAGCTATAGGGCAGCTTGTTGTAAAAGTTAAATCCAAGTAAGATAAAAGAACAAAGGCCAAATGTCATGTAATGGATGTGGGGTGGGGGGCAGCAATGGGATGGGGGTAAGAGAGTGGTGGTGGAAGGTGTGTGTCAAAACCAGTTAGCTCAACTGAACTTAGCATTTAGCTGTGGGATTCCTGGCAGCCAAGGCTAAAAAGGGAAGCTAGATGAAGAATGAAGGTTGTTTTCAAACTTGTGCTCAGTTGCTAAGTCGTGTCTGACTCTGTAACTTCATGTACTGTACCCGCCAGGCTCCTCTGTCCCTGGGATTTCCCAGGCAAGAACACTGGAGTGGGTTGTCATTTCTTTATCCAGGGGATCTTATATAATGTGATAAAATACACTGTGAGACAAGAAGAATTTAGGTATGTGAGCTCAACCAGATAAGTTAGCCTAGGAATAAAGGCTTGATTCTGCATCTTATGAAGGAGCATCTTAAGGCTAGATCACAAAGAGTGGCTGCTCACGCCAAACGCCAAGCACACGCCCACACATGCCCACCCTCATGTTTCGGTACTTAAATGCTGAAGGTGAAATGTGGTTAAAATTTGAATCAAGGGCAAACTTGAAAGGGGCAATGGGATTAGAAGGCTTTAAAGTGGCCATTTGGTGGTTGACAGGTGAAGGCCGTGGCGGAAGTATTTTGCCAGCCTCCATCTTTCTGCAACATTCCATGATGAATCATGGATTCTTCTTAACACCCGTTCTTTCAGTTTCCTTCTCCCTGACTTGCATATTGCTTGCTTGTGTAGAATCTCCAAACGTGAATGACCCTGGGGGCAGTTACATCAACATATACCCTCAGGGCAAGCTCTGATTTCCAAAAAAATACAGATTCTGGAAAGGACTCCTTGCTCATCATTGCTGCAAAATAACCATGTCTCCAAACTCTCTGCAAATTGGAGGTCCTTTACACGGTGTTTGTGAAAGAGGCAGCTGTGTATTTCTGTCTTTCTTCCTTGTGTTCTTCGTGTTAAACTGTCTGAGAATAACCATGAGGGTTATGCTTTTAGAGGCTTAGCTTTTTCAGTTCTAGAAAATGGATGAGGATGTATTGTCCAAACAAAACATTGGTGTTCCCAAAGTGTTCAGCAATCCTTGAACATTCTTTCAAACGTCATCTTCATGAGCAATGCCCCCTCCATTAAATCCTGCCCATGGGGTGTGTGTGTGTGTGTGTGAGAGAGAGAGAGAGGGAAAATGTGACAGCTAGAAATGGAGCAGAAAAGGAAAAGATTGGTTAATATTGCCTTAGATAATAGTGCCTCTGAAGCCACTTGTCGCCATTTTAACCAGGGGTAAAAAACAACTTGATTTCAATATTATTGATATTATTTCTGGCTCTTGAAGATCTATGAAATGAAAACTAAGCTTTAAAAGCTTTGCAGTTAATTGCTGCTGAGTTAAGCATTTTTTTTTAAAACACCTTTGTGCTGACGCATAATTTAGAAAATCGATCAGGGAGATGAGGAATAAAAATATGGGTCTAAAATACTCCTGGCTAATTACACAATGCTGTAATAAACTCTGAATGGCCCAGAGCACCATGGAGAAGGGCTGAGGCCCGTGTGGAGGGTGGCCAGAGAGCTGGTGTCACAAAGTGGCAGAGAACAGAGCAGAGCAAAGGGCCCCATCTGCCCTGATGAAATGTTGCGTATTCGAAATTAATCCTGGCATAACGTTTTCTTTAAGCACTTAGTCTGCCAAAGTGTGGGGAAAGCCAGTGGTTTTAGAATTGGAGGTGATACTTATGCCTCTCGTAAGTGAACAGGCACCGTGTTGGTAAATAAGGCCAAGTCTCACGCCTGGCCGTTGACAATATTATTAAAGGATGGGAATTGGTCCCCTGCTTCTTCTCCACCCCTTTTCCTCCAAATTGGCCCCCTTTGCATTCGGCTCTCAGTTTCCTCCACTCAACAGGACCTGTCTTGATAGCAGACCATCACACCTTTTATGTTGCTGAAAGGGGAGTCCAGCTGCTTGCTGCTCAGAAGTCAATAAAGAGGCAAACTTGGTGGGAAGGAAAGTTTGTTTTATTTCAGAGGCTGGCAACTGGGCAGGGAAGGGTGGGCTCCTGTCCTCCCTCACTGACCACCGGGGCAAGAGCTTTTAGAGACAGAGGGAGGGGGCTCCATGCAGAAACAGCACAGTCAGCTCCGACAGTCATCTTGAAATTGGTCATGAGTTGGTCTGATCAGTGTCATCTTGATGGTTTTGGTTCGAGTCTTCAGTTCCAGGGCTGGGTTTCCCCCATTTCCTTGAGGCCAGTTCTCAGAACTGTGGCAGTGTAAGTCATGGCAAGTCTCATCATCATGTAGTTACCTTCTTCCACCTGGTGGGGGCTTCAGTGTCTGTAAGACAGCTCACAGGATGTGCCTCAGAATATTATCTACAACCCTTGAGAAGGAGCTAAAGGTCCTTGATTTTGCCTCATTACTAAACTAGTATTGTTTGGTCTTGTTTGACGATTTTCCGTTGTTTCCACGTTTTCTCACTTCCCTGATTAAACTTACTTGCTTGGCTAAAGTTTTTCCACAGACAAAAGGTGGGCTGAGGACATGAGGGACAAAGACCATAGTGTCCTGCCCTGTTTCACTTAGTGTAAATTTAAGCCTGTATTTTTCTTCCCAAAGAGTGAGATAACACTCCCAAGAGCACTGGAATTTGTTCTTGGAAGGAGGGGGGCAAAAAAACCCCTTGTACTTTTTATGTATAAAGCTCAGATAGATATACAATGCATAAACAGATTCATTGTATCTGTATATCTGTGGCATTAAAATTCTATAAATGGGGAGCAATTAGGAAAAAAATGTTTAAGGCTCAGAAATGGGAGGAGGTGAGATCATGAAGATAAGTTGGGAAAACCCTTCCATCCACTGAAGAGCTTTGGCCTAGGTCAAAGGAAGCGGCCGTTTCCCAGATGGCCAGTTCTTTGGCAAGACCCTTCGCCAGTCAGTCCTTCTTTTGGGGGTCAGGAGGCTGAAGAAATTTATTGAGAACCATTGCGTTGTCTCAGACACCCATGTCGGGGGCGGGTAGGGTGAAAAGTAGACTTCCTCATGCAAGGAGTCATTCCCGCTAAGGAAATGAAAAATTTCAGAATCATCTGAGAGGCGTTAGGAAGAAAAGAAGCAGGAGGAGAAAGCAGAGGAGGAGACGAGGAAGAGGAAGAAAAAGCAGCTGCAGAAGCGGCTGTGACAGAGGAATTTGCTTTCCTTTGAGGATCACTTCCTCTTCTTTCTTGGTTTTCTGTGACTGAACATATTTGGCTGATAAAGAATACTGCTTTTATCAGAACAGAAAGGTGGGAGGTCAATGCTTACCAACAGTGGTCTCTCTTGCTGGAGTTTTAAGTCCATCCTTTTCACTGCCTGGCAAAATCCAGCCCTGGGATCCTTCAGGAAACAGCGCAAAGCTTCTTCGCTTCCCTGCCTTTGGCGTCTTCTGTCTAGTTGGGTCCTTACTTTGTTCTTAGTCCTTTCTTTTGGCTGAATGAGCTTCCTGGTGCCTGATCTTGTGTCTGCCACCAGCCAGGGACAGTCAGTGAGTTTTGATAAGTCTTGCAGATGAATAATCAGCTCTCTTATCACCAACAGGGCATCCGAGCAGCACAGCATTCTTCCAAGGATTTATTTAGCGCCAAACTTGAAGAAGTGAAGGAAGAAATATACAGGAAATTACTAACCTATAGCTTGAATTCCCTACCTGGTAAATTGCTGAAACAATCAATGGCACAGTATGGAAGCCTCCTTGCGAAGTGAAGGTGATAAATGTGTTGTAGTTCCGTGATGGAGGCGATGGGGTCTGCAGATGGAGGCCATTCTCAAGGGGGACATGGGGAGGCTGCCATGGTAACCTTGGCAGCGTGCTCCTTGGCTTTTGCAAGTAGGTCTGGAATGTATCGGGCTAATTGGTTGGAAAAAGCAAAGGGAAGGGTCCCCTGTGGATTGTCTGGGGGTTTTCTCCAGGGGGGGTCACATGAATAGAAATCCATACATGTTTAGGCTACATGAATTTTTTCTTGATAACAATAGTGAGTTAGAGAGTCCCTGGGCAATGAGGATCAGACTTGATTCAAACATGAATCAGGTGTGTTCAAGGCCTTAGTCATGTCTCCGTTTTGGCCAAACGGAGACACTTGGACACTTTATAGTGTCCAAGTTTATGGTATAATTTTAGTAATACTGGACATTAAAGGCCTTAAGTTTGCATGATAAATGCTTTAAGTTTGACCTTGGTTTATACTAACTAATTCATCTATGCCAGCTGGCGTGACACCTGGCAGTGGTCAGTCATACAAAGATAATGGTGGACAGATGGCCAGACCCTATGGCCCATGCATCCATGGGGATCAGAGCTTGGAGAGAACTTGTTTTTCTTCTCAGATCTCAAGTAGGATGTCTTAACCCAGGGATCGAACCCAGATCTCTGGGATTGCAGGCAGATGCTTTACTGTCTGAGCCACCAGGGAAGCCACTTTTAGAGACAGGTGGGTTCAATTAGTCATTCTCAGATCCTGTGTTGGATAGGTGGAGAAGGCGATGGCACCCCACTCCAGTACTCTGGCCTGGAAAATCCCATGGACGGAGGAGCCTGGTGGGCTGTAGTCCATGGGGTCGCTAAGAATTGGACACAACTGAGTGACTTCACATTCGCTTTTCACTTTCATGCATTGGAGAAGGAAATGGCAACCCACTCCAGTGTTCTTGCCTGGAGAATCCCAGGGACGGAGGAGCCTGGTGGGCTGCTGTCTATGGGGTCGCACAGAGTTGGACACGACTGAAGCGACTTAGCAGCAGCAGCATGTTGGATAGGGTCTGGGTCTTTGAGGGTGACAGCTGAATGACAGTTATGGATCCCGTCAGGCACAGTGTCCCAAAGAGGAAGCTGCCACCATCACTGCCTTCCAAGCCAGAAAAGTGAAAAGTGAAAGTACTAGTTACTCAGTCGTGTCTGACTCTTTGAGACCCTGTGGACTGTAACCTGCCAGGCTCCTCTGTCCATAGTACCCAAACCTGGGTCTCCCACACTGTAGGCAAATTCTTTACTGTCTGAGCCACAGGGTAGCGCCAAAGCCAGAAAACCTAGCTTCAAATTTTAGAACTACTGCATTTTATTTGAATCACCTTGGACAAGATATTGCTTCTCTTATTCTGAGTTTCCCCCTCCATTATTAAATGGAGATAATTCTACCACTGTTAAGAATGAGATCTTGTATTTGCATGTTATCTTGGCATATCATATCACGTTAGTCTGATTTTTAAAGAGACACATACTGCATCTTGGTCAAGGAATCAGCAACACTGGTTCTCAGGCAAGTAAGTGATGCTGAAGGTCTCACAGAAGAAGAGGTCTATATCTCTTTTTTTGCATTGACTTCAGCAATCTCTGTGCTGAATGAGGCATCCTTTGCATTCCTCATCTTTCTAGTGACCAGGCAGAGATGATCCTGAAGTAGTATGTGTCATTTCTATCCACAGAGTTGGACAGAACTCAGTCACCTGGCCTCAGCGTGGCTCAGGGGGCATGGGAAGTGCAGTCCCTGGCTAGGAAGTCACTTTCCAGAGACATCTACACTCCATGGTGGGCGGGAACACAGTTCCTTGGTGATCTGTAAGCTGTCATTGATACAGGTAATAAATGCAGAAGATCCTGGTATGTGGAGGTAAAGAGTCGTGGGATAATAGGAATTAAGGGGAAAGGGGAAAAAAGTGTCTGTGACTCTACCAAAAACATCACAGAGCTGTCTGTCTTCAGAAATTGGCCTCTTAGCCACTCTCATAAATAAGGGCTTGCTGCTGCTGCTAAGTTGCTTCAGTCATGTCTGACTCTGTGTGACCCCATAGACGGCAGCCCACCAGGCTCCCCCGTCCCTGGGATTCCCCAGGCAAGAACACTGGAGTGGGTTGCCATTTCCTTCTCCAATGCATGAAAGTGAAAAGTGAAAGTGAAGTCACTTAGTCATGTCCTACTCCTAGCGACCCCATGGACTGCAGCCTCCCAGGCTCCTCCGTCCATGGGACTTTCCAGGCAAGAGTACTGGAGTGGTGTGCCATTGCCTTCTCCAAATAAAGGCTTATATTTATTTTATGTTTTGGCTGTGCCATACAACATGCGGGATCTTTGTTCCCAAACCAGGGAAAGAACCAACACCCCCCGTGGTGGAAGTGCAGAGTCTTAACCCCTGGACCGCCAGGGAAGTCCCAATGACTACTTTTTTTATCTTTTCTTTTTTGTCGTTTATCTGAAAAAAAAATTTTTTTTAACACCAAAACCATTTTGTATTTGGGTGTAGCCAATTAACAGTATTATGGTAGTTTCCGGTGAACAGCAAAGGGACTCAGCCGTACATATACATGCATCCATTCTCCCCTGAAGCCCGCTCCCATCTAGGCTGGTACGTAACACTGAGCAGAGTTCCATGTGCGATATAATAGGTCTTTGTAACTACTTGAAAAGTCAGCTCTCCGGGACTAGTTAAAAACCACTTGGCAACCATTTGATTTCTCCTTCATGGCAAGTGCTTCATTGCGGTTTGGGACATATCTGCTGCGTGCTGCAGTCCCTGGGGTTGCAAAGAGTCAGACATGACTGAGCGACTGAACAACCAAACTGACAGTAGGACATGTCTGTGAAAGTGTTGATCTCTCAGTCGTGTTTAGTTCTGTGCGACCCCGTGACTCGCCAGGCTCCTCTGTCCAGGAGATTCTCCAGCAAGAATACTGGAGTGGGTTGCCATTTTCTTCTCCAGGGAGTCTTCCCAACCCAGGGATGGAACCCAGGTCTCCCCCATGGTGGACAGATTCCCTGCTCTGAGCCACCAGGGAAGCCCTGAGGATATTCTGGTAGAAAAAGGAATTTTGACTCTGATAGGGTTTGTAAGGTAAGCATATTTTTCCTCCTATTATCATTTGGGAAATTGGTAGAAGACATTTAAGAGCCTTGGTTCAAGGTTACGTGGCAAACTAACACGCTATCAGGGAGCTTGAGTCTAGCCATGCCAACCACAGCGCTGGGGAGCCATTCACCATGTGGATAAACCTGGACTTTATTTTCCAACTCCAACGTCTGCAGTGAAACAAAGTCTTTTTTTTTTTTTTTAAATAATCTAATCCTTTTTTTTAAACTTATTTATTTGGCTGCATCGTATCTTAACTGTGGCATTCGGGATCTTTCATTGTAGCTCCTGGACTCTCTAGTTTGGCATGCAGGATTAGTTGCCCCTCGGCATGTGGGAGTTCAGTTCCCTGACTAGGGATCAAACTGTGTCCCCTGCATCGCAAGGCGGATTCTTAACCACTGCATTACCAGGGAAGTCCCAAAGGAAGTCCTTTTGTTACTCTAGCTGTGTAAGTAAAGAAATGCCTTCTGCTGCCCCTGCAACTCTGCCCACACTTCTTTTCATGTTGGGTTGTGTTACTTTTGTGGAAAACAATTCGCCATTTGACTGGCAGTGTGATGGGATATTCTGAGCTGCTTCATCCATGTAAGTCCCTAGGAAAATGTAGCTGGAGCCAGGACCTGCAGACATACGTGTGGTCCAGGCTGGGTATACTCCTCTTTTCTCTTCTCCCGGGTCCAGTGTTCATAAATAACATTCTGTATTCCTGGACATAATGCTTTTCTTCATGCCCTCCTTCCTTTTAAGAGTTGAGTTAAAATGGAATTTTCCTTAATGATAGTAGGTGAAAGCAGTTTCACAGAATCAATTTCAATTTTAAGAGCACCTTGAGAATTACCGGGAGTTTGTGAGTTTTATTGTATTGAATTAATAGGCATTTCTGAAGCCGGGAGTCTAGAGTTCAGACTGTCAATTTCTTCCCCCTTCTGGCTTCACTTCAAAGATCATAACAGAAAGCCTGATCTTGAAATGAAATTTCTGAATGATGTGCCTTGCCAGTCGATGGTCCTCATGGAAATAAATTTAAATAAATAAATTGATCCATGAGAGCCCGCAATCATTTCAAGTTGAGGGTCTAGATTTGTATACAAAGTTTTTCAAGGCCTCAGGTTTTTTTGAGCTATTGCTTCTATTTTCTACTCAGGGGGTAAAGGGACAATCAAGTTCCAGTGCAAAAACTTATCCTTGGACTCAGCTGTCCTAAGGATTAGTACTTGAGGATAGAAAGTGACACAGCTCTCTCTTTGACTGATAAGGGCAGCTCCAGACCCGACACTGTAATAATATAAGATGCAATCCCTTTACAGAAGATCCTTAGGGTGATTTGGTCTTGTGGGCTCGAATTTATGGTGAGAAGGGATTTTGTGACCTGTTTTTGGATTTTCAAGGTCATTTGTGTGTCTTATAAAGTCAGAGATTTCAAACTTCATTGTGCATTGGAATCATGTAAGGAATTTTAAAAAAACATACGTTGTTTAGATTCCACCCCTCTATTTTGTTTATTTGCTGAGTGGTGTCCGACTCTTTTGCGACCCCATAACCCATAGCCCACCAGGCTCCTCTGTCCATGGGATTTCCCAGGCAAAGATATTGGAGTGCACTGCCATTTCCTTCTCCACCACCCCTGTATGCTAACTCTGAATTTCGGGGAGGGGGGTTGTCTCTGCAGAATTCCCATGTTTTATTTATTTATTTTTTATATTTGGCTGTGCTGATGCTTCATTGCTGTGCTCAGGTTTTCTCTATCTTCAGTGAGCAGGGCTGGGGGAGGCTACTCTTTGTCACAGTGAACAGGCTTCTCATTGCAGCCGCTCCTCTTGTTGCAGAGCATGGGCTTTAGGGTGCGCGGGCTTCAGTAGTTGTGGCTTGCAGGCTTAGTTGCCCCGAGTCTTGCGGAATCTTCCCAGACTAGGGATCGATCGAACCCGCATCCTCTGCATTGGCAGGCAATTCTTAACCACTGGACTACAAGGGAAGTCCTTACATATTTTAAAAAATGTGCCTTGAGTAGACTCTGATGTAATTGGTTCCTTCCATTTGGGAATCACGTGGGTTATCCTGTGTGTTCCTTAGGTCCACGTTCTGCTCTTCTCTTTGCTCCAGGATGCAGACTCCATCAAGGAGCTCTCTTGCTGTCTGGATCTGATCATTGGGACAGGAGACGGGAGGCAGGAAGGTGGTGCAGGCAGGCATACTTTCTCCTGACTCCCCTGCGGCACCTCCTTGGGCTGGCGGTGGCCTGTGTTGAAGATACTGCTCCTCTCCCAGTGGTGGTCTTCCATACTGTCTTCCATGTTCTCATAATCACTACCTCCCCTCGCCTCCTTGGGCCTTGGGCTGGGAGCCTTGGCCTATGAGCAGCCCAAAGGGACTGCACTGTGCCCGAGGGTGTCCCTACACCCTGCCCACCATCTTGCAAATATTAGGTCATTCTGAGAAAGTGAAAGTTGCTCAGTCACGTCCAACTCTTTGCAACCCCATGGACTGTAGCCTGCCAGGCTCCTCTGCCCATGGAATTCTCCAGGCAAGAATACTGGAGTGGGTTGCCATTCCTGCCTCCAGGGGATCTTCCTGATGCAGGGATGGAACCCAGGTCTCCCACATCATAGGCAGATTCTTTACCACCTGAGCCACCAGGGAAGCCCTGAAGTCATTCTGAACTTACCTTAAATTTGAGTGGCTGCCTGCTTTCTGCTGGGACCGTGAATGATATAGGAATCACTAGAAAACTTGACTTTCCAAGTCAGTGCTCCTGTTCTGAGAGAGCTACTGCTTCTTTAAAGGTGCCTGAAAGAGCCCAGGCCGGGCTGACAGTGGAAGGACCAGAGAGAAACCCGGCCCCCCCAGATCTAGTACAGGAGGCAGTACTGCAATGACTGGGGAGGCATGACGCCATCACTTCCTCTTAGGGGCTTCGAGATGGTTCCTTTACCCTTAGGGAGACTCGTCTCAGTGAATATGGTGTCTTTGCTTCTTGGAAAAACATCCAGTGTCACATTCTCATCGGAGAAGGGAAGTGTCCTGAGAGAAAGCCGAACTTTCCTAAGCAGTTATGGGGTGATGGTGGATGTTGGGTGCGGTTCACGAGCATCAGGGAGAGTGGATTTGAGGATGATGTGGTCTAGTCTCACGTAAATCACTCACCCACAAATGAACACATGGCTTAAGACGATATCTGCAGTGATGGTGGGCAGAAGGTGAGAATAAGGCAAGAATAAGTGCACAGGAAGTGGTAATGACAGTCCCACTTCTAGAACTAGATAACTTTTTTAATTTGAATTATTTTCATTAAGACATTTTTTTGGTAGCAGTTTAAGACTCAGTTTAACATTCTTTGGAAGGACTGATGCTGAAGCTGAAGCTCCAATACTTTGACCACCTGATGCGAGGATTCATCTCATTAGAAAAGACCCTGATGCTGGGAAAGATTGAGGGCAGGAGGAGGAGGAGGTGACAAAGGATGAGATGGTTGGAGGGCATCACTGGCTCAATGGACATGAGTTTGAACAAGCTCTGGGAGATGGTGAAGAACAGGGAAGCCTGATGTGCTGCAGTTCATGGGGTTGCAAAGAGTCAAACAGACTGAGTGACTGAGCAATGAAGACTTTGAGCAAAATTAGGGGGAAGGGACAAAGATTTCCCCTATGACCTTTGCCCTCACATATGTACAGCCCCACCCCTAGCAACGTCCCCCACTGGAGTGGTGTGTTTGTTAGAACTGATGAACCTATGTAGACACATCATAATTACTCAAAGCCCATAGTTTAAGGGTCATTCTTGATATTGTACCATCTATGAGTTTGGACACATGTATAATGATATACACTTATCATTATTGTATCATACAGAGTATTAATATTTTCATTGTTCTAAAAATCCTCTGTGCTCCATCTGTTCATCTCCTATACCTCGTGCCCACTGATAACTACTGGTATTTTTTGCTATCTACAAAGTTTTGCTTTTCCAGAAATCCATATGCTTGGAATCATATGGTACCTAGCCTTTTAAATTGGCTTCTTTCATTTAATAATATGCATTTAAGCTTCCTCCATATCTTTTCATGACTTGATTGCTCATTTCTTTCTGGTGCTTGTACCCACTGTAGTATTCTTGCCTGGGAAATCCCATGGACGGAGGAGCCTGGTGGGCTACAGGCCATGGGCTCACAAAGAGTCAGACATGACTGAGTGACGAGACAACAATATGCATTCAGCACTAAATAACATATAATATAAAGTATCTGGATATATCATAGTTTATTTATCCAACCACCTATTAAGGACACCATGATGGCCTCAACTATCTCTCTTTCAGTGAAGTTACTACGTATTTGCACAAATACAAATTTATACCCACTATTACTAACCCACTATTCACTTGAACTGTGGTATGTCTTGGAATACTATCGAATAAGAGTATAAAGCCAACAAGATAGGAAAAACAGACAGTAAAGATGTCTACCATCTTTTTTTATTGACTTAAAATAATGTCCTATTCAACGTAACATCTTAAAAATTTTTAATTAGTATAATGGAAAGTGCTTAAAAGCATCTTTTGAGGTTTCTTACTTGGTTGTGAAAAAAAACAAAAGAGGCATACGGCTGGGGGAAATACTTGGTCTTCCCACAGCAATAAATACAGCTGAAATAATACGTGGGAAAATATAGTGACAAGGCTTTTAATACCATTTACACACTGACAAGTTTCAAATTTATATTTCCATTCCAAATGCCTCTCTTGTAACTCCAGACTCTTATAAGCGGCTGGTTTCTTGACACCTTCCCTTGAATGTAATCTTCCCCGACTCAGCGTGTCTAAATTGAATTCTTAATCTCCTTTCCTTGCCCCACCCCCAGTCTTCCTCACTGTTGTAAATTACCACATTTTCTCCAGTGCTTAGATTAAAAGCCCTAACTCCTTTCTCCCTTGCCCTATATCCAAACCTATCAGCAGGTCTCTTTGGTTCTGTATCAGACTCTGTCTGGACTCTCACAATTTTCTTACCCTCTTTTCATGATCATTTGAGACCATCTCTTGTTTGGATAATTGAAATTGGTCCCCTGTTCCTGCCTTGCCACACTGCAGTCTGTTCTCCATGGGTGGCCACAGAAATCTTTTAAAACCTAAGTCAGATCTTGCCACACTGCTGAGCACCCTCCAGGGGCTTCCTTTCCTGGTTGGGGGAAAAAATCCTCTGACCTGTGGTCCTCTTGCCTTCCTGCACTCACTGGCTCGAGGCACTTGTCTGTTTTCCTGCACAGGCACACAGCTCCTTGGGAACTTAATTTTGTGCCTTACTTTTTCAGCACCTAGGACAGAGACTGACTCAGAACACGGACTCAATAATTCCTTTCTGAATAACTGAATGAAATGAATATTCATTCCTCAGCCAGCAAAACTGCTGATGGATGCAGAGAAAACTTTGAAGAAACTAGTATTGAAACATATCAAATAGTGTTTGTTATACAGCGGAGTGAAGTACAGATACAGCTTCTCCTTCAATAATAAAACAAAGAGCTATTCTTTTGTGAACCAATTATAGGATGACATGTCAGAAAAGATGTCATCTCAGCTGTAAATAACTTTACTAGAAATATTGTTCTGATAGAACAATTGTTTAAAATAACATTTGATGGAGCGTCTGCTTTAGAATATGAAGAAGATGAGGGGTGAGTGTACAGAGATAGCATCACTCATGCAATTTATTCACCGGGTGGTAATTCATAGTTGAAGTATCACAGCAAAGCAATCAAACCCAAGACATGCACAATGAACTAGATGATATCATGGATGCAATCGATCTGATTTTTTCAAGTGGGAGAGATGTACAAAGTGCCAGGATCTTTGCAGTTATTTTATAGGAAGATGGAGAATGATGATCAAAATCACTCGTGTCTCAGAGATTTTGCAGTTGTCTCTTTTCTACAGAAGAACAGTGTTCTAAGTTTGCTAACCTTTTCTTGTGGTGACAAGTGGTTCTTAACTGTGTGATACATAGGAGCAATTTTTTAGAAGATTAAGAAGCAGTTTTTGCCTTCATGGAAGTGATAGTGTTTTAAGAATAAGTAAGAGAGTTTAGAGCTTTTTTTTTTTTTTTTTTTGAGAAAAACCTCATTCAATGAAGAAAACATTTGGGATGCAAGTTTCAGCAATAAACTTTGCATTATTTGGGGGTAGGACTGAATACTAAATATTGCTATTTAGAAATTGCTGTCAATACTGTAAATATTTTTCCATTTGGATCAACAGACCATTGTGAGGTACCCTTTTCATCGAGGATAGTCATTAAATCCAAAAACAAAAGTAAACTGAACTTAAAATCTGATGTTTGGCTTACTACATTAAACCAAGATTTTAAGAAGGAACCACATTTAAAAAAAATTTACACTGTGCTCAACAAAAATATTACTATCTAATTTTTTTGTAGAAACAAAAATTACTTTGTGTTTTTTTTTAATTTTCTTTACTTTATTGTGTTGGTTTTGCCATACATTGACATGAATCTGCCATGGGCATACATATGCTCCCCCTCCAGAACCCCCCTCTCTCCTCCCTCCCGATTCCCTCCCCCTGGGTCATCCCGGTGCACCAGCCCCAAGCATCAACCCTGGGCTGGCGATTGATTTCACATATGATAATTAACATGTTTCAATGCCATTCTCCCATATCATCCCACCCCTGCCCTCTTCCACAGAGTCCATGAGACTGTTCTATAGATCTGCATTTCTTTTGCTGTCTCTCATGCAGGGTTCTCGTTACCATCTTTCTAAGTGAATAAGATAAAATAGCATTCTTATAGAAGTTATTTTCTTTGTTTAGCCTGTAAAATTTCAATTTTGAGTGTGTTTAATCACATGCATGCCATAAATGTAAGAAAAAGCATCAAATTTATAAATTAAGAAATATACCTTTAGGTATATTTAGGAGTTTGCAGTAGAAATATATTTTTGGTGGGATTTACTATGAAAAGATTTTATAGTCCACTGACTATCGATTAGTAATGTTCATATGTAATTCCCCGATACAGTGTTCAAACTAGTCTGGGTCAAATTTGTGAGACGATCTGAAGAATATTTAGTGTCCAGGGTTTGTCTGGGGGCAGTAAGGGCACTTGGGGCATTTAACCTGATGGAAACTCTGGTGTATAAACAGTGATCAGATATGACTGAATTTTATTAATAGACACATACTGCATGCCAGACACTGCACAGGGCACTCATACCCACCTTATTTCATGATGACAGCAAACCATTCCTTCAGTTCAGTTCAGTCGCTCAGTCGTGTCTGACTGCCACCCTATGGACTGCAGCATGTCAGACTTCCCTGTCCATCACCGACTTCTGGAGCTTGCTCAAACTCATGTCTATGAGTTTATTAATAATGAATAATAATTATTAATAATGATTTCATGTGAGATGCTCTTCGACTGATTCCTCTGGGGACAGAGGATGGAAGAGGGATGCTACTCTGATAGGGAAGGGGAAAGGTGAAGGAGGGCAGGGTGCATGTGAAATTGAATGTTCACATCCTAAATTATCAGCATAAATCTGAAAGTCATTGAATTATAAATGGAAAGAGCAATATCTTCTGCCATTTGCTGAAGTAGAAGGTAAAAATCAAGAAATACAGCTGCATTTTTTGTTCCAAAAAATGATTTCAGATCACCTGAACTTTCTTGTGAATCATTGTATATTTTTTAATTGTGGTGAAATACACATAGCTTCAAATTTAACATCTTAATCATTTTAAGTGTGCAGTTCATTGGCTTTGAGAGCATTCATACTGTTGTACAACCATCACCACCATTCACTTCCAGAACGCTTTCCGTCCTGTGAAACTTTGTATCCGTTAAACCAAAGTTTGTTTTTACTCCCTCAGAGTTATAGCTTTTAAAAACCTTTATTTTTATTTATTTAATTTATTCTTGAAGTCCAGTTGGTTTACAATATTGTATTAGTTTCAGCCACTATTGTGGGTGTAACCTGCCCAGCACTGTCTGAAGTCTTCCATCTCCTACATTATCTAATTCAGCCCTCCCCACAACTCCAAATTTTAAGGACTATCACACCTATTCTATCACCAAAGAAACTGAGGCTTAGCAGAAGTAAGTTGCAGAGGTCACACTGCCAGCTTGGAGCGGGAAAGGGTCTCATGTAGGTGCTGACTTCATGTTTTCAATTGTCCAGTGAGAAGGTGAGTGTTTCTCTGACACGGTCACCTTTAGGGGTTGTCCGTCCTGATGGTGTTGCCAGCCTGATCTCAGACCCATGTTTCAGAGGTCTGAACACATTAAAACTCACTGAGGAAGCTGAGCAAACAGAGCCCTTGTTACTTCTTGACGAGATACTATAATCAATTTATTCGGCACAATTTAGATATCGCATGCTCTTTGTTAAACATTTCATTATCATCAAGGAAATAGTCATGTATGGATGTGAGAGTTGGACGGTGAAGAAAGCTGAGTGCCGAAGAAATGATGCTTTTGAATTGTGGTGTTGGAGAAGGCTCTTGAGAGCCCCTTGGACTGCAAGGAGATCCAACCAGTCCATCCTAAAGGAGATCAGTCCTGGGTGTTCATTGGAAGGACTGATGTTGAAGCTGAAACTCCAATACTTTGGCCACCTCATGCGAAGAGTTGACTCATTGGAAAAGACCCTGATGCTGGGAAGGATTGGGGGCAGGAGGAGAAGGGGACGACAGAGGATGAGATGGTTAGATGGCATCACCGACTCGATGAACATGGATTTGGGTGGACTCCGAGAATTGGTGATGGACAGGGAGGCCTGGCGTGCTGCAATCATGGGGTCGCAAAGAGTCAGATACGACTGAGCGACAGAACTGAATTGAACTGAATGGTTATATAATTAGTTGAGAGGGTTATACATTTAACTAATTTGATGATTTCAAAATTTTGCTTAGACTGAAATGTACAGAATCGCATAAATTACTTTTGAAATTGAAAATGTTAGTCACTCAGTTGTGTCTGCCTCTTTGCTACCCCAAGGACTGTAGCCCACCAGGCTCCTCTGTCCATGGGATTCTCCAGGCAAGCATACTGGAGTGGGTAAGTTGTTTCCTTCTCCAGGGGATCTTCCCAACCCAGGGACTGAACCTGTGTCTCCTTTTTTAAAAAAATTTATTTATTTTAATTGGAGGCTAATTACTTTACAATATTGTAGTGGTTTTGCCATACATTGACATGAATCAGCCATGGGTGTACATGGGTTCCCCATCCTGAACCTCCCTCCCACTTCCCTCCCCATCCTATCCCTCAGGGTCATCCCAGTGCACCATCCCTGAGCACCCTGCCTCATGCATCAAACCTGGACTGGTGATCTATTTCACATATGGTAATATACATGTTTCAATGCTATTCTGTCAAATCATCCCACCCTCGCCTTCTCCCCCCGAGTCCAAGAGACTGTTCTATACATCTGTGTCTCTTTTTGCTGTCTTGCATATAGGGTTATCGTTACCATCTTTCTTTATTCCATATTTATGCATTAATATATTGTACTGGTGTTTTTCTTTCTGGCTTACTTTGCTCTGTATAATAGGCTCCAGTTTCATCCACCTCATTAGAACTGATTCAAATTCATTCTCTTTAATAGCTGAGTAATATTCCATTGTGTATATGTACCATAGCTTTCTTATCCTTTCATCTGCTGATGGGCATCTAGGTTGCTTCCATGTCCTGGCTATTGTAAACAGTGCTGTGATGAACATTGGGGTACACATGTCTCTTTCAGTTCTGGTTTCCTTGGTGTGTATGCCCAGCAGTGGGATTGCTGGGTCGTATGGCAGTTCTATTTCCAGTTTTTTAAGGAATCTCCACACTGTTCTCCATAGTGGCTGTACTTGTTTGCATTCCCACCAGCAGTGTAAGAGGGTTCCCTTTTCTCCACACCCACTCCAGTATTTATTTGTAGACTTTTTGATAGCAGCCATTCTGACCAGCATGAGATGGCACCTCACTGTGGTTTTGATTTGCATTTCTCTGATAATGAGTGATGTTGAGCATCTTTTCATGTGTATTGTTAGCCATCTGTATGTCTTCTTTGGAGAAATGTCTGTTTATGAACCCGTGTCTCCTGCATTAGCAGGCAGATTCTTTACTGCTGAGCCACCAGGGAAGCCTGCCCTCTACAGCGAAAATAACAGACCTTTCCCAGCACATCATGCAGTTTGGAGAGGACAGGCGTCATGTAATTCACCTCACCCATGCAACTCCTCATCTTCTCCACAAATGAGAAGGAAAGGTCAGCACACACCCCATGCCCACCTCTGACTCCTGGAGCAAGAGCTGCAGTTTCTGTGGCTCTCTGGAGGAAGGATGGGGCCCCGTGCTCTCTAATGGACCCTCCTGCTTGTTGAATTCTCCCCTGCGATTCATCACTAGGCAAGTTGCAGACATGCGAAGCCACTGTGTGTGCTTGCCCTTTGCTTTGTGTCTGCTCTACCTGTCTGTTTAGATTAGAAACCCACGAGGCATGTCTACCTCTGCGTATGTGCTGCGCCCACCAGTTGTGGATGCTCACGGAACGTGGATGATTGATGATGGTGTTAATCTGAGTAATAACAAGGCACGTGGAACACAGTCTCAAGGAAGCTCTTCAGTACTGGGTTATGGATGCATGTCTGCTGCTGAGGAAGAAAGGACCCATCATGGGCAACTGCAGACACCAGGATGCCCAGCTTGAAATGCTCTTCCCTTAAAAACAAAAGGCAAATCAAGCAAGTAAAGAAACAAGCCCCAGGCAAGCTGTAGTGTCGAGCAGGTTTTAACAGCAGCGCCAGTTGCTTATCTGAATGGGCCTTTATGAAAAAGGGGGCCTTATCAGGAACCGAACCTGCTGGCACCTTAATTCTGAATTTCCCAGTCTCAAAAACTGTGTGAAATAATTGTCAGTCATTAGGTCATCCAGTCTGTGGATGTGATAGCAGACAGAGCTGACTAAGATGCGTAGTAAATAACTATTTCTGGGCCCCCAGATTTGTACCCGGGTCTACAGTGGCCAGTGGCCAAGACCTTGCTATCTTGCAGCCTTCTTTTTTCTTATCAGTGATTTTTGTTTGGGTTCAGTAAAGGAAGTTCTTTTCACGCTAGTGTGGCCGGTCAGTCCATGTGCCTATTTGCTTTCCTTCCTTCCTTCAGCACTCCCCTTCCTAGGATGAGGTGGGAAGGGGCTTTGATCAGATAACGATGGACAATGAGTCTCCCAGAACCGGGAGAAAATGCATGATCGTTGTTTGACGCCATTCGGTTCCTGGTCCTTTGTTTGGGCGGCTCTAGGAGATGCGTACAGCTCCCTCTCTGTTTAGGCTTCCAACTCAGCCTCTAAGGTGGGTATGAAGGTACTTCCGTGAGGTGTGTGTATAAGGGAAAACTGACTTGTGTTTTCAGGCAGTGTGAAGGTTAAACACTTACAGAAACACCTGGAGAAACAGGGAACAGCCAGTGTTGATGAGCTCAGCTGTAGCTCAGGTGGTAAAGAATCTGCCTGTAATGCAGGAGATCCCGGCAGGAGAAAATCCACTGGAGAAGGGACAGGCTACCCACCCCAGCATTCTTGGGCTTCTCTGGTGGCTCACCAGGTAAAGAATCTGCCTGCAGTGCGGGAGACCTGAGTTCAATCCCTGGGTTGGGAAGATACATGGGGTGGCAAAGAATCAGACATGACTGAGCAACTTTCACTTCACTCCACTGCTGGGGGGAATGATGGTGTAGCTGCAATGGAAAACAGTATGGAAGTTCCTCAAAAAATTAAAAATTAAATTATGTATGATCCAGCAATCCTAATTCTGGGCTTATATCCAAAAGAAATAAACGCAGAATCTCAAAGAGATATTTACACCCTTGTGTTTTTTGTAGCATTATTCACAATAGTCAAGAAAGGGGGAAAGCCCAGATGTTGATCAGCTAATGAACAGATAAAGGAAATGTGGTGCATGAACACGAAGACATATTATGCTGCTTAAAAAAGGGAGATCCTGTCACATGCTCCCAAACGGAGGTGTCTGGAAGACATCGTGCTAAATTAAATAAGCCAGTCATAAAAGGACAAATACTGTCAGATTCCAGTTATATGAAGTACCTAAAGCAATCAAAAGCATAGGAGTAGGGACTTCCCTGGCAGTTCAGTGGTTAGGACTCCTCACTCCCACTGCAGGGGCATGTGTTCAGCCCTGGTTGGGGAACTAAGATCCTACATGTTGTCTGGTGTTCCCACTGCCCCTTCCCCCACAAAATCATAGAAAGTAGAGAGATGGTTTCTAAGGGTTGAGGGGAGGCAGGAGTGGGAGGAAGTGTTTAAGGGTCATAGAGATTCAGTTTTGCAAGATGAAAAGATTCCGTCTATCCACTGCACAGCAATGTGAATATTCTTGACACTCCCGGGCTGTACGCTTGAAAATATTTAAGATAGAAAAGTTAATGTTATATGTTTCCATGTTTGTTATATATATGTTGTTGTATGTGTGTTATATGTTTGTAACCACAAATAAAATACAAGTTAAAAAAAGAAACCCTGGGAGAAATTCTTATTGAAAATAAGAAATTCTTTGATAATGATAATGGGATTAACTACCCTCTTGGTTTTTGCATATGTATGTCTTTGATTTTTTTGTACACTGGATTTTCTTAAAGCGAGGCTGGTGTGTGACTAAGGGGTGGCAGCTTTCGGTGGTTCAGTGGCCCTGATCCATCATTCCTTTCGCTGTGTGTGGTATAACAACATGGGTTTGGAGCTTTCTGCCTAACAGGAGACTTGAAATACATAAGAGCGTTCCCACTGACAGCCTCCAGGGACAAATGATTTGACAGAATGGAGGCCAGGGGAGTAGACTGCCCGTTTCATGAAGCCCAGGTGTCAATAGTTCCTACATGTGATCTAATAAAAATACGTATTTGGTCTTGGTCTCCAGTTCTTGGCACAGAGTAACTAAAACTTTTGAGATTTCTTGAGTGACAGTATGTTTTATTATTCAATCTTCAAAGGCCAATGAAATAATCAATCATGACCATGTAATGAAACCTCCGTAAAAACCTCTAAATGACAGGGTTTGGAGAACTTCTGGGTTGGGGAAACACAGGGAGATGCTGGAAGGGTGGTTTGCCCTGATGAGTGTGGAAGCTCCGCCTCCCTCTCCCTTCATATGTTGCCTTAAACATCTCTTCCATTTGGCTTTTCCTGAGCTGTATCTTTTGTTTTTTAAAAAGCCCTGTAATTGTAAGTAAAGTGTTTTCCTAAGTTCTTTGAGCTTTTCTAGCCAACAACTGAAATTAAGGATTGGGTTGTGGAAACCCCTGATGTATAGCTGGTTAGTTGAAGTAGTGGTGGTCCAGTTTCTTGCAGACAATTCCATGGACAGAGGCCTGGCAGGCTATAGTCCACGGGGTGGCAAAGAGTTGGACACGACTGAGCAACTAAGCATGAGCTTGAGTGTGAGACTGGTAGCCCAAGGGGCTTCCCGGGTGGCGCTAGTGGTAAAGAACCCACCTGCCAATGCAGGAGACATATGAGATACGGGTTCGATCCCTGGGTCGGGAAGATCCCTGGAGGAGGGCATGGCAACCCACTCCAATATTCTTGCCTGGAGAATCCCAGGCAAGAGCTGGGACTTCCCCCAGGACAGAAGAGCCTGGCAGGCTCAGAGTCCATAGGGTCACACAGAGTCAGACACGACTGAAGTGACTCAGCATGCACGCATCGGTGGCCCAAGACTCCTGACTTGCATCTGAGGTGGGGGCAGTTCTGTGGGGACTGAGCCCTTTAACGTGGGGGATCCGGCATTAACGCCAGGTAGGGTGTGTCAGAATTGAACTGTAGGACCTCCAACAGGTGTCAGAGAATTGAAGAATGCCTTGGTATCAGAAAACATCTCAGACTCCTTTTTTTTTTTTCTCTTGGTCTGGGAAGAGTTCAGTTTGGGTTTTTTCCTTCTTGAGTAATCCAAGTAGAAGATGCCACCTCTGCAGAGAGGAAAGTGGTCTCAGTCCAGCCTGGCAGTGGAGAGGCAGATGTCAGCCAGGATGACCAAACAGGGGCCAGTGTTTGGGCTATTGTGTGTCACACCGACCTTGAGTGGCCACGTGGACACAACCAGATGCCCGGCCAGCAGACCCCTCATTCCTACCTGGGATGCTCAGAGAGAGACCATGAGCCTTGAAAAAGACCATATTGTTTTGTGATGTCACCTCTGGAATGTTCTGAGTGTTTTGGTGACCAACTTCTGCACAGGACCTATACCTGGCACCTAACATTGGTATGGCTTTTTCCTTGAGCTAGAAATAGTAATATTAGACAAGGCAGTAGGTATAGGGACCTCTGCTCCAAAGACTTTCAGAAGGCTTTGGCATCGACTATAAGACCTGTCTCAATTTCTGTTCAGAGACTGATGAAGCATCTTGCCAGATACCATCTTCACATTCTCATAATGTACATAATTAACAGGAGGGGAGAAGTGAATAGTAGGAAGTCCTGTGTTTCGCAGTTAAGCAGCTGAGGCTCAGAGGATGGGCTGGAAAACAGAAATCTGCCTATTTTCTCTTTTCCACAGCACTCGAGGCCAAATTTTACAAGAAAAAGAGATACCAGATCTGAAAGCCTAGAAATTCCCATCAATGTGGTTCTACCTCAGGTAGGGATAGACACAGCACGCTGTAACCTCTCAGTTTTGGCTGGGTTATTACCCTCCTCTTTTCAAGCTCTAGCAAGATATTGCAGAACAACGGTAGCCAGGGCCTCAGATTCTAGCCGAAGGTCAGCTGCCAACCAGCTGTGTGCCAGGGGGAGTTCACTTGTCACTCCGAGTATTGGGTTTCTTGTCAGTCGAATGAGAGGGGTGGGTTCGGTGATCCGGTAAGACTGTCCAGCCCGTCCGCCAGAAGTTTCTGTGGCAATCTTTTCAATATTAGATCCTTCGGAGCTTCTTTACCACCAGGTGGCACTAGCGGTAAAGAACCCGCCTGCCAATGCGAGAGACGTGAGACGTGGGTTCGATCCCCTGGAGGAGGAAATGGCACCCCACTCCAGCATTCTTGCCTGGAGAATCCCATGGAAAGAGGAGCCTAACGGAGTACAGTCCAGAGGGTTGCAAAGAGTCGGACACGCATGTTGTGCAGCTACTCTGGGTTGCTGGGGAGAGAGTGAGAACTGAGACTTCGGATCAAGGGCACAGGACTGAATCCATGAAGCTGGGACATGGACCAAGGGGTATGGGGTCCTTGGAGGGGTCAGGAGAGCTAGGGCCTGCTGTGTACCAGAGACAGAGCGTAAGGGGGGTCGAATGGAGGCCAGCGGGTGACAGGCTGGACATTCTCAGTTCTCCTGCTAAGCAGCCGTTTCCCGGGAGGGGTCCCCGATTGGACTGTTTCTACTGCTATGTCACAAAGGGGGCAGCCTTGCTTCTCCAGAGTCACCTGAGGCCCTGGTGGAAGATCATGGCCGCGCAGCCCGAGGGGCGGAAATGCAGGGTGGAGGAATCCAACACGGAGGTAACGATCGGAAAGCTCGGTCCAGGGATGTGTGGGAAGAGGGTGGGTCCCCCAGTGAGCATCCTGGGGTCTTGGAGGCATGGAATTAGAGGACAACCTGCTGCCTGTGCCACACACGGGCAGATGAGCCTCAAGGGTACATGGTGGGGGGAAGGGTACCCCTCCCGTGTCAGGTTCCAGGCCCCTGCCAGGATGCGCCGGGCACGCTCCGGGGAAAGTCTGCTCAGTCGCTCAGTCGTGTCGGACTCTTTGCGACCCTATGGACTGTAGCCCGCCAGGCTCCTCTGTCCATGGGATTCTCCAGGCAAGAGTACTGGAGTGGGTTGGCCTTTTCCTTCTCTCCGGGGGTAACGGGGCACCTGTAAGTTGAGATGATCTGAACGGGCTGTGAGAGGGACCAGTGTGCTGACTGGACCTCTGCAAAGGAGAGGCTTATGGCTGGGAGCAGGGGAAGGATTGATCTGGGTAACAAGGGGAGGAAAGGAGAGAGGAGAGGGACTGAGCACTGGTGTGGTCCCGTCTGGGGCCCTGGGCCATGCAGAGCGAGGGAGAGATGGTAAAGGACCGCAACTGGGAACCTCAGCAAGTCCACTAGTAACAGCGGAGCTGCAGTTAGAGGCTTGAAGCCAGCTCAGTGCCCACGTCCTCTGCCACAAGCTGGGCACATGCCGCCTGCTTCTTCCCTGGCTTTTAGGAGATGGTGCCTCCCCGCACGCCATCTTAACTGCCGAGCCCCGGAGCTCCCTGCACGAATCTGCCACATTTTGCTTCATTCTGGTTCTGAGACTGAGTCCATTTGTTTCGAGAAGGAATTGCAGGAGCAGCTCTGTGTTTCGAAAGTGCCTCCGGCCCCGCCAGCTCCCAGCCCCGCCCGAATGCTTCTCATTTGCATTGCAAATGTCTGCGATTCTCTATTTGTTATCACCCTTAGGTCTTTTAAGGTCTTATTGATTTCCAGTTTTCCTTCCTCACATTAAATATTTGTGTTTTCTAATCCGTTTCTCTCCAGCGCATTAACTTGCCAGCCAGCAGTGTTACTTCCTCCTCAAGTTCTCTGCGTGCCGCCCCCCACCTCCCTTGCCCCGCCCCCACCTCCCTTGCCACCCCTCTCCCCGCCGTTTTCCCAGTGAGCACTCTCTGTGAATCTCATAAAGGCACTGTTTCCTATGAGATTGTTAATGAAGAATCCACACCAGGTCAGAATGGGGTCCCAATGCCTGTACCTCTGCCAGTTGGAAAAAGTGTTAGGAGGAAGATTTCAGAAGATTCTGTGTTAAACAATTAGCTAAAACTACCACATTCGACGACAGATGACATCTTTAGCCTCTTTGCTGTTAGTGTTAGGATTCTAGCAAAATCAGTTACACTGACCTGTGAATTATCTGTCAGCATTTATTAAAACCAACATTGACTTTCTCATGGCACTCAGGAGTGGAGTTGATTTAAGCACATGATCGTGATACTCAGCCTTGTTATCTAGTCTGAAAATTAGTGGCAGATCTGGAGAATCCAGGGACAGAGGAGCCTGGTGGGCTGCTGTCTATGGGGTCACACAGGGTTGGACATGACTGAAGCGACTTGGCAGCAGCAGCAGCTGCTTTTCCTTCCAGCATATTCTGGCTCTCAGCTTCCCCAGGCTTGAAATGTAACCCCAGAGGGCTGAATGTTCTCTGACCATAACCCTCACTAATGCTGGCAAAATCAGGGCTTTAAAAAACTTGGTCAACAGCGTTGGAGTCTGCTGGGGGCACCTGGACATCTCTTATGGTCTGCGGTGACCATACTTCTCTGGCAGTACACAGAATCTCAGTGCACGGCAACTAAACTGGCTAGTCACTGCCCAGTTCTGTTCCCCTGCTCTTCAGATGGGAGGCCAGCAACCTCAAAAGCTCAGAAGGTCCTGCTTCTTAGACACCCCTTAGCTTCAGAACGATGACGCTTTGGTCTTCTCACCTCTTCTGCCCTTAGCACTGCCCCTTTTTCCATTGCCGTCCCTCCTGTGTGGTCTCCATTTGCCACACACGAGGCTGGTGGTCTGACCGAAGCATGTAGTTGGTGATTTCATGCATTTTCCTTCCAGGACCATGTGTATTTAAAAAAGGGATGCTTCGGAGAAGAATAAAGAGTGAAAAGTGAAAATGTTAGTCGCTCAGTCATGTTCGCTACT
The DNA here is from genome assembly GCA_007570785.1 of Antilocapra americana. Lineage (NCBI taxonomy): Eukaryota > Metazoa > Chordata > Mammalia > Artiodactyla > Antilocapridae > Antilocapra > Antilocapra americana. The sequence continues at coordinate 8,214,682 of ML661908.1, forward strand.
CGGCAACCCCATGGACTGTACCCACCAGGCCCCTCTGTCCATGGGATTCTCCAGGCAAGAATACTGGAGTGGGTTGCCATTCCCTTCTCCAGGGGAATCTTCCCGACCCAGAGATGGAACCCGGGTCTCCTGCGTTGCAGGCAGATTCTTTACCATCTGAGCCACCAGGGAAGCCCAGGCCTGATGCTAAGGATGGAGCTCAACCACAGGTGGGATTCAGGCGTCTGAGTGGGAGCTCTCGGTACCCAGGGCCCTTCCTGCATCCTTAGCACTGATGCATCTTCCTTAGGTCACAGCCGGGAGCATTTTGCTCCCGAGGGCAGAATCTCTGGGTCACTTTCCTAACAAAGGTGACCCGATGGAAGGTATAGTGAGGCCCACGGCCACCGTCTTCCTCTTCTTCTTCCTTCCTGTATCCCGTTCTTCCATAAAGAAGTGCCCTCCCTCCCCCACCTCGCACCTACGAGGGCACGTCCTACATGTCAAGGAAGAGACGGTCCTTTTCTTCATGGAAACAGGGCCCGGCTGTGCTGGGTCTTTGGGTCATGCTGCCGGAGACCCCACCTCCGAGACAGAGGAGAACTTTGAGGGGTGTTCCAGGGGCTTTTAATTGGTCCAGACCTCTGGTTCAGGGCTCAGTGACCCCATGGGCAGATTAGTTCGGCCCATGAAACCAAGCCCGTGATACCACTGGTTGAGGAGACCTGAGGAGGAGCTGGCTTCCGATGTCAGCTAAGGGAGTCTGGGATTTGGTACCTCTAGTACCTTGCGTGCTTGCAGACGCTCACTTTTTGTCAAGTTCTTTCATAAAGAAATATATTTAGGATTTGCACTAGTGTTTTAGGCCAGGAATGGCTAAGCTTTACCAGGAAAACTGGCCCTCTGTTCGGTCTTGATGACACCTTAGCAACCACTTTCTTGGCGTCCCACAATAACCCCCGGAAGTAGACAGAGCAGCTACATTGAGGTGACTTTCAGAGAACTAAATGACTTTCACAGGAGCAGCCAAAGATGGGATTTTTAAGCCCAAAGCTACCGGGAAGTTGAGGCCTCTACCCTCATTGGATTATTGGTTCAAGGTGGTGACCTGGACAACCAGCAAGCCTGTGTGCAGAGGGCAGCTTCTTTTAAGGGCTATGTAGGTGGACGTGGGTAGAAGCCCGGTCATGCAACTGCTCTGCAATATAAAATGCGAATTGAAATGTGGATATGGCTTTACCAAATAGACTAAAAATATTAAGGCAAACGAGCTCATCACTTTGGAGGGCCCGAAGTAGTATGATGTAACAGTGTTGTGTAGTTCAACCTAATATCTGCTCCTCACCCTTCAGCGCACTTTGGTTGATGAGTGTACTGCCAAGGACTCTATACCGCCACTGCAAATGAAACGTGTTGCTCTGATTTCCAGAACTAGGGGTGTCAAAAAAGTAAGGGGCAGGTGACTGTGCTAAGAGAATTCATTCATCTGGGGAGAGGATGGGACAGGACGTACGAAAACCACTGCACCAGCACATGTGCAGAATAAAATATTGGAGCATTGTGAAGAGCTGGAGTGAGCATGCAGTTTGGAGTCAGATATCCTGGTTTTAAATCTTTGCCGGCTATGTGAGCTTCAGTAGACCCATGGTAGCTCTTTTCAGTAAGACATTACATATAAATATGGAAATCAGCATATCATCACATAGTTGTCATTCTGTGTTACTTTCTATGCCTTGTTCTATACAATTGAAGGAAATGCTAAGCAACTTCTCTTCTGAGGGCACAGTCACAATTCTTGCATGTCTGAAGCTCCCTATAAACAAAGAAGATGTCACATATTCTCCTTTTATTTTTGAACGCTGCAACAAAACCTCTGGAACAAATAGGGCAGATGTTAGTAAAACGGCTGTGGATGGTTGCCCAGGTCGTGCACTGCAACACCAGTTGTGAATGGCATCCTCTAGAGTTGGACATTGTACAGCCCGCACAAACATTGAGGGTGGTTCTGAATCAGGCCAGCGCCCACACTTTCTAGATATGGAAATTGAGGCAGAGAAGTCAAGTGATTTTGTAAAGGCCATGAACTTACAGCACAGAGCCAGGACTCTCTTTAGTTTTATGACGTCCAGTCCTCTGTGTCCCATATTAATTAATGGTTTTACACCAAGAAATAGTTGGTACTAATGCACTGATTTTCAAATGGACTGGAAGTTCTCTGAGGGCAGGGTCTGAGAACAAATGCCCAAGAAATGTTAGTTGATTCATTGACATAAATGCAGAGGAAGAGTTGGTGCAAGAATGTTTAGAGTAGGAGTTGATTAGGGTGAGGAGTTTGCACGAGGCCAAGAAAGAGCTTTCCTTTGTGGACTAGGTTCAGTTAGGTCTGGTTGGAATCAGGGAAATATGGGAAAGAAAGAATTTGTCTTGGTTCAGCAACTTCCCAGAGTTTAAACATGATTCTTGGGATATCTAAAATGCCTGTATATTTTTTGTTTTTCTTTACATCCTCTCATTTTCAGAAAGAGAAAAGAGGTTGCTCTATTTTGGCTTATCCTAATCCTATCCATAGGATTTTGGGTTTGATAAAACTAGGTATATTTTCCTAATACCCATTAAAATAAATACATGACTATCAAATTTTTTAAATAAGTGTCTTATCTAAGAAACTAGGTCATGAAACGATGCTAGACTTGGCCACGTTCTGGGTCCTGTGTGGGAGAAGAGGAAGAATAGAACTTAGTCATAAGAGGGTTTGTTCTCTTGGTTAAGAAGGTAAAGGAGACCAATTAGTCCATTGTGTTTTCTGGATTAGGTTATGAGGCATGAAACAGAGACAGCACAGGGTCCGCTTGGGAAGTGTTGGGGACTACGTAAGGAAGGGGGCTCGATGGAAGCTAGGTTGACTGCTAGGGCCATGGCGACGCAGTTTACAAACAGATTCCTTGCACCAGAGAAAGTTAGACAAGAGGGCGTTTAGAGATGATGTCACTGACCTTTCCATTGCACAGACGTGAAGACTAAGGTCAGAGGGTGAGAGGATGTGACTGAGGCCACCCAATGGCGTGCATAAGGACAAGGGCCCAAATACCCAGAGTGTCCACTACTAGGGATCTGCCACCCATGTGCTGAGTTTTCTACTTAGTGCCTTTATGTTGAGGGGATACTTGGAAATCCCTTGGGTACCCGATTCAGGATGTGGATATAAAATACAGGCAGCTGACTGAGTAGAATAATTTCAAGGCCATGAATGATACTATGAACAGGTATAAAGCACCAGTGATTTCTCTTTGGTTGTTCAGTTGGATCAGAAAGAGTATCTTTCTGTTAAAAATCAATCATAAAAAAGAAATGAGACAGTTGGGGAAATTTGAATCAGTATTTGTTGACATTAAGGGATCATTGTTAAATTTTAAAGGGAAGATAATGGTATTGTGGTTTTGTTTAAAAAATGCACATTGATGTATTTATGGTAAAATAACACAATGTCTATGCTTTGAAATAACCCAGTGGCAGAAGAGCGGTTCTGAAACTGGGTGATGTTATAGATGAAACAAGTGTGGCCTTGATTTGATAACCACTGAAGCTGGGTGATGGATACATGGAGCTGTATCCATGTGTCCATCCTTTCTCTTTTTGTATACATTTGAAATTTTCCATAATAAAAAGTCCCCAAGTACTGAAAGCTCTTTGCTAAACTCATGGAGAATTCCCATATATGTGCTTCACATAAATAAGTTCAGGGTGCTGGAACTGGATTTGTGACTTAGTGAGTGGAACTTGTGCTGGTTATTTAACTTCTTTGAGTTTCAGCCTATCCATCTGTAAAATGGACTTCCCTGGTGGCTCAGCTGGTAAAGCATCTGCCTACAACATAGGAGACCCGGGTTCAATCCCTGGGTCGGGAAGATCCCCTGGAGAAGGAAATGGCAACCCACTCCAATACTCTTGCCTGGTAAATCTCATGGATGAAGAAGCCTGGTGGGCTACAATCCATGGGGTTGGACACGACTGAGTGACTTCACTTTCTTAGAGTTCCTGGTGGCTCAGACAGTAAAGTGTCTGCCTACAATGTGGGAGACCCAGGTTCAATCCTTGGAGGAAATGGCAACCCATTCCAGTGTTCTTGCCTGGAGAACCCCATGGACAGTGGAACCTGGTAGGATAGTCCATGGGGTCACAAAGAGTCAGACATGACTGAGTGACTTCACTTAATAGATCAGTGTTGTGAGGATTAAATGAATTCAGCAGATGGATCACTCAGCCCAGGGTCTAGCACAAAACTTCATCCCTTTCTTTCTCATCATGGAAACATAAATCATTGACTAAAACTACACTTTCCATAATAACATCCTCGAGAGCAGGATGTTACTACTGAGATGGAGCCTTCTATTGCCTCACCCTTTGAGGATGAAGATGACCTCTGACTCCTTATTCACTCTGGGATCAAGGCACCTTCAATTTACAAGAAATGGTCTGGGCTCTTCATGTGGGATTCATGTGGATCACAGGTTCTGCCCCAAGAGCTAGTGTGCTTCTCCAGTTGAGAAAGATGAAAACTACTGAGGCCGGATTTATTTAAAGTAAATAATGTGCTGATCACAGAATGTCCCTGCACCCTTGCTCTCTGGAAGATTAAGCACATCCTTACAAAGTTAATGACATGTGCTTATTGCAAAGTTAATAGCATAGAACTGTGCCTTCTATTTATCTAGCTCTTTAGGTCTTAAAGAATTCTAACCAACTTTATGGACTGTACAAATTATATATCTCTCTATATGCTTATATATATATACCAATATATATAATGCAAATAACCTGACTTGTTTTCTGTCTTCTCTATCTGTAATATTGTGAAAATAACCTAAGAAATGAGAAATTAATATTTGGAGAGCATTGCAATGTATTTGGATGAAATGCTTTTGGTGTATTTAGAAGCAGCTCCCATGATCTTATTTTTATTTAAATTCATTGCTGCAATTGTTACCTCTTCTCCAGGAGGCATCCCACCTGTTCATCACTTTATGAATCATCTCAGAATTCCTCCATTAGCGAAATCTCCTTTTATCGATAACAATACCTTACATTTCTATGGCACCTGGCAGTTTTAAAAACACTTTTGCATTCATTATCTCTTTTCAGTCCTCGTAACGGTGCTCTGAACTAAGCAGGGCACATGGTATTATTTCCATTTTACAGGTACCATTTGCTGACTTTCAATGTTAGAAGGTGCTTTTAAGATCACAGAATCTGACTCTCTTTTGTACTAGTGAAAATCTGGGTCTTGGAGAAGGTGAGCGAGTTCTCTAGTTTTAGGCTATCAGTAAGAGAACTAGGATAAGCATCTACGTAATCCCCATCTTGACCTCTGGGCCTAGTTCAGCCCTGGTGTAACCCTCAGAGAACTCCATGGACAGAGGAGCCTGGTGGGCTACAGTCCATGGGGTTACAAAGAGTTGGACCTGACTGAGTGACTAACACTACAACCCTCAGAGCAGTTCTGACCACTGGAAGCCAGAATCGCCTGAGGGAGCTGGTTAGAAACACAGATGAATGACTGAATGTATGAATCAGTCTGGTAAGCAGAGGCTCCAAAATCTGCATTTAAAATGCACTGAGATGACTCTGTATTGAAAAATGCCACCACTCCTGATTTGTCGGAGGTAAGCTCTGTGACCGATCCTCTTTTTATGGGGTGGTTTCGAGGTGCAGGGCCACCCTCGTGAATTCCTCTTTATGAATCCCTTGGCATCCTTTGATGTCTTCACTACCATATGGTCAGCTCCCATGGTCAGTGATAACGCTGCGGTTGTGCCTTTCCTTTCCAAAATTATCTGCAGGACTCTGTTTGGAGCCTAGCACTGTGTTTGTTGGTGTTTAAGGGGCTGCTATCAGGACAAACTCAGGGGTGGGGAAGAGTGAAGGATGAGCCCAAATAGGGCCAGGGAGAAGGTGGGACTTACCGATGCACTGGCATCTTAGATAATCTGAGTGACTGTTAGGGTGATGCCAGTTGTGGGTCCACCTGAGGTAGCAGGAGAATGAGGTTTATTCTTCTTGTAGGATGACAGAAGTGTGAGAAAGCCCCTGCTTAGTGCTTTCATACATTATCTCTTAATTCTAAAGTATTTCTATGCAGCAAGGCAGTAGGTGCAGTTCCTCCAGTTTGAAAGCATGGTAACTCACATAGTTTGTCCATATTCTTGTAACTGATCAGATAACCGGGTCAGGACTCAGAGGTGGTTGATCCCCAACATTAATGCCTTTAACCTCCATGCTACATTGTTGATTCTTTTTTACTCACAGATTCCATGTTTGTGAATCTGCCTAAATTTTTTTAATTGAAATTAGTTTGCAAACCTCCAAATCAATACTTGCAGCACTTCTCTGGTTTATCATGGACACTCACAGAAAAGTGAATGATTTGAGTTACCTGATGCACATGTTTCCAGTTCAGGCACCTTCTTGTTTCAGTTCTGACTATGAAACATTGTCCTTCCCACAGTTTGTTTCATGTCACTGTTTTCACACTCCTGTGCTCTTTGTTGGTGATTTCACTGTCAAAAATGGCCCTCAAGCATACTGCTGAAGTGCTGTCTAGTTCTCCTTAAAGCACAAGAAGGCAGTGACATCCCTTACAGAGAAAACACCTGTGTTAGGTAAGCTTCCTTCCCGCGTGAGTTACAGTGCTGTTGGCCCCAAGTTCCAGGTTAATGAATCAAAATGCATTTTAAATAAGGTGCCTTTCAACAGAAGAAGAAGTTACCTATTGATCGGTTGAGGAAAATGTGGCCCCCCGGAGGCTGGCAGGAACTTCCCCTGAGTCCTGGTTCGGTATTTGCTAATTCTGTATCTGCAGGGACATTATAGAATAGAGCCTGGAGAAGGAAATGACAGCTCACTCCAGTATTCTTGCCTGGAGAATCCTATGGACAGAGGAGCCTGGCAGGCTGTGGTCCATGGGGTCGCAAGAGTCGGACACGACTGAGCGACTAGACCATCACCACCAGCATAGAATGGAGCCTCCACTCACCCTCGGTGGGCGGTCCAAGCTCCCAGACGGGGTTTCTTGGGGGGTCTCGGGCCTCTTACGTGGCCAGCCGGCCTCGGGGGCAGTCAGCCTCTCTTCGCTAACCCTGGGCTTCCCTGTTCTTTCCCGCAGAGGGGCACAGCCGAGCCCTTCCTGAGGCTCCACAACTTGTACCCCACCCCTCGCTGTGCCCGGCAGGCCGCCCTGCCCAGGCTAAGCCGTCGGGTGGTCAGCCAGCACTCCTACCCACTCAACCGCTTCTCGTCGGTGCCCCTGGACCCCATGGAGCGCCCCACGTCGCAGGCGGACCTGGAGCTGGACTATAACCCGCCGCGGGTGCAGCTCAGCGACGAGATGTTCGTCTTCCAGGACGGGCGCTGGGTCAGCGAGAACTGCCGGCTGCAGTCGCCCTACTTCTCCCCGTCCTCGTCCTTCCACCACAAGCTGCACCACAAGAGGCTGGCCAAGGAGTGCCTGCTGCAGGAGAACAAGACGCTGCGCGAGGAGAACAGGGCGCTGCGCGAGGAGAACCGCACGCTCCGCAAGGAGAACAAGATCCTGCAGGTCTTCTGGGAGGAGCACCAGGCCGCGCTGGGCCGCGACGACAGCCGGGCCTCGTCGCCGCTGCTGCACAAGGACAACGCCTCGTCCCTGGAGGCGATGAAGAAGGAGCCGGCGCTGCAGGCGCACCGCGGCCGGGAGAACAGCACCCTGCAGCTCCTCCGCGAGGAGAACCGGGCCCTGCAGCAGCTGCTGGAGCAGAGGAAGGCCTACTGGGCCCAGCCCGACGAGAAGACCGCCTCCACCGAGGAGATCAAGCCCATCTCCTCGCCGCACGAGGAGCCCCACGGGCTGCTGCCGGACCCGGGCCCCGGCCTCCCCTCCCCCTTCGAGGAGCCCAAGGGCCTCCCGGCCCCGCCGGACGACTCCAAGACCCTCCGGGCGCTGCGGGAGATGGTGAGCACCCTGTCCGCGCAGCCCGGGGAGGAGGTGGGCAAAGGGGGTCCGGGCCTGCCCGACGGCAGTCAGTCCCTGGAGCTGCTGCGGGAGATGAACCAGGCGCTGCAGGCCCTGCGGGAGGAGAACCAGAGCCTGCAGGTCCTCCGCGAGGAGAACCGGCTCCTGCAGGAGGAGAACCGGGCCCTGCACGCGCTGCGCGAGGAGCATAGGCTCTTCCAGGAGGAGAACAAGGCGCTGTGGGAGAACAACAAGCTGAAGCTGCAGCAGAAGCTGGTCATCGACACGGTGACCGAGGTCACCGCCCGGATGGAGATGCTCATTGAGGAGCTGTACGCCTTCATGCCGGCCAAAAGCAAGGACCCCAAGAAGCCCAGCAGGGTCTGAGGCTCCCCCCCCTCCCCAGGCGCACAGAAGCACCGGGCTGGAGCGCCCCTACCACATAACGCCCACCTTCCCCATGGGCGCCTGGCCTGCCCCCACCAGCTGGTGCCCAGAGCAAAAGCAGAATGAGCAGCCTGGTCAATTCAGAGAAGTAATAAAGGCCTGAGGAGGCTGGGGCCTAACCACATGGGCTGCTCTGCATTCTTTCTTGGCTTTTTTTTTTTTTTTTTTCTTGTTTTGAGCACTTTCAGGCTCCCTGGTAGCTCAGCCAGTAAAGAACCCACCTGCAATGCAGGAGACCCTGGCTCAATTCCTGGGTTGGGAAAATACCCCGAGAAAGGGATAGGCTACCCACTCCAGTGTTCTTGGGCTTCCCTGGTGGCTCAGCTGGTAAAGAATCTACGGGCAATGCAAGAGACCCTGGTTTGATCCCTGGGTCAGAGGGATCCCCTGGAGAAGGGAACAGTTACCCACTCCAGTATTCTTGCCTGGAGAATCCCATAGACAGAGGAGCCTGGTGGGCTGTAGTCCATGGGGTCACAAAGAGCTGGACCCGACTGAGTGACTGAGGACAGCACAGGCTCACAGCAAAATGAAGCGCAACGTACAGAGAATTCCCATACATCCCCTCCTCCACACCCCCCACAGCCTCCCTGACTATCAATTGCCCCTCTCCTCCCCCAGAGGGTACTCTGGTTACAACTGATGAACCTCCATTGACACATGCCTATCACCCAAAGCCATGGCTTACATTGGGGTTCATGCTGGGTATCGTACATTCTATGGATTTGGGTAAATGTGTAATGACATGTATCCACCATGAATACACAGAGCATGGTCACTGCCTACAACTCCTTTGTGCTCTGCTCATCTTTCCCTACCTCTCACCCGTGGCAAGCACTGATATTTTTACTGTTCTCCACGGTTTTGCCTTTTTCAGAATGTCACATAGTTGGAATCAGACAGTAGGCAAGCTCTTCAGCAGCAGGCATTAATAGGCTTCTCCATGTCTTTTCATGGCTTGATCGCTCATTTCTTTTTAATGCTGAGTGCTGTTCTGTTGTCTGAATGTACTGCAGTGTGTTTATCCATTCGCCCACTGCAGGACTTCTTGGCTACCTCCAAGTTTTGGCAGTTATGAATCTGGCTTCTTTTTCTTTTCTTCTCCTGTCTCCTCCTTCCAGCTTCCTTTATCATCTGTTTTTCTCTTTCATTTCCTCCCTTTTTCCTCCTTTGTTTTCCTCCTCTTTCTCCTGTCTTTCTTGCTCCCTCATCACCTAGCATCGATGAGGCCATAGAGTGGGGCATGGGCTGTGGGGCTCAAGGTCAGACTTTTCATCTGGGCTGCTGGCAACAGTGGGCTGGATAACTCCTTGTCTAGGGCTGCCCTGTGTATTATAGGGTGTTTAGCAGTAGCAGTTCAGTCGCTCAGTCGTGTCTGACTCTTTGCAACCCCATGAATTGCAGCATGCCAGGCCTCCCTGTCCATCACCAACTCCTGGAGTCTACCCAAACCCACGTCCATCGAGTCGGTGATGCCATCCAGCCATCTCATCCTCTATTGTCCCCTTCTCCTGCCCCCAATCCTTCCCAGCATCAGGGTCTTTCGCAATGAGTCAACTGTTCACATAAGGTGGCCAAAGTATTGGAGTTTCAGCTTCAACATCAGTCCTTGCAATGAACACCCAGGACTGATCTCCTTTAGGATGGACTGGTTGGATATCCTTGCAGTCCAAGGGACTCTCAAGAGTCTTCTCCAACACCACAGTTCAAAAACATCAATTCTTTGGCACTCTGCTTTCTTTTAACTTCACATCCATACATGACTACTGGAAAAACCATAGCCTTGACTAGACAGACCTAGGTTGACAAAATAATGGCTCTGCTTTTTAATATGCTGTCTAGGTTGGTCATAACTTTCCTTCCAAGCAGTAAGCATCTTAATTTCATGGCTGCAGTCACCATCTGCAGTGATTTTGGAGCCAAAAAAATAAAGTCAGCCACTGTTTCCACTGTTTCCCCATCTATTTGCCATGAAGTGATGGGACCAGATGCCATGATCTTAGTTTTCTGAATGTTGAGCATTAAGCCCACTTTTTTACTCTCCTCTTTCACTTCCATCAAGAGGCTTTTTAGTTCCTCTTCACTTTCTGCCATAAGGGTGGTGTCATCTGCATAGCTGAGGTTATTGATATTTCTCCCAGCAATCTTGATTCCAGCTTGTGCTTCCTCCAGCCCAGCATTTTGCATGATGTACTTTGCATATAAGTTAAATAAGCAGGGTGACAATATACAGCCTTGCTGCTGCTGCTAGGTCGCTTCAGTCGTGTCCGACTCTGTGCGACCCCATAGACAGCAGCCCACCAGGCTCCCCCATCCCTGGGATTCTCCAGGGAAGAATACTGGAGTGGGTTGCCATTTCCTTCTCCAATGCGTGAGAGTGAAAAGTGAAAGTGAAGTTGCTCAGTCATGTCCGACTCCTTAGCGACCCCATGGACTGCAGCCTATCAGGCCCTCTGTCCATGGGATTTTCCAGGCAAGAGTACTGGAGCGGGTTGTCATTGCCTTCTCTGATACAGCCTTGACGTACTCCTTTTCCTATTTGGAACCAGTCTGTTGTTCCATGTCCAGTTCTAACTGTTGCTTCCTGACCTGCATACAGGTTTCTCAAGAGACAGGTGGTCTGGTATTCCCATCTCTTTAAGAATTTTCCACAGTTTATTGTGATCCACACAGTCAAAGGCTTTGGCATAGTCAATAAAGCAGAAATAGATGTTTTTCTGGAACTCTTTTGCTTTTCGATGATCCAGCAGATGTTGGCAATTTGATCTCTGGTTCCTCTGCCTTTTCTAAAACCAGCTTGAACATCTGGAAGTTCATGGTTCACGTATTGCTGAAGCCTGGCTTGGAGAATTTTGAGCATCACTTTAGTAGTGTGTGAGATAGTGCAATTGTGCGGTAGTCTGAGCATTCTTTGGCATTGCCTTTCTTTGGGGTTGGAATGAAAACTGACCTTTTCCAGGCCTGTGGCCACTGCTGAGTTTTCCAAATTTGCTGGCATATTGAGTGCAGCACTTTCACAGCATCATCTTTCAAGATTTCAAAGAGCTCAACTCGAATTCCATCACCTCTACTAGCTTTGTTGGTAGTGATGCTTTCTAAGGCCCACTTGACTTCACATTCCAGGATATCTGGCTCTAGGTGAGTGATCATACCATCGTGATTATCTGGGTCATGAAGGTCTTTTTTGTACAGTTCTTCTGTGTATTCTTGCTACCTCTTCTTAATATCTTCTGCTAGTAATAGCCACTTGACCCCTAGCTGTGACAACCATTTCCAGTCATTGTCAAATGTCCCCCCAGGGGACAGAACCCCAGCCCTACCCCCAACATTGCTCTAGGTTTCTCAGAGTATCTTTCTTGAAACAGCAGCTCTTGAAATGGTCTGAGAAAATGAAGGTTTCCACGAGTGGGGAGACAGTCCTCTTGGGCAGACTCGTAGTCACGGTCCAACTGAAAGGGTCTGAGAGGTCCTGCCATGAAAAAACCTGCTTGTCTTCAGTGAACCCAGAACTGGCCAACTGTATCTGATATTGAGTTCTCTTTTTCTGTGACCCTGCCGACCACCTAGTTTGGGAAGGGCTGCTCTGTGCTCTCCAAACCCAAGGCTCACCTCCCTGCCCCCAGGTGCCCTCAGGTCCCTGGCAGTTCCCGCCTCCCAGCTGGATGTAAGGTGAAGGGCAACTGGTTAACAGACTGCCTGGAGAGAGGCACAGAGACTCAAGACCGGGTGTCCTGGACTCTGACTCCCAATGTGAAATTGGACATACTTTAGAACCAAGAGGTTGAAAGGTGCCCTTCAGGGGACTACAGGGGAAGCCAGAAAGAGGTTCCCAAACTGCTCTGTATAGTAGTCTCACCTGGGGGGATTCTTTGAAAAAGAAAACAACTGATGTTTGGATACCACCTGCAGACATTCTATCTTAATTGGTCTTGGGTAGAGCTGGACATTGTGAGGGTTAGAAGCTCTCCAGGTGGATCCAGTATGCAACATGATTGAGGAATCACTGTGGTAAGGTGAGCAAAGCTGCCTCTCTGTAGAATGCTCATTTCCTAGTCGTGGGTGTAGGTGAGCAGGCTGATGTGACGGAGAGGAGTTTACCCACTCTGTCGTTGGAAAACCAATGATTGATGTGAGCTCGAGACTGCAGCGTCCTCACACCTGATCTGTTGTTCACACTGGCTCAATTTCTGAGCTTTGAGCAGGTTCCAGAAGGTGAGCCGGAGGTGGCAGCCCATTCCCATACAGCTCCTCACCCATCACTTTTCACGTGCTGTGACCCCTGTGTCCTCCGTGGCACCTGTAAGGTAGGTGTCGTGGTCCATGCGTGGGTTGGAAAAAATTTTCCAGACATGAGGCAGAATGGGAGGAAAATGTTTATTAGAGAGGGAGATACTGAACAGCAGGCTGGCTCCAGGGAGAGCTGAACCCTTTTGCAAGCTAGTACCCAATTTTTATAGCCTCAAGATGGAGAAATTCCTACTGGAATGGTGGCATGAGGTGATTGGTTAGGATGCTATAGCATGGATAGTAGGATGGGTATTTCTTGTACCTAATATGGGATCTGGAAACTGGCCAGTTTAGACTCTGGAGGCTCGGGGCAACAGTTGCTATGGGGCTTGGTCATTTCCGGAGATTTTGGTCCTGTGACCTTGGTATGGGGCTCCACAATAGGCATTTATCGTTCCTCTTACGGCTCTGAAACACACAGACTTCGCAATTTGCCAGAGTTTAGCCAGCTAGTAAGAGCCAAACTAGGATTTCAACACAGACCTAAAGACGGTGGATCTCAAACTCCTATTAGATCACATTACTAAGTAAACCTGGTCTCCAAAAATGAAGTTTAAAAATGGTTTGTGTGCCCGTTTTTCAGATTTAGGGGCTTGAATCTTATCCAAAATAGCTTTATCAGAAATTCCAAGTGAGGGAGAACAGAATATTTTCTCTCTCCAGGCAGTGACAACGCGTCCAACCCTTGCACAAGGGTGGAAGGTAACTGACGGGCCCTCAGAGGCTGAGTCATTCATTCCCCTCTTGCAACAAAATCTGATAAGCAGTTGTTGCTGATGAGCCTCTGGGCCTTTGCAATGTTTTCCTCCTGAATTTGGTAACTACATCATGTTGAACATCATAAAATACCAGACTTTAAGTCAGTGTCCTAAGGGTGTAGGGCTTTTTTCAGTCTTCCCCCACCCCATGTATAAACTTTATTTTAAATGTTGTACTGTGCAGAAGAAAATTACTTTGGTTACAATGCAAAAGAATTTTAAAGCTGATACCTATTGCATTTATCCATGGAAGACTTTGTTAAAAGTTTTTTAAATGTTGCTGAAACATTTCTTTTAAAAAGTAACTTTCAATACTGTAAAATTTTACACAACACAGAAATAAACTTTTAAAATTTAGCCAGTATTCATGATAAATTAAGAAATAACTAAAGTCATTTTATACCAGCTTAAATCATGCTTTAGAATTCTTATTAAGTATAATACTTAACATTCTATCCTTTTCTAGAAAGCTTTTAAAACTAACAAAAAACTAAGATATTTGGCTAAAATAGGATCAGCCTACTTTTTAAAATTCAGGTTTCTATCCAGCATTATATTCTTTATTTGTAAAAACAGCTTAAGACTCAATTTTCTGGCAGATTCTAAATGTAAGCTATTCTCACCAAAAGCAATAACATTGTTACTTCTTATTTGAACCATGATGAAACAATTTCACTTTTGCAATGCCACAAATACCCAAGTGGGGTTTATACAACTTTAATTTATGTTACATAACTAAATTTCTTTTCTTCTTTGGGAGAAAGAAACACAAAATACTATAGAAATTTTGCAATAATATAGCATATATGATAGAAAATGCCCTAAATTTAATCTATTCATGTAATACTCTTCTTGCTACTTAATACAAAGGTAAGAAAAAGGCATATGGTATTTGGTTTCTAAATGTCAAAAAAAAAAGATGACACTAAGAAAAATTACTTTTTATATAAACTGCATTAAAAAAAAAGAAGGAGTGTGGCTACTCTACTAGTGAAAGGGAGTGCAATAAAGCAGGAGAAAAATGGATTTAAACTAAAATCTAAACAAAACAATTTCAGGAGGCTTATTTAAAAGTTTTATGGGGAACACCTAAAGCCTTAAGTTTTGCATTACAAAAATTAAATGCCACTGGTTACTAACCCAATAATGTTAAGACCACATCAACTCAAATTCAGTCTGAGGTATGGAAAACAATGTAATCGTAGAACAGATACATTTTTAAAACAGCACTGATCAGCACAAAACACACTATGTTCCTCAATGACATACTATCTTCCTCATACAGAATTTTAAAGGGTCAGAAGTCTTACTCTACATTCATTCTTTAATTTTTAGACAGGTTTATTTATTTACTGTTATTAATCACTAATTTAAAGTTTAATTTAGTTCTTACATGTTTTCAAGATGAAGCAAAAATTTAAAACTGAATACTTTGGTATTTATAACACATATCTTTATTCTTGCAGTTTATAAAATGACAATCTCTTTTTCCATATCCACACTCAAATTCTGGCTCACTGATTTAAAAATCAACGTTTTATATACTGCCAGTATTTCATTAAAATACAAATATACCATATTTTCCTTTGCTACCTAAGTGCCAATACTGAAACCTAATTTTTTACATGAATATACATCTGAAACAGTAACCTCAACTTTGTGTTGCTATTCTAAAGCAGTCTCATTTATTATAACAGTTTTTTTAATTCTCTAATAGTGTTAAAGCCACTTAGACAAGATTTCACCAAAATCTTACTTTTCTTTTAAACTGGTGGCAGAGTTGGCTGTATCTTTCTGACATACAGACTAAATTCTCAATTTATAGCTACGTAATTTAAAGCTCCATAAGCAAATCCATCATTTCTACTTCCCTTGTAAAAGTGAGGTTCTTACCCTCTGCCCAAAATACCATTCAGGTATACTTTGTGCATAAACAGAAATGTTTCAAATTGGTTTTCTTGGTATGTATACACGCAGGTTTACATAACAGAAATATGCACTAGGAAACAAAGACATACCTAATTTTTAGAGCCAGAAAAGTGTTTTAAGTTACAATATAAACATTACTGAAAAGGAAAGTAAAACCAGCAGGTGAGCTCATTTGTACATAATCCTTCCTTTGTAAGATAAATATTCCCTACAGTACACTTACTGGATTTTACTTTTTAATAGATAAAATGAATATCTATACTTTGAAATGCAAAAAAAATATAAGAATTTAAAACTGAAGGCCAAGTCTGCCCCTGTTCATGACTGGCTGCTTGTCCAGTAAGACCTGGGTCCCTAGGTGTGTTATCCGCTCTGCAGGAGCTGACTGAAGCAGTGCATGTGAAAGGGCCCAGGAGGAACTAAAGAGTGTGGACACAATAACACGATCAAATGTCAGTCGAGAATTAGTTTTCCTGCATGTATATTCTTTGTAATTTCAGACAGCCCTTAGCTATGACGGTCATCCCTTCATATGAGATCTTGCAACACAGGCAGAAATGAATCTCTTTGAGTTCTCTGCATTTTGACCCCAGCTGTCCTTCATCAGTAAGTTTGTCCTTGTTGCCTATATTAACTTTCTGAAGTAAAGGACAGTGAGAGGCAACTGCAATAATAGAGGTGTCAGAAAGCTGTTTACACCTGTAAGCTATATACCTAACAAGTCCAGGACATTTAAATGCTAGAACACATACTCCAGTATCAGACAAACTGCGACAATCAGAAATGTTGATTTCAATTATATTTTGACTTCTTGATGTAATTTTTTCCAATAATTCATCAGTGACCTGCTGACGACTACTAAGATCCAGCTGCTTCCAAAACTGGAAATCTAAACAAAGGTCACACCAGTACTTGCAAACCAATGATGCAGAAAGACAACGTTCATCCAGAGATAAATTGGAAAATATCTTGAGCAGGATGGAGGGCGGCAGCTGGTTGATGCCCGGGGCGTCGGGGGGCGGCTCCCTGTGGCGGTCGCAGGGCGGCTCAGGGCCCTCCGGACAGTCGGCGTCGCTCGGACCGCGTCCCCGCCGGCCTCCGCGGGGCCCCTCCGGGGCGGCGGGGGAGCTAGGGGCGCTGAGCGGCGGCGGGGGATGCTCTCGGGGCCGCCGCAGGGGGGCTGCCGACAGGGCGTGCAGGCGGGGACCCCGGCCGCCTTCCGCTTGCACACCGTCTCGGGGGGCGCGGGGGGCTCGGCCGGCGGCGCCTGGAAGGGCCGCGAGGCGGCGGGCGGCTCGGGTGGGTTCACCGGCCCCGCGCGGGCCCACAGGAGCCACTTTTGGTTTTTGGTGAAACCGAATTGAATTCTGTGATTCTAGACAACTGGATGACACACGCTCACCATGTTTGTGTTACAAACATTTAGCTTGCATTAAGCTACCGGAGGCATTCTTGCAAGCTGAGGGAGCTCAGAGGACATAATAGTGTTTAACACTGTCAACTTTGTCAGGCAGAATCTAAACGGGTGAAAAACTAGCAAGAGGAACCATAAAATGTCATTTTTATGGAGTGGGGGAGACTTACTTCAAACCCACGTTTCATTGTGCAGCACAATCTCTCACAGATTAACATCCAGTGGCTGCTAAGCTCTTGAAGAACAGAGTGAAATTTCATTCTTCATGGAGAGCTTCCTTTAAGCATCTCTGCTCCTTTTTCAACTCTTCCTGTGTCTGCCTTCTTCTCTAATAGCCAAGGCTGGTTTCTCTTCGCAGGTCAGGTCTTGGTTGCAACCCTCCCTGGTGGCTCAGACAGTGAAGCATCTGTCTGCAATGCGGGAGACCCGGGTCAGAAAGATTCCCCTGGAGAAGGAAATGGCAACCCACTCCAGTATGCTTGCCTGAAAATCTCACGCGGGAGGAGCCTGGTAGGCTACAGTCCATGGGGTCTCGAAGAATCAGACACTACTGAGCGACTTCACTTTCACTTTCAGAGCTTGCCTTTGTTTTTTATTTGTTTTTAATCTTCAGGCTATATCTTTATTTTTAGTTAATTAATTAATTAATTTTCTTTACATTATCGTGTTGGTTTTGCCATACGTTGACATGAATCCGCCATGGCCTTTAGAGAGCTAAGCATTCCAGCTTTCCTTGAGTCTCCCATGTGGCCCTTGGCTTGGCTTGCTGGTGCCCTTGGTGACTGAAATCAACTAGAATCCTGCAGTAGAATTACCTGAGTTCTGGCCATCAGCCTATTTCATGGTTGTAAGTTAAAAGTCAGGTCAGATAGGGGACACTCATAACCTAAACCTACTTACTCGGTATAGTCAAGGCTATGGTTTTTCCATTGGTCATGTATGGATGTGAGAGTTGGCCTATAAAGAAAGCTGAGTGCCAAGGAATTGATGCTTTTGAACTGTGGTGTTGGAGAAAACTCTCGAGAGTCCCTTGAACTGCAAGGAGATACAACCAGTCCGTCCTAAAGGAGATCAGTCCTGGGTGTTCATTGGAAGGACTGATGTTGAAGCTGAAACTCTAGTACTTTGGCCACCTGATTCGAAGAGCTGACTCACTGGAAAAGACCCTGATGCTGGGAAAGATTGGGGGCAGGAGGAGAAGGGGACGACAGAGGATGAGATGGCTGGATGGCATCACCAACTCAATGGATGTGGGTTTGGGTGGACTCCAGGAGTTGGTGATGGACAGAGAGGCCTGGCGTGCTGCAATTCATGGGGTCGAAAAGAGTTGGACACGACTGAGCGACTGAACTGTACTGAAAGAATTAGAATGACTTTTTTTGTTTTTTTCCAGTAGGAAAATCTGTATGTAAGAAGGACCTTAGTAGAGTATCGACAGTAGGAATCAGAATCAGCAGTTCTGGAGAAAATCTTTCGTATGTGTAGATTCGGTTCTTGAACACTTCCCTTTTCTAAGGACTTTTCCTAAAGTGGCAGGCTCTCCACCTGCCTGTCAGGAATGCTTGCAGGGGGTAGGTCAGGCAGTGTGGGGAGCACTGGGAGCTGGCTGCTTGGGACAAGGTATTGGATAGAGGAAGTTGGAGGCCCTTGTTAATAACTGTCAATGTATTGTCCTCTGAGTTGAATTTCTGGTTCATCAGATGGGAAATGGCTTCTACTGAGAAACCAGTCAGTTTTAAAATATTCTACCTATGCCAAGAGCAGCTACTGGGTCTTTCTGTTCATAATTTTGAGCCCCTGAGATGTTTGCAGCAGACGGAATGTGTGTGCTTGGAGCTGCCCACCACCCTCCTCATTCTTTTTAAAATTTATTTTTATTTAAATTTTTGGCCATGCTGTGTATGGGATCTCAGTTCTCTGACCAGGAATTGGACCCACTCCCACACTAGGGAAGTCCCCCGCCCTCCTTATTCACGTACAAATCTTCTCCAGCTTGACCTCTTTTCAGTGTCTCTGCATAAACAGTTCTTTCCAGATTCCTTACCCTCTTTGTTCACTCAAACAATGGCCTTTGTAACCAAGAACAAAGTTAGGAGCAGGTGGCAGATTATTTTTGGTGCTGTCAAGACAAGTGGCTGTTTAATTCTGACATTTTCTCTCTCCAAGCGTGTCTTTATTCTTTACATATAGGGTGATTCAGAGTGCTCTATCCCGTGTACCATGGGAACACTGAGTCCTAATCCCTTTTCAGAGATTGGTCAGTTGTCACTCAAGAACACTATAAGGGGAATAGAACTTCCTGGTTGCCAGTCACTTTTCGTGGACCTGTGCTTGGGTTGTCCTCACTTTTCCCCTAGCCTTCACTCATTCAGCCAGTCACCAGGCCCTATAGGCCTTGAATTCTGCTTCTCTCTCTTCCCATGGGTGTAATCCCAGTCCTGGCCACTCGCCCCCTGGGTGACTGCTCCAACTCTGAGTTCATATCTCTTGCCAAGGTTACTTGCAGTCTGTTCTTCATGTTGCGACCAGACTGATTTTCTCATATATGGGAATGCTGTTTCCTTATTTAAAATTCATCGCTGGCTTCCCACGGTCTTTAGGACACAATAAAACTTCACTATGGGTCTCTGGCTCAAGTGTGGAAGCGAGTTTATATTCTTCTGAATATTCTGAATTCAGTTAACACATCACTGCTTCTCAGGGACCCCACTGGGCTCCTTCAGAATCCAACATAATTTAATCAAATGCCTGCCTCGTCTCTTGGAGGTTACATCTAGAGAGGAGAGGTTCCTTCTTCTGGGAAGGGCAGGCAGAGTTCTAGAGAGGTTGTACTCAAAGTAATGAGGAAAGATGGAGGCGCCTGTGTTGCCAGGTGTTTGTAATGAAAATTCCTAGGTTGTGAGTGGGCCACTGGGAGTCAAAGCCTCTCCCCTTAGTCTTTACTCTGAACAGCTGTGCGCCAGCAGCCTGGGCTTCAGAGTCAGAGTGCTGGGTGTCTGTCTCAGCTCCCCCACTTACAGTGTGACTTTGGGCAAGCTGCCTAACTTTTCTGTGTCATGGTTTCTTCTTCGAGAGAAAACCGTGATACCTGCTTTATCCAATAACTCTTGTTGCATCCTAAACCCATTCCAAAATGTCATAGCTGCTGAATCACTTCTTTGGTTAGGCTGGTTTCAGCCGGGCAGTTCTGATTGTAGCTCAGCTCACCCACATGCCTTGCTTGGCTGGCAGATCATTAGGTGGCTCTGCTTCCAGGGATGATCTGTCAGTTCCAACCCTTGGGATCTTTGGCATGTGGTCTCTCATCCTCCAGTAGGTTACCCCAAGCATCGTCTCACAGCAGAGGCCCAGTAGAGAGAAATCAAGTCCTTTTGAAATCTAGGCTTGGAACTGGTCCATCCTTCCTTCTACTGACCACGTTCTGTACGTGAAAGCAAACCACAAGTCCAGCCCAGATTCAAGGGATGGAAATGCATTTCCTCTCTTGATGGCAGGAACTCTGACAGACGAGGATGCAGGGGAGCTTTCGGTTGGGATCCCAGTGCACTTCATCCGCTAAACATCCACTATATACCTTATAGGTTGTTGTGCAAATCAGGTGAGACGGTACATGCAAAGTGCTCATTAGAATAGAGACTAAGTATGCTGTAAGCACTCAGTATGTTTTACTCATTATTATAGTAATTTTTTTTTGGTGTATCTTTAAAAATACAAACATTAGAGCAGTTCATAGAAAACTACCTCAAATACTTCTGAGGATTTTTTAGTTTGTTTAGCATGAATTTTGGTGGTCCTGGAGGAACTGTCTCAATTCAGCATCTGAGCCCCTCTTTATGCTCTTAAACACATTTATTGTGAGGACTGAATAAGTTAATGTATACAAAATGGTGAACTTAGTGTCTGGAATGTAATAAACAATAATGGTATCTCTGATTATTATATTAATGCAATAAGGTTAATGATTTGGAAGAGAATCACAGAGGCCCACTTGCTTGCTAAAATAAATGCAAGTTGGCGTAAACGTGATGCTGAGAAATCTAATAGGTGATCAATGCCTGAAGCAGAAGCAGAATAAAGTGGAAATTTTCTCACATACACATAGAGAAAAAGTATGGTAATTCCCTATTCCTCCATTATACATCTTCTGTAAATCAATGAGCCCATCTTCATTTACTGCCCCAATTTTTTCTGCGGGGGGTAGAGTTTTTCAGTGCAAATCCCGGATGTCATACAAGTGTTTCAGAGTGTATCACTGGTAGACATTTTTAATATAATTCAGGCTTCCCTGGTGTCTCAGCTGGTAAAGAATCCACCTGCAATGCAGGAGACCTGGGTTCTATCACTGAGTTGGGAATATCCCCCGAGAAGGGAAAGGCTACCTACTCTAGTATTCTGGCCTGGAGATTCCATGGACTGTATAGTCCATGGGGTCACAAAGAGTAGGACACAACTGAGCGACTTTCACTTCACCATGTTATAATCACACCTATCCAAATTAACTGTAATTTCTGAATATCATCTAATATCTGATCCATAATAAATGGCTCCCATTATCTGTTTGATCCAAACAAGATTCATACATTACATTTGTTGTTATGTAAGAAACATTGGGGCTCAGTTGGTAAAGAATCTGCCTGCAATGTGGAAGACCTGGGTTCCATCCCCGGGTTGGGAAGATCCCCTGGAAAAGGAATAGGCTACCCACTCCAGTATTCTTGCCTGGAGAAGTCCCTGGGGTGGCAAAGAACTGGACACAACTGAGCAATTTTCACTTTAACTTTCAAGAAATATAAGTTTGCTTTCTGGGAGGAAAATTTTTTTTTGCAGTTCTTAGAGCACTCAGAACTGGCTAGCGCTATATGAGGTCTGTCTTCCCAGGTGGTGCAGTGATGAAGAAGCTGCCTGCAATGCAGGAGACACAGGTTTGATCCCTGGGTTGGGAAGATCCCCTGGAGAAGGAAATGGCAACCCACTCCAGTATTCTTGCCTAGGAAATAATCCCATGGACAGAGGAGCCTGGTGGGTTATAGTCCATGGGGTTGTAGACGAGCTGGACATAGCTTAGTGACTAAAGAGCAAACACCGTTCAAGGTCAAGCCTGCCAGGGACATGAAAAAGGCCTGCTGGATCCGGAGTAGATGTAGCAGTGTAGCTTTCTGAATTCTTCTGTGTGTCTCCAAAAAACACTGATGTTGCCATTTGGTGTGTTTAAAGCCACCCCGATTTAGAAGTATTCAAAGATGTGCTCCCTAGAGCTATACAGTGTGATGAATCGACAGTGCCTAAGTGGCTAGCTTTATTAATCTCAAGGTTATCTGGAAGGTTTGAGACCCACCCTGTTATCTTGAGACCTGAAGTCTTGGGGAGAATGGAAGCAATGAAGCTGCTTATGCTGACGAAGGCCCCTTGCAGGGTTCTACGATCTGACAGACGGCGAGGTGGCCCCAAGCTAAAGAGAGTTTAATATCAGGCTGTCACACAGGAATCCAAATTTCTTACATGTTTTTTTAAAAAAATTCTGTCTCTTTCAGAGTATTGGCTGTGATCATCAGATAGGAACTGGGGAAGGAAGAGAGGATGCCAAAAGGCCTCAGTGTTTTCTTTGCTTGTCTGAAGTCGGAAGTCTTAAAAAAGCAAATAAGCAGGCCCTCTTGTTCTCTTTGTGTGATGTGATTTAACGGGAAAGATCTTAATCTTTTGGACAAAGTAGATTTGTGTATTTACACATTTGTTCAATATCCAGGCTAGAAACCAGAAAGCTAGACCATGTTTTCTCCCTTCTTTCCTCCATGTAGTAAATCACAGAATTAGGCCAGTTTTTCTTCCTTAATGTTTCTGGAACTTGGCCCTTACTCTTTATCTGTGAGAGCACTGACCCAGCTCTGGTCCTCATCAGACGATGCCTTATCTATTGTGATCGGATCCTCAGTAAATCCTGTCTGCCCAGTAGCCAGAGTGTGTGCTCAGTTGCTGAGTCGTGTCCAACTCTTTGTGACCCGGTGGACTGTAGCCCACCAGGCTCCTCTGTTTATGGAATTCTTCAAGTGAGAATATTGGAGTGGGTTGCTATTTCCGCCTCCAAGAGATCTTCCCAACCCAGGGATCAAACCTGAGTCCCTTATGTCTCCTGCATTGGCAGATGGATTCTTTACCACTAGCACCACCTAGGAAGCCCCTGTAGCCAGAGTGAACCATTTAAACTACAATCCTGACTATTTCATAACCCTCCTTCAGAACTTTTAGTGGATCCTTATTTCTTTCAGTGGTTCCTCCCACCAGTATACTGGGTTGTATTATATGTGTGCAGAAATATTGATCTCTTTGGCTCCAAGGATGGCCTAGTCATTACCCCTATGCAGTCCATGGAATTCTCCAGACCAGAAAACTGGAGAGGGTAGCTGTTCCCTTCTCCAGGAGATCTTCCCAGTCCAGGGATCAAACCCAGGTCTCCCACATCACAGGCAGATTCTTTACCCGCTGAGCTACCAGAGAAGCCCTGTTTTTCATACAGATGTCATTAACCACACGTGTGTGCATGCTAAGTCGCTTCAGTCATGTCTGACTCTGTGACCCTATGGACTGTAGCCCGTACCATGATGCAAAAAAACTTATGAAGTAAAATCCAAGCTCCTGTCTTCAGCCCCTGTCTTGGTATCATTCTTTGCCCACACAGTTCTCTGTACCTGAAACATTCTTTTGTATCTTGTATGCTTTTGTATCTTGCAATTCTCAATCACTCTCTGAGACTCAATTCAAGAATCATCTGTGTTAGGAAGCCTTCTTGGAAATTCAAGTTTAGGCCAATGGCCGTCTTTTGCATCCTCACTGAACCCTTGGCCATGAGTTTTTTGCTGTTATTGTTGTTGTGTTTTCCTAAAATGTTTTGGCCAAGCTACACAGTTTGTATGATTTAGCTCCCTAATCAGGACCCTAAGCAGTGAGAACTTTGAGTCCTAACTATCCCTTTATCAAATCATTCACCATACTACCATGTAGTTTGGTTTTGTATCTGTCCCTCCTCCCAGCCTGAGAATTCCTTCAAGACAATTTTAATCATCTAGGAATTCCTCCTGCTTGGCACAATGTCTGGCACACAGTAGGTACTCAGTAAATAAGCAACTCGTGAGACAACTCAGAAGAGAAGTTCAACACACATTCATCTGCTGACAGTGTAGCTAAAAACCAAAAGCTTTCATACCCTTTGCTAATGAGGTCTGATCTCAAGAGTCCCCCAGCACTGGATTATGTCAAGTGCAAAATATCAGAATGCTGACGTCAGTGGCATCAAAAGCTGATATGGTTGAACACTCTTCTGTGATCTCAGCAGTCTTGTTGTGTTTAACAGCAGCAGATGAGAAACAAGCCACGCAAGGAGAAGGGCAGAGAAGTGAGAATTGCTACATCAGAAAGGAAACCGCCCAACGCTGAGTCACACTGGGGTGTATGTCGTCACCTCTGCTTCTGCCCCCAGAGTTCTGTGTTATTTTAGTTGTTAGGGTCTGTAGACTACTAGTTGGCAGAAAATAACCACTTCTTGGATTACATATGTCTAAAGAGACTGGTATGGAGTCCAGATTAGAGAACGTTGCTACTAGTTGGAGAGACAATGTATAAAAATCTCACATCTTGTTATTTTTTTTTTTAAGCATTCTATTCATTTATTTTTGGCTGTGCTGGATCTTTGTTGCTGCATGCGGGCTTTCTCTAGTTGCGGTGAGCCGGGGTGACTCTCTAGTTGCTGTGTGTGGGCTTCTCTTTCTGGTGGCTTCCCTGCTGTGGTGGGCTTAGTTGCCTCTAGGTATGCAGCATCCTCCTGGACCAGGGATCAAACCTGTATCGCCTGCATTGGCAGGCAGGTTCTCAACCACTTGACCACCAGGAAGTCCCACGTCTTGATTTTGAACACATACATACATATACACTTGAGTTTGGAGGACGTGCTCCCTTTAGAAATCCGATTTGTGAAGCCCAGCAGCTGCAGAAGTAGGGCTCTGTGTCCTGAGGTCTTCACGATGGAGATGTTCTCCATGGGCAGCCGACCTAGGACAGCATGGTTGAGTCACAGGGACCTCTTTACTTTCCTGATCTTTCTTAGTGGTCAAAGGTCAACGAGGGAGGCAGTGATGTTTGTGGGTATTTGAGTCACAAAGAGGACAGAGAGAGTACGGCGGTGAGTTTTGATGAAGGGGCCCTCTCGGTAGGGAGGAGTTAGCGTTACCTGGATGAGTGTCATATACTGTGATGGTATAACCAGAGAGCATGTCCGTACACCATCTGCTCTGTTCAGCAGATCCTTACAGTGTCAGCAAGGGAATTTGTGATCATCACAGCCTGACTCATCTTACTGATCTTAAGAGCTCCACTATTGTTGATAATTAGTTGCTAAGTCATGTTTGACTCTTTGTGACCCCGTGGACTGTAGCCTGCCAGGCTCCTCTGTCTATGGGGTTTCCCAAGCAAGAATACTAGAGTGGATTGCCATTTCCTTCTCCAGGGGATCTTCCTGCCCCAGGGATCAAACCCGTGTCTCCTACATTGGCAACTGGACTCTTAACTGCTGAGTCACCAGGGGAACCAGGCTTTACTAATGTTCAAACTAACTAGGCATTCTCCAACTCAACAAATTTTACTATCCAAGTATTGGTATACTGCAATGTACTGAAAAAAAAAATCTGTTTTAAACAGAGCAAGTGGCACTATGACAAAAAATATTATTATGGATATGATGGGGAAAATAATCAGAAATCTTACTCTAAGCTAAGTCTTACTCCAAGCTACTAATATTCTTCTTCCTGCATGTCTGTGAATAAGACAGAGACTGCCCAGTGGCTGTGACTGCCATCTCTCAATATGAAAACAGTTTTGAAGATCATGTGTATGTATAGCTGTGTGAAGTTTTCATTCATCATAATGAGCTGGGGTACAGTGTACACATAAGGTATGCACATATATACACATATTTTGGGGTTCTTTGATTTGGTTTTAATCGAAGGATAATTGTTTTGCAGTATTGCTTTGATTCCTACCAGGCATCAGCATGAATCAGCCATAGGTTTATCCATGGCCTCTCCCACTTGAACATCCCTCCCACCTCCCTCCCCATCCCACCCCTCTAGGTTGTTATCAGCCTTAGTTTGAGTTCCCTGAGCCATACAGCAAATTCCCATTGGCTATCTATTTTACATATGGTAATATAAGTTTCCATGTTACTCTCTCCATACCTCCCACCCTCTCCTTCTCCACCCCCACAAACCATATACACATTTTATATATGTGTGTGTATATATTATTTTTTTCCAAGAAAGATGAAAATCATCTTAAAAATATCTAAAACAAAGAAGAGGAACTGATCAAAATATATGTTGTGAGTGAGAAAGGCATATATGCACTAGTGAGGCATATATCAATGAGCTTATATTTATTCAGTTATTCAGTCATTCATCAAATATTTTCTAAATGCCTAAATCTGTTCCAGCTTTGTTATAGGGACTGGAGTTTCACTGAGGAACAGGGTAGTCATGGAGTTTATGTTGCAGTGGAGAAACAAATGAACAAGTAACCATATAAAGCAGGGTGATCTTGTGTGTGCTCAGTCACCCAGCTGTGTCCAGCTCTTTCTGATCCCGTGGACAATAGCCTGCCAGGTTCCTCTGTCCATGAGGATTTCCAGGAAAGAATACTCAAGTGAGTTTGACGTTTCCTACTCTAAGTGATCTTAGGTAGTGCTAAATGCTATGGGGAAAGAAATAGGAAATGAGCTAGTAGACTTGAAGATTGTGTGTGGTTTGAGGCAGTATTGTCAGGAAAGGCCTCTTTGAGACTTCTTAAATACGGTGTGGGATGTAATGTTCTTTATTATTATCCCCTGTTTATATACGATGTGTATACTGACGAGTTAGGAAGGTGTGATATGTGATGGGATATTGATGTGATATGATGTTTATATGATGTGATGTGATATGTGGTGTGAAATTGATGTGATAAGTTTTGTGATATTGATGTGATATGGGATGTGATGTGTGATGTGATATTGATTTGAAATCGATGGGATATTGATGTGATATGTGATGTGATATTGGTGTGATACTGATGTGATATGTGATGTGGTGTGATATGGGATGCCATGTGATATGTCATGTGCTATGTTACTGATGCGTTGTGAAGGTGTGGAGAGAAGAAGCACTCTATTATCCTAGTGTCAGCCTGTTGGCAATTCTGGGGTGTGGCAATTCACAAGTGTGTCTCACCATCCCCCCTTTAGGGGGGACAGGATGGCTAGAGGGGGCTGCAGTTGAGTATTTCCCTTCCTCAAGGTAGGCTGGGCTCTGGTAAAACCCCAGCAGGTTAGGTGTTGGCGAAACAGCCTCTCCTGAGGGCAGACCTCCTTAAGAAGAACAGAGTGTTCTAATGTATTTCACAGTGGCTACCTTTCCCTTCTCCCTGCTGGAAGCCGGAGAGGATTTTTCTTTGATCTTCACCAGGAAAATCTGCAGGAGCTCCTGAAACTCAGGGAAGTGTGAGGGTTCCCCCAAGACCGGGCTCTTCTCAGAGTCATCCACTCAGAGCCTCCAGCAACTCATCAGTTACGGTTCAGAGATTTCTCTCTCAGCACTGATTCTCAGGGGCGTTTCTGCTTGTGGTTCTCTGTTATCCTCTCTCTGTTTCTGCAGTTCAGGGGCAGTGGTTTTCCCTGTGACCTCAGTTCTTGGCAGACACAAGAGTTGTTGACTTTCAGATTGTAAAGTTTTCCTTGTAAGGATGGACAGCTTCCAAGGTCCTCATGTGCTGATTAGAAAGCAGAGTGAAATGAGATATCTCAACCCCTTTGAGATGTCCGGGCTGAGATCAGAATGGAGAGGAGGAGCTACAGAATTAGAAATGGGCAGGGGCCACTTTTCCTGGCAGGGGAATGGCATACTCAAAGGCCCTGAGGCAGGACACCAGTGTGGCTGAGCTGAGCATCCAGGCAGAAGGTGAGTGGAGGCAGGCTCAGAATGGAGGCAGCGGCTGGCAGGCAAACACGTGATATAAGCAAGCAGAACAGAAGAGGACTCCTTGCTGATGGGAATTGCTCATTCCAGTAAAGGAGCTTGTGCAAAGCATGGGTTAAATCTGATTTTGAGGAAGGCAAACAATAGTCCCTGGCTCAGCCTCGGTGGGGAGGACAATCAGGACTGAATTCTGGAAGGATGAGGTGGGGAGGGGTCACTCCCCCTCCTGCCTCCTCCCACAAAGGAACCTGCTGTGGCCCAGGAGGTTGGTCAGGTGACTCCACAGGGCTGGGATCCTCCAAGCAATGGCATCATGGCCCTCAGAATAATCCCCCCTGTTGTGTGGTTGAGGGGGGAGGAGAAAGATGATGAGGCTGCAAGGGAGCCACGGGACCGCTCACAAGCCCCCCTCCCCCGCCCCCCGCCTGCATTTCACCTCTCAGAGCACCCTAGACAGAGACCTTTGGTTCCCAAGCTATTGGAATCCATTGAAATTGTCTTTATGGTGATTTGATTGTCGTTCTGGCAGAGTATGTTTTCCTGACCTCAACAAGGTACTCCAGAGAAAGATAAATGCATCTCAAAATCTGGGTTTATACAAAAAAGTAGGCAAGCAATTGCCAGGTAAATTCCATCCCCATGAAGATCAAATGCTGATTTTTTTTCAGACGAGAGAACTGTTTTAGTCCCAAAGAGTGGTTTTCTTTTTCTTTCTGAATCATTTGAATAATGGCCTGGGTGATGCATCTCACATCTCCTATTTGTCTCCTGCAGACTGATTTAGCCTTAAATGTGCTGAGTGACAAGTCTTCCATCACCCACCTATAGAAATCATTGCGCAGTCTAATTTTAGTTCTTACAGTCCTGAATTTGCCCAAGCATGCCTTTTCTCATTTTAATTCCATTATTTCTTGATCCCATTAATCCTCCCTGTTATGTTAAACCTTTTCTCCAGTATCTTAGGAAATTGTGACTTTCTCTCTTAAGGTCCTGGTGCTAGATATTTTATTTCTCAAGATCCACCCTCCCTATCTGGGGTTGCAAGAATATGGATATTTGCTCCCCACCTTCTTCCCACCACGGGCTTCCCTGGTTGCTCAGACAGTAAAGAATCTGCTTGCCATGTGAGAGACCTGGGTTTGATCAGGAAGATCCCCTGGAGAAGGGAATGGCAACCCACTCCAGTATTCTTGCCTAGGGAATCCCCTGGACAGAGGAGCCTGACGGTCTATAGTCCATAGGGTTGCAAAGAGTCAGACACGACTAAGCGACTAACACACTTTCCTCCCACCATAGGCATGTGGGTTTGGTAGGGAGGCATGCCAACAAGAATACTGGGCTGCCACCTGGAGACAGCTGCCCAAGTGTGTGTCTAAAATCTGAAGGCTCACGAGGGGAGGATTCTTCCTTGCCTTTTCCAGGTTCTGGTGGCTCCAGGTGCTTCTTGGCTCGTGACTTCATCACCCCAGTGTCTGCCTCCTTCTTTTCGTGGTGTTCTGCTCTGTGTCTGGGTCTCTCTTCTGCTTCTCATGTTATGGTTCAGTCACTCAGTCGTGTCTGGCTCTCTGCGACCCAATGGACTGCAGCACGCCACACTCCCCTGTTCTTCACCATATCCAGGGTTTGCTCCAACTCATGTCCATTGAGTCAATGATGCCATCCAGCCATCTCATCCTCTGTCATCCCCTTCTCCTGCCTTCAATCTGTCCCAGCCTCAGGGTCTTTCCTAAGGAACCAGTTCTTCGCATCAGGTGGCCAAAAGTAGTGGAGCTTCAGCTTCAGCATCAGTCCTTCCAGTGAATATTCATTGGGTTGATTTCCTTTAGGATGGACTGGTTTAATCTTTTTGCTATTCAAGAGACTCTCAAGAGTCTTCTCCAACACCCCAGTTCAAAAGCATCAATTCCTTGGCGCTCAGCCTTCTATTTATTGTCAGGACTTGTTAATGTATGTAGGACCCCCGCTGGTTAATCCAGGAAGATTTCCTCCTGAGATCCTAACTTAGTTATATTTATAAAGACTCCTTTTCCAAATAAGGTTACCTTCATAGCTTCTGGGGGTGAGAACATGTACATATATTTTGGGGGCCACCATCCAATCTACTGCAGTGGTCGGTCATCTCTCTCTTTTTCTGTCATTCACTCAAGTTGCTGCCGTGGCCTGAAGTTTAACACCATTAGAAACACCACTGAGATTTAAGCACTGTATCTCTTGCTGTTGTTATTGTTGTGTAGTCACTCAGTCGTGTCCAACTCTTTTGCAAGCCCGTGGACTGTAGCCCACCAGGCTCCTCTGTCCATGGGATTCTCCAGGCAAGAATACTTGGAGTGGGTTGCCATTTCCTTCTCCAGGGGATCTTCCTGACCCAGGGATCGAACCCAGGTCTCCTGTATTGGCAGGTGGATTCGTTACCACTGAGCCACCTGGGAAGCCCACTGTACCTCTAGAGGGCTCCTAATGAAAAGTTAACCATCTCTGCAAAAGGTCACCTGAACCTTTAGTGCCCACTAGCAGAGGATAGAGAGCAGGTCCTCAGGGAAGGGGACAGATGAGGCCAGTTTTAGTAAAGCAGTAAGAGGCAGGAATGGTCTGATACGTGGGGCACTACAGGGTGAAGGCCTGGAGTACATTTAGCTGAAGACTGTGGGTCCCCTGAAGGCGGAATCATGAAGGGTACCTGAGTGAGAAGTCAGTCCGACCTTTCCTCGTTTTGTACCTTGTGCAGGGCTCACCTTCCTGGACACCACCCTGGGGAAACTGCATACCTTCCTGCGCTCATCTGTCTCTGGATCATCCTAGAGCGAGTGTGGAGTCTGCAGTGGAACTGAGTTAGGCTTTTAAGAGTGAACGGATGTCAATAGCCACTTATCCCATCCTGAAACACAGGTCCACCTGGGTCTTATGCCTAGAGAGTGGGAAGAATCTCTAGAACCCCCGCCAGCCCCCACCCCACCAGGTGAGTATTTCTGTTCCTGCATTTAGTTGTCTCTCATAAGCTCAGTGAATTTTAGGAATGTTTCCTGTATACAGATCTTTCTGTTAGAACCGAAGTTTATTTAGGTAACCAGATGACATCACAAAATCCCAAATTTGTAGAGATCCCAGTGGTGTATATTGCTTGTTCCCCAGGGGGTATGACTTTGACCTATTATGTCTTAACTATAGCTTACAAGCCATACTGTAGTGAACGAATGAAAGGATAAATAAATAATTTACATCAACCTTTCCTATAAGGATTTTTTGTTTGCCCAAGGTAAGAATCAAGGTTAGCAAATACAGGCCTGGCTAATAGAAGTCTCATTTTTAAGCCTCTTCTTATTTCTGTTCTGGGAACCTAGGGTCTACTAGGAGAACTGTCTGTGCTGTTTGCTCCAGGAGACTGTGTACAGCAGGGTGAGTAAGTGCCTTGTGTTCTGGAGACAGACTGAGTTCACATTCTGGTTACTCTGTTTAATGCACTAGGGGATTGGGGGCTAATTACTTACCTTTTCTAGGACTCAGTTCTCTCATCTGTAAAGGATGTTAAGGGCCAGTGATAATTGCTGTCTCCTAAGGATTGAACAAAGCACACTGAAAGAGCTTGAGTTTTCAGGAAGTGTTCACTGCTGTGACTTCTCTCAGGGTCAACGCCATCCACTAAGGAGCTGGAGCAGATCAGATGGGTTGGAAAGACAAGGAAGTATTTGGTTAACGCACTGCTGTTGGGCTGGGGTCAGGTAAGGAGATGACAGGTCCTTATTGAGGATTCAGTTCTCTCCCCCTGAGCATTTATTCCCTGTATCCCTCCAGGCTCTGAATCCGTCTTGCTATGATCAGCTCTCCCTGGAAACCAGCTTTCTGTGCACAGGTATTACAATGAAATTCATCATTAGATTTCCTCCAGGCTCCCCAAGCACACGGTGTGGTTCATTGGTAATTATGCGTGTTGTTTGGAGTGTGAGGCATTAAGAAATTGAAGTGCCATAAACTTTACAGAAGTGAAGGTGAGATTATCCATGACTGTAATGGTTTCCAAATGCAAATTGAATGCCTTTCTTTTGATGCCAAATAGTGGCAAGAAATGAACATGGATCTTTGATCCTTTGCCAGTGTCTAGAGAGATGATGAGGTCTCTGGGATGGGAGAATAGATCCTCATCAAGACTTCTGGCTTGAGGAAGTTGTTTAATCTCCATTCTTAGTGGCTGTGGCTTTGAGGCAGCTGTGACTGAAGGGTCCCAAGTGCTATTGAAAACAGCTCATCAGTTCAGAACAAAGCTGATTATGTAAATTGTGCATTAAGATGCAGCTCCAATTTAATTTTGCTCTGTAAATAAATATCCCATTAACATCCATCTGTTGAAAGTCAGGTAAGACCATTCTCTAAGACTGTATAGCTAGGACCTCAGCGAGTGCTCCATAAATACTGACAGGGGAGGGATTAGGATTTCCAGACTCACTCTGTAGAACTTTATTATCATTATTTTTCCTTAAATGGCAAGTCAGCTCTAAAATCAATTTAGAGCAAGTAGAAGCTCTGACTGGTTGAGAGAGACACTGCATCTATTTCTGGTCCTGTTCTTTCGAGGGCACACGAACGCTTTCTCTGATTGCTGTCACAGAGATCAATAATAATTATGGCTCACCAATTCTCTCCCAAAATAAAAACATTTCAGCTGATGAGAAGTGAGCACTAAATTAGCTCTGGCTCTTTTTGCTGCAGGGCAGTTTTCCCAGCCAGAAATACCATTTGTGAGAGTTGTGTTTATGGAATGGGTCCCACTTCCCGCCCAGAGTGGGCGGGGGAGGGGCGGGTGGCAGAAAACCCCACTTCTGGAACCGAACCAGAATTGGCAGTGGGGTAGCAGGAGTGAGACAGCCTGCCTCCAGAGAGCCGCCCTCTTCTCTCAGCCCCATCACTGCCCTTGGCCCTGGAGTTCTAGGAAAAGCTTTGCTACTTCCATGGTGGCCTCTTAGTATCAGGGGCTCCCAATAATTCCTGGTCGTTATCTGCTAAGATTTTGGTGGGACTGAATTGCTGCCATAAGGATCGGTAAGAACCTGTTGTGTTTCCGGATGCTGCTGGTGATGGTGATGTTTGTGGGAGAGAGATGGGGATCAGGATGAGCATAGGAGATCGTGCAGGGATGACCCACTGTGGGCTATGCACTCTAACCCCAAGGCACTGTTTTCAAACTGTTGGTCACTTTTACAGGAAAAGTGAGCTTTACAGCTGCCTAGGGGCATCCTTGGGGGGTGGAAGCAGAGGCCCTTCAACCACGTCTACTAGGTCCAAGTCCACCAGCATAAATAGTGCTTTTGTGTATGTTACCCAAAAAACCCCTCTGAAGAGAAAAATTTCAAAAAGGTACCCAGCTGATGAAGTCCTGAATCAAGGCCGGTGGATTTAGGAGAAGAAGGTACCCACCGCTCTGAAATATGACCCTTCTTCCCCAAGTGTGAGGACTGGGCATCTGTTCCACATTTTGTACCACAGGGATGAAGCTGAAGGTAGTTCCTCCCCCTTTCTTCTTCCCATCTTGAAGGCAGACATGATACTGGAGCTGAAACAGCCATCTTACAACCAGGGGGGAGTGTGCCAACTTGCTTGGAAGGTGAAAGGAAAGATGAGTGGAGTCTGGGTGCTTAGTGTCACTGTTGAGTCACTGCACTAGCCCTGGACTCACTATCCCTGAACCTCTTTGTGTGTGAAAACGATATTTCCTATTTTGAACCACTGCTGATTAAATATTCTGTTATAGCTTAAACACCTGTCATGGAAGCGGGGAATGAGGGCAGTAGCAGATAGGTGAATGGTAGAGAAATCCAGACTTCTGATTCTCGGCAAATTTATCTTTGTAAACATCACTCACACCTGCTTTACAACAGGACGTTATGATCCCTCTTCCACAGTGTTCACTGAAGACCAGAAGTTCACCCTGAGGTGGTATGGCACCCTCCTCAGAATTCCCTTCAGTTGTTCGTCTCAGGATCATTTTTCCCTGCACTGTCACTGTGGGTCCTGATTGAATCAAGGATACAGGTTGCATGTGGCCTTCTGGTGATGGTCTGCCCTAGAAGTAAAATATCAGAGGTGGTTCCATGGGCAAGGGTGAGCTAAAAACATGCCAGCACAGGTGGATGCTACATAGAGAAGCCAACAACCCAAATGTTAATAAGCCTTACAGAAAAGTGCAAGTGAGAGCTGCTCAGTTGAGTCTGACTCTTTGCGACCCCATGGACTGTAGATTCCATGATATTCTCCAGGCCAGATTACTGGAGTGGGTAGCCTTCCCCTTCTCCAGGGATCAAACCCAGGTCTCCTGCATTGCAGGTGGATTGTTTACCAGCTGAACCACAAGGAATGCCCAAGAGTACTGGAATGGGTAGCCTATCCCTTCTCTAGAGGATCTTCCCGACCCAGGAATCGAACTGGGGTCTCATGCATTGCAGGCAGCTTCTTAACCAACTGAGCTATCGAGGAAGCCCATATAAGATCCATGCAGCTCATCTGACATTGGTGGGTCTGAAGTGTCACTGGACAAAACGAGTGTTTCATGTCCTGACTCCTCTTCTGTAGAAAGTAAACAGGTATGTGTGTGTGTGTGTGTGTGTGTGTGTGTGTGTGTGTGTGTGTATGTGTGCGCGTGCGTGCCTGCATATATTTTTACATACGTGCAAAGAAGAGTACAGACAAGACGTGGCATGAGAAATACCTCCCCTGTGTTGCTTTCCTACTGCATGTCCTACCCCACCTCCACCCCGACTGACTCCCAGCGTCTTCATCCTTCTTGTATCAGTCAGGATAGAGTGGGTCATGCCACGGCAATGAGCAAAGCCAATCTTAGTTGCTTAGATAAATAAAAGGTATATTTCTTGCTTATGCTGCATGTGCTTTGAGGGTAGCTGGAGGGCTCTCTCGCTATCACTGTCATTCCCACCCCAGGACCCTGGTCATCAGGAGTAACCTTATCTGGCATAGTCCTAGTCACTGCAGAAGAGGATAGAAAAACTCTAAGGCAGTGCTATCCAATAGAAATATAATTCGAGCTGCATTTATAAGTCCCAGTTTTCTAGAAGCCACATTAAAAACACAAAATGAAAGTGATTCAGATGAAATTAATTTTGATAAGGTCTTTTATTTAGCCCCATGTTATAATTTCCCCATGAGTAACTTATGCTCATAGCACATCTCAGTTGGGACCAGCCACATTTCCAGTGCTCAGTAACCACACGTGGCTGGTGGCTGCCTTATTGGGCAGTGCAGCTCCAGGGTTTCCCTCCAGTGATTACGCTCTTGGTCTAGAAGTCACCAGCACCTATTCTTCTGCTTCCAGCCCATTGGGTAAAACTTGTCACATGGCTCCAAGTGACAAAGCTTCCCTACCCCTTAACACAAAGGAGTGGGGATATCTGACCTGTGGCAGTGACGACCAGCAAGCCCGCCTCGGCCACCGCCATCCTTCACTGGGCCATCCCGCTGGGGGGTGCCTGCTCTGGTATAAACATCTCGTGGGCCAGCAGTCTGTTTTGGCTTGACTCCACTTCTTGCTTGGCCAAGGAGTGGAAGTCAGATATGCCAAATCTTGCAAATGACCCAGAAGATATCACCAGGGTCACTTTTTTTTTTTTTTTTAATGTAAGAAATTCTTGGAAGTTTAGAATCCAGTGAAATCCAGGTTAGCCAACCCTAACCTGCTTACTAAAAATGGAGGCAACCGGGCAGGTCAGAGGCCAGAGTTTCAGGAAGAAAGGGAAGGTACTCATGGACCAAAAGGATCTTTTCATCCTTTACATTTTCCAGTACTTTAACTTCCTTTTTGGCTACGCTGTTGCTGGTGCCCCCAAGCATCCCACCCCCACCACAACTAGGTGGCAGGAACAGATTGACTGCCTGCTATATTCTACATAATATGGGATGATATATGGGTACCAATTTTTTTTTTATACTAGAAGCTCTTAAAGGTCTGGACCATGACTTATTATTCAATCTCTAGTACTGCACGGTACATTATAGATGCTAGATACATATCCAAATGAATGAATTTTATGTTAACTTTCACAAAACCATTTTCTGAGATGTTTATATTTTTAATGGCACCATTAAATGAATGGGAGTGAATTAAGTGAACAGGAGTCAGAATTGGCCCACCTGTCAGCCATGCAGGTGTTATTGAAGAACATGCAGGTAGTCATTGGCATGGCCTCTCCTTGAGAGTCTTTCAAGTAGGCAGATGAACATGTAAAATGTCTATATATATGTAGATGTATGTTGCTTTATTTTTTTTAAGCTTGTTTATTTTTGATTGGAGTATAATTGCTTTGCAATGTTGTGTTCCTGCTGCACAACAGTGTGAATCCGCTCTATGTATACATACACCCCTCCCCCTTAAGCCTCCCTCCGCCCCCATCCCACCCATCTAGGTCATCACAGATCACCGAGCTGAGAGCTCTGAGCTGTACCGCAGCTTCCCACCACCTGTCTGTCTCGCACGTGGTAGTATATTTATGTCAATTCTACGCTCTCAATTTGTCCCACCCTCTTCTTCCCTGCCTGTGTCCACAAGTCTGTTCTCTACATCTGGGTTTCTATTCCTGCTCTGTAAATAGGTTTATCAGTACCTATTTTATATAGATGTGATATATATATATACATGCATTAATAAGATATATATTACTTTAATTGTAGATTTTTATTACTATTCAGGTATGTTGAGGCCAGCAGCTCGGGTGACAGTTACTACTGAAAAGATAGCTTGCTACTCACAGTTCCCAGGAGGAGGGGGACCTGCCGTGATACGTAGGATGAGGTGGGAAACAGCAGGAGTGAGGGGGTATGTGGGCAAGAGCCCATACTGGGGTGTTTGCTGGAAATGCTGGCAGAGTAAACAGGTTAGTGTTGGCTAGTTCAGATGATTTCATTGAGTCTGGCAGCTAAGTACTGTCTTTGTTTGTCTGGTACCTGATCCTGGGGCGTTAAGGCTCAGTGTGTGACAGCCCAATCGAGATGGTGGGAGTGTGGGCTCTGGATTGGTTAGTTTGTTACTGTGTGTGTGTTAGTCCACTCAGTCGTGTCCGACTCTTTGCAACCCTGTGGGCTGTGGCCCTCCAGGCTCCTCTGTCCATGGGCTTCTCCAGGCAAGAATACTGGAGTGGGTTGCCATTCCTTCCTCCAGGGAATCTTCCCAACCTAGGGATTGAACCTGGGGCTCCTGCATTGAAGGCAGATTCTTCCCCACTGTTACTATTTTAACATTTATATTAAAATAGTTATTTGGCTGCACTGGGTCTTAGTTGTGACTTGAGACAACTTCAATCTTTGTCGAAGCCTTCGGGATCTTTAGTTGTGGCTAACTTTTATTTATAGTTGTGGTATGTAGGATCTAGTTCCTTGACCAGGAATTGAACTCGGGCCCCCTGCATTGGGGAACATGGAGTCTTAGCCACTGGACCAGCAGGGAAGTCTCTGGATTGGTTGGTTTGCATATAAAAGACACACTTGCAAGCAAGTGTTTTTATTATCTCTAGGAACTGGCTAGCCCTAAGAAGTGTGGTCACTTTGGGGTCAACAGGACCTCAGATGCCAAAGCATCAGAAATACAGAAAATAAAAAGACATAATGAATACATACATAAATGACTCGGTGGAGTTGAAGAGTACCACTTTAGTCTCTCAGGGTCTAATAGAAAACTGGAGCTTATATACCCTTCCCTTGTAAGTTTTCAAAAGTGGTTTTTATCACTCATCTGGGGGATTGAAGAGTGAGAATGCAAGTCTGGAGGTGAGAGACCAGAGCTGTATTTGTGCATCTGAGCCACTGAAGTGAATTTCCTAGCATTCCCAGGAGGATCTTGGGAAGAAGTTTCTGAATCTTTGGATTAAAAGCAACAGAGCTGTGTTCCTCTGAAGAGGTGACATGCTATTGGATGGACGTGGGTGTGTGCTAAGTCTCTGCAGTTGTGTCCGACTCTTTGCGACCCTATGGATTGTGGCTCACCAGGCTCCTCTGTCCTTGAGATTCTCCAAACAAGAATACTGGAGTGGATGGCCATGCCCTCCTCCAGGGAATCTTCCTGACCCAGGGATTGAACCCACATCTCTTACGTCACCTGCATTGGCAAGCAGGTTCCTTACCACCAGCGCCACCTGGGAAGCCCTACTGGATATACATTTCCCCTCAATCCCTCTGACTTAATAAAAAGTAAGCAGAGTCCTCCAGACTTCCCAGGCACAAAATAAGGGTTAGTGTATTATCTTCCTTTTTCAGTGTAACCTGTAGAGCAGATGCACATTTGGGCAAGAGACCAGGACTAGAGGAGTTGAGTGGGACCGAGGGTTGGCGTGGTTGTCTGCCAAAGCTTCCTGGCACAGTTCTGGCTGCCAGGCCTCCATGTGCTCAGAGCCGTGCCATGGGTCTTTAGCCCCTCCGCGAGCAGCTCAGTGTTCTCCAAGCGCTTGTGTTGGTGAGAACACCAAGCTCTGGGAGTTCCTCCAAGTGTATTAGATGCTTTGGTGTTTGGTGACAGCTCCTTGGAAAGTCAAATGGGACTAAGTGTTACCTGGAAAATGTCAGCCCACCATTTGCTTCTCTCTTGAGTTTCCTTCCCTACAACTCTTAAACCCATTATCATTCAACAAGATGGAGCCCTGAGTCCAATTAGAAGTTAAACATGCAGCCTCCGTCTCAAAGGGTCTGAACTTCTCAATCTGTCCCAGTATTCGTGGGGGCCTGTGAACACTAGGCAGCAAGGAGAACTCTTCAAATGATGGTCACTGGAGCCAAAAATAGTAGCCACTTGTGGCCAACAGCCCAATAGCAAACACCGACATTGTGAATCGTGGAAGCCCCCGGGCTGGTGCGTGTGTATTGTTGATGGTCGCACAGTGCTTACAGGGAGGCCTGCCAAGGCCTTGGCACCTAAAGGATTATAGCGGAATGGCTAGCAAATTCTTAGGGACTGAAAAAAATATGTGTAAAATCTGTGTTTTCACTTGAAAATGTGTTTTACAGTCAGGAAAAAGCCTTTATATGCTGCCTCAGATTTATCTCTCTAATAGAATATTCACTAATGGCGGGAAAAAATGGACTGATGATAATATTAGCAACAAATTGATAATATATATATTGTCTATCTATCTGTATAATACACATATATTATTGATAGATAGATATGGTACTTACCGTGTGCCAGTTATTCTTCCAAACCCTTCACTTATACCGATTCACGAATTCCTTGCAACAATCCTATTAGTAGATAATAGTATGATTTTTCACTTTGTGGATGAAAACAACTAAGATTACGCAACTTGCCCACAGCCAGCAAATGAGATGGGGTTGGGCTTTGAAGCCAAGCAGTTGAGCCTGAGTGCATTTTTGCAGCCCTGACTCTGTGTTAAAGTGGGGGGCACAGAGGGAGGGGCAGGTCCACCTTTGCCCCACTAGTCTCTTCCTTTTCAGCCTGTATTGATGTTTATTGAGTATCTCTGCAGAGAGCTGTGGTATATATCACGTATTGAAAGTCATGCCTTCTAGAATCATGAGAGGGTGTGTAAACTCAAATAGGCTTCAGCAAGGCTTTAAGATGATCATATTGCAGCATCCCAGAAATAGAGGTTTATCTGGGGACACCAAAATTCTTAGGGGTCCTGAATTCCTTAAAGGTGATGCCAGCAAAGCTTTCCTACCACCTCAAAGTTCCCTTGCTTGTTCCTGACTCAAAAGCTTGGTTGCTGAATTAATCAGAATAAGCTAGAGGATGCTGAGGTGACAAAACTTCCAAATCTCAGTGGCTTTAACCAATAAAGGTTACTTTTTCATGCATGACCTGTGGGCATGTAGTTAGAGACTCGAATGTTACACGCCTAACCCAGGTTGCCAAGGGGTCTCTGCAGCTATTCAGGAACTCCAGATGTCAAGAGCAGTTGAAGTTGACAGTTGCCACACTGGAGGAATGCTTCCCTGATGCCTCAGGTGGTAAAGAATCTGCCTGCAGTGCAGGAGACCTGGGTTTGATCCCCGGGAGAAGGAAATGGCAACCCACTCCAATATTCTTGCCTGGAAAATCACATGGACAGAAGAGTCTGGTGGGCTACAGTCCATGAGGTTGCAGAGTTAAATATGATTGAGTGACTAACAGTTTCACTTTCACTTTTTCCACACCGGAGGAAAAGAATGCCCTGGAAGTTCTTGCACCTACAATTACAGTTTCTGCCTGGAAGAAACATATTCATGGGCTGGAACTGGTCTCATGGCCCCAACAACCACAGGAGACCAGGCAGTGCAATTCCTATATGTGCTGAAGCGGGGTGCGGAGAACAAGCTATCATGGCAAACAGCATTAATGACCTCCATGAGGTTTGGTCTGAGCCACTGTGAGAAAGAGGATTTCAGAAAGCAACCCATACGCGGATCAGAATCTGCCTAGATCTTGGTAGCACAGTGAACAGGGATTAGTGCCAAGCTTTATTGAGTCTGACTTAAATACGTTAGATTAGAAAGCACTCAATTTAGCCAGTTGTTTTCTTGACTTCTGTGACTATTCCATCCATTTTCCTCTGCTTCCCTTCCCACCTCCTCCCCCATCCACCTGCCAGGTTCCAAGATTATACCAGTGATGCTGTTCGGTTGGCCCAAGGCAAGGCTTCAAGGCAGATTTAATTCATAGTGATTTAAAGGGTTGCATGAAACCATGATTGCAAAGGGTGAAGAATAAGAATGAATTTGTAAACATTTTCTGTACCCTCCATTGATTAAGTGCTCACCAGAGGCAGATCTGTGGGACTCCCTCCCTTCCCCTCATGAGATAGAGTCATTTAATTTCTTCTGCACTATTTTTGGTGTGTGTAAGATAAGCGCTCTTCAGCACACAGAAACTTGCCATCAGATTTGATTCTGAATTGACCCGGAGCAGAGGAAGTGAGAGACTGGTCACGGTTTCTCAGTTTGACTGGTTGTGGGGGAAATACTGGTTGCAAAAGTGGTTGATCTGGGTGTGTTCTCCACAAGGAAAAAGAGGAGAGAGGGAGTGGATTTTGAAGTCATATAGACCTGGGTTCAGATTTTAGTGGTTTCACTTATTAGTCTGTGATCTTGGGCAGATTTGTTTCTTCACCCTTAAAAAAAACTCAGTGTCAACCAGTCTCTTTAATTGGGCATAAAAGGAGGAAGGCAGGAGGCTGCTATGACCTTGTCTTTGATTCTGACATGTTAGGGACTGTAGGGTTGTGGCTCAGATGGTAAAGGATCCACCTGCAATGTGGGAGACCTGGGTTCGACCCCTGGATCAGGAAGATCCCTTGGAGAAGGAAATGGCAACCCACTCCAGTACTCTTGGCTGGAGAACTCTATGGACAGAGGCGCCTGAAGGTCTATAGTTCATGGGGTGGCAAAGGGTTAGGCATGACTAAGCTACTTTCACTTTCAGGGACTGTAGGGTTCTTATAGCCATAGGGTTCTGCTTAGGTCCAATACATTGAGCCCAGGAGACATGAATTTACATGAAATTGTCACCCCTACCCCTTCAAAGAACCATAGTTAACATATTTCAATGTATAGTTCATATTTAGGAGGTCAGAAAAGATAGAGCTCTCTAGTAAAAAGATCTTTCTATAAGAAATGTGTGAAAATAGTTTGGGGTGGGGCGGGGACTGATTTTGTCAGGTTATTAAGCATAAGCAGCCTGATTAAAAAACTTAGAGCATCTGAATGCATCAAAAGTAGGAAAGAAAAAAGTAGTGAAAGTCCCTCAGTCATGTCTGACTCTTTGTGACTCCATGGACTATACAGTTCAGGGAATTCTCCAGGCCAGAATACTGGAGTGGGTATCTGTTCCCTTCTCCAGGGGATCTTCCCAACCCAGGGATTGAACCCAGGTCTCCTGTGTTGCAGGCAGATTCTTTACCAGCTGATTCACCAGGGAAGCCCATCTGGGAAAAAGTAGGAAAGTCCAACCAAAGTGGCTGCTTTTATTCCTTCATTATTGATGCAGTACTGGGTGAATATACTCTGTTACATTTTCCAGAAAATGGATTTAAACCATGTTTGTTTTCTGTTTCATTAGAGTGAAAAGTATAGCAATATGTGGTTGAAATAGAACTTGTGAGTTCTGAGTAGGTCAGAAATCACTAGTATCATAAACGAATAGGCTTTCTCTTAAATTCTGTTGACTGCCCATGTCTAATCCTGGGGACCTGGTGGCTTCCCTGCTCATTCTAATCTGTGGCTACAGTGATGAGTTTTTAGTGCCTGGAACTCCTTGACTAAAGATAACACAATGAATCAAACTCCCTGGACGTGTGGTCTGGGACTCTGAATTTTTCTAAGTCCCCCAAACACTGATGTTTGAAAGCCATTGACATGGAGTCCACATAAGAAATCATTCCTAAACTCCATTATCAGCAAAGAGAACCGTGCCACCTTTGAAGGCTTATGAAACCCAGAGGCAGCGTGTTCTAGAGCTTGACCATGAACAGAGAGCTTCCTGAAATTCCAGCTGGTACCCACTTCCTCCATATTTATGCTCAGAACTCCAATAAGTATCCTGAATAACAAGCCATTCGTTAGGGATTTTCCTTCAGGTGACATTAGTTCATTGACTTTTTGAGTGACTTCTCATAGATTTCTCCTTAAATTTTCATAGGCTTACGTCTTTACCCTCTAACTGTGGATAACTGACTCTCTTGGCTGTGCCTTGGCACTTCTTGGTGTTTAGTCCAGTGCCCAGCACATAATCTGTGCTCTGCAGACATCTGTGAATTCCTTGATTGGGGCTGAACTCCCGAGTGTCAGGTTGGCTAAGGTGTTAAGGATACCTTGAGGGAAATATCCACGTCTGAGTCTCCTGCTCCATCCATCCTGTGCCTGAAGCAGAACTGCCGCAGGGCAGGTGACCATGCTGATGGATAGTCACCATAAGATAGACTTGCTATCTTATTTTATCAATATGCTCTTATTTTTAGGAAAAACTGCTGCTGGCAGCCACCTGTGAACATACAGGTATTTAGAAATGGCTGCGGCCAAGGTGGTCCCTCTGAAAGTTAATGTCAGCACCGCCGGCCACCTCCCCTTGGATGTCTGGTGTACATCTCTAACTCCACACGCCCCAACAGAGCTCATCTGCTCTCCATTCTGCTCCCTTCTCGTCCTATCCGTCTTGGGTAACGAAAACCCCATGCTTCCAGACGCTCCGGTCCAAAGCTTGGTAGCCCTCTTCTATGCCACGCTTCTTGTATCCCATCCCCATCTGCAGTAAATTCTGTTCATTCAACAAAACGCATCCAGAGTCTGACCGCATCTCAGCCCCTGCCCAGAACCCACTGGTCTTGGCCGCTGTCTTGTCTCTGCAGTGGCCTCATAAATGGTTTCCTTGCTTCCAGCCTCACCCCCTCCAGTCCGTTCTCAGTACTCCACTCTCAGTACAGCTGCCAAGGTGATAACATGACACCTTAAGCTACGTTACCTGACTCTGATACTAAAACCCCACAATTCGTTGCTTTCCTATTTCTCCCAGAATAAAAGCCAAAATCCATAAGTGGGCCCTTTTATACCTCTGTGACCATTTTCAATTTCTTGCTCAGTCTTCTCCAGGGACACTGGCCTCCTTGCTGTTCTACAGTCATGTCAGCCCCAGAGGTGGTGGTTCTCTCTGCCTGGAATGCCTTTGTGCCCTGTGGATAACGTCTTTGCTTCCTTCGCATTCTTGTTCAGATACCATCTTCACAGTGATTCCCTCCCTTACCCCTCAGTGTAACCCTTTACCATCCCACCAGCACTTGTTTGCAATCTTAATTTTCCCATAGTGTTTACCTTGTTTTAGCATTATTTGTAAGTTGTTTGGGCTGTCCTGGTGGCTCAATGGTAAAGAACCTGCCTTGGTAAAGTCAATTGGTAAAGCCAATGTGGGAGACTCAGGTTTGATCCCTGGGTCGGGAATATCCACTGGAAAAGGAAATGGCAACTCACCCCAGTATTCTTACCTGGAGAATTCCATGGACAGAGGAGCCTGGCAGGCTACAGTCCATGGGTCACAAGGAGTCAGACACAGCTGAGAGACTATCACTTTTACTGTTTTTTTGACTCGTGGGTCTTAGCTTTCCCCAACATTAATGAAAGCTGGGCAGGGATTTTTGTCTGTTTCAGTCCCTGAT
Source organism: Antilocapra americana (assembly GCA_007570785.1). Classification (NCBI taxonomy): domain Eukaryota; kingdom Metazoa; phylum Chordata; class Mammalia; order Artiodactyla; family Antilocapridae; genus Antilocapra; species Antilocapra americana. The sequence continues at coordinate 8,258,595 of ML661908.1, forward strand.
CTAGTGTTTAGATTATCTAGTAAATTGTTAAGGAGAGAAGAGAGGAAGGAAGGAAGGAAAAACAGACTCCATTTTCTTAGAAGCCCTAAATATTAGGTCAGGATTGTTAAGCCGAAATCAATATAAGTCCACACTGCGTGGGGAGAAGCACCAAGTTATCCGTAAAGGAGGTATGTCTCGCAAGCTGGTTGTTTCTGATTGAGCTCTGCATGAGCGGTCTGCAGTGACTGCTCAGATTGATTAAATGGCTTCCTGTCCAATCAACTCCCCATCAGTTACCTGCTGTGTTCTTGCCTGTCCACCATATTGAATGGTACACCCCCTCCCTCTGGCTCCTTGTCAGATTTTCAGAGCCCTGGGTTTTGGGACGTGGAGTTCCAGGGAGTATGGAAGGGGCCAGTATCCTATAGAAGTTGAGACAGTCTCCTTACTGGTGGCCAAGGGTCCCCACTGTAAGTGTCCCCTGGAAGCCAAGGACTTCTTAGGGGTACTGAATGATGCTAACCTGATGCAGAAGCTTTTAACCCATCATGTCTGATGTAGGAGTCACTGCTGCCTGTGGTGAGGAGACAGATTCAAGAAGATGTGGGTGGCTGGGAAGCTGTCACAGCTCATCAGCCATGTCCTATATTAGCATTCAACAGCAGTGCTGGGTGTTCATGGGGGAGAGTCTGTGTCGTTACCGGGCCCATGATTCCCTATGAAAATGGTCCTTCAAGCTCTCTTACAGGGTGATTAAAGGTGAACAGATCCCACTGAGATCTTCCCACCATCAGTAACTCACTCTCTTGGGTGGGGTCCAAGTAGAGCCATGCCATGCTGGTTGACATCCTCATGGGCTGAGGTATTAAAAGTCTTTTTAAAAGACCGATAAAAGTTATTAGAAGACTTTGAATAAAAGTTACTAAAAGTCTCCAGTGTGGTTCCAAAAGGCAGGGGCCGCGTGTGAGGGTGGTCCCTCTGGTTGAAAATAATTGTGGTGGTTTTACAACACAGTCACAAGGTCAATAGATTCCCCCAATGGGAGGTGGGGGTCTGTGTCCTCTCCTTTGAATCTGGGGGTGCTCTGTGACTGCAGCATACCAACAAAAGGTGGAGCCATTCCCCGTGACTTCCAGAGTTAGACTGTTAACTGTCACGCAGCTTCCACCTTGTTTGTGAACTCACTCACTCTTGGAGCCCTGGGCCACTGTGTGTGTGCCTGCGTGTGTGCATGCTCAGTCACTCAGTCGTATCTGACTCTTTTGGGACCCCATGGACTGTAGCCCACTAGGCTCCTCTGTCCGTGGGATTTCCCAGGCAAGAATACTGGAGTGAGTTGCCAGTTCCTACTTCAGGGGATCTTCCTGGCCCAGGGATCAAACTAGTTTATCTCCAGCATTGGCAAGGGGATTCTTTACCACTTGTGCCACCTGGGAAGCCTGGGCCACCGTGTAGAGTCCGGCTAGCCTGAGACTGCCATACCGGAACGGCCACACGGGGGACAAACTCATCCTCAGGCCTTCCTGACTAGGCACCAGACCTGTGTGTGAGCCAAGAAGGCCCCCCAGAGTGGGTCCTCCAGACATCAGGCTGCAGAGGACCTTCTGTGCTGTGACCTCTCTGAATTCTGTTGTGCAGAATCCTTGAGCGTAATCATGTGATGTTTTATGCCACTAAGTTTGGGGATTGTTTCACAGCAATACATACACAACAGGAACAACAGCAGCTTTGGAGTCAGTTATATGTAAGTTCAAATGCCCGCTCCTACTTGGAGAGCTTTCTGGCCTTGGACAGGGTCTGGTACAGCTTCATTTTTATGGCTCTGTTGGGTCTTAGCTGCAGCATGCAGGATGTTTAGTTCCGGCTTGGGAACTCTTAGTTATGGCATTTAGGATCTAGTTCCCCGACCAGAGATTGAACCTGAGTCCCCCTGCATGGGGAGCTTGGAGTCTTAGCCACTGGATCACCTGGGACCACCTCCCTCTGACACAGTTTTAAAGTGGGGAGAAGATCACCTATATTTCAGGCTGATGTGAGGATTAAATGAGGTAACACATGTATAATACCTCTCATGTATTAGGCTTTTGAAAATTTAAAAAAAAAAATCTTAGTTTCCTTCCTCCCTTCCCTTCCACCAGGGGCAGAACGAAACAATGAGACCTAGCTCTGCCTGTGTTGGCAATGCAAGGTTATCCAGTGCGTATTGTGATACAGGGTGGGTCACTCTGCGTTACAGCTGTCCAGTCACTTGTCCACCATCCCGTCTACCTCCCCCAGCTCCTTTAGCAGCGCTTGCTCTCTACAGAGATGAGCTAGCCCAAAGCTTGGCTCAAAATACTTGCTCCATGAAACTGAAAGTCACTCAGTCCTGTCTGACTCTTTGCAACCCAATGACTGTACAGTCCATGAAATTCTCCAGGCCAGAAGACTGTAGTGGGTAGCCTTTCCCTTCTCCAGGGGATCTTCCCAACCCAGGTATTGAGGGTCTCCCTCATTGCAGGCAGATTCTTTACCAGCGGAGCCACAAGGGAAGCCCAAGAATATTGGAGTGGGTAGCCTATCCCTTCTCCAGGGGATCTTCCTCACCTAGGAATCGAACTGGGGTCTCCCGCATTGCCCGGTAGATTCTTTACCAACTGAGCTAGCAGGGAAGCCCACTTGCTCATAAATGTTGGCAGGTGAATGTATTGAAGAAATATCTACAGGCAGAACCTTTATCTATGGTTTCATTGTAGGATGGAAGTGTATGAAGAATTATAACTCCAAGAATTAAAATTTGATTAAACTGATTTTTAAAAGTCTAACTCTAGCACTTGACTGCCAGGGATCAAATCCTGGTTCTGTTCCTCGTTAGCTGTGTGACCTTAGCTGAGTTGCAAAACATCCCCTTGCCTACATTTCTCCACCTGCAAAGTTGTTCCTACCTAGGAGGTTTGCTATGGTGAATACACCCCTGCACAGAGCCTGGCTGGCTCATGGTAACAATGTAATCGTCATGAAGTATAGTCCACGGACCAGGCGAATCCGTAACATCTATAAGCTAGTTATTAACAGAAATGTGGGAATCTCGGCCCTCAACACAGACCAATCAAATCAGAATCTGCATTTTAACAAGATCTCCAGGTGATTCATGTATCTGTTCAAACTTGAGAAAGACTGCTTGGGTAAGCTTTAGCTGTTATTGTGGTGTGGGAAAGAATTGTCATGAGTAGGGAAACCATCTTCCTAAAAACCGTGGGCCACCTCATCCTGCAGGGCTTTGGAGATGAGACCAGAGGTAGGGCAATGCCAAGGGCTGCCACACACTGGTTCAGCAGCAGCTTCTCCACCGCCCCCTCCTGCTATGCTCCATCCTTCAGCATTTCCTCTTCTGGCTCCCAGGCCAGTGCACATCTTGCCAGGTGGCTCCTGGTTTCTTCCCGGGCCTGATTCCTCTCTGAGGTTCAAGTGTGGTCCATTGTCCAGTGCTTGTTCCAGGTAAGGGGAAGTGGTATCACGTGCCTTATCACATGTCATGGAAATTTACATTGTCAGAAGCACCCTGCTTTGTACCAAGCATCAGTTCAGTTCAGCTCAGTCACTCAGTTGTGTCCAACTCTTTGAGACCCCACGGACCGCAGCACGCCAGGCTTCCCTGCTCATCACCAACTCCCAGAGCTGGCTCAAACTCATGTCCATCAAGTTTGTGATGCCATCCAGCATCTCATCCTCTGTTGTCCTCTTCTCCTCCCGCCTTCAATCTTTCCCAGCATCAGAGTCTTTTCCAAGCAATCAGTTCTTCCCATCAGGTGGCCAAAGTATTGGAGCATTATGTTACAAAGTACTATGTTACAAGCATAAGTGCACCTATAATTTTATCTTAAGCCAGCAACCCATGAAAAAATATACTCCTTTAGGTAAAGCCATAAGGCACACGACGCCATTTCCCTTTACCTGCAACAAGCCCTGGACAATGAACCACACCTGAACCTCAGAGAGGAATCAGACCCAGGGAGAAACCAGGAGCCACCTGGTGGCTCAGACGGTAAGGCGTCTGCCTACAATGCAGGAGACCCGGGTTCGGTTCCCTGAGTCAGGAAGGTCCTCTGGAGGGAAATGGCAATCCACTCCAGTACGCTTGCTTGGAAAATCCCACGGACGGAGGAACATGGTAGGCTACAGTCCATGGGGTCACGAAGAATCGGACACAAGTGAGCGACTTCACTTTCACTTTAGACAATCTGACAGTTAACATGTCTGCCACTCTTGGGGCAAAAATAGTGATCATGGCCTATTTGTGAACTGGTTCTTTTAGTAACACATACCTCTCTGACTACCTGCGTTGCAGTGGAGACAGTTATTTAACAGTTTTTTGGAATGAAGATAATCGTTACTTGTAAAATTACTGCAGGCTCACTTCTCATTAAAACTTGGTTAATGCCTTTCGTGAATCTGTTGACTCTGATACTTTTGAAAGCATATCCTCTATTTTATTTCCATTAATATTGTCCACTCGTTTAGTTGCCCTGGAATGTTGTAATACCTTTGTGTAGTGAGTGTAAGAAGCAGCAATGGAGACTTCTCTGGTAGTCCAGCTGCTAAGACTCCTCGCTCCCAATGCAGGGGGCCTGGGTTCAATCTCTGGTCGGAGAATTAGATCCCACACGCTGCAACTAAAGATCCTGCATGCCGCAGTGAGACTGAGGATCTCAGGCCGAAACTGTGACCCGGGGCAGCCAAAGGAATAGATAAATTATTGGGGAAAAAAGCATTGATGTTGAATGACTGAGAGTAAATATTCTCGTATTTTGCATCACCTTGTCCCACTTCCACAATTCATTAACTCTCTGTTATGTTAGTGGCTCAGTCATGTCCAACTCTTTGTGATCCCATGGACTGTAGCCCTGCTTCTCTGTCCATGGAATTCTCCAGGCAAGAATACTGGAGTGGGTAGTGTTTTGCCTCAAGTTTTCACCTTCGTCTCAGGTTCAAAGGATTTGTTAACAAAATAAGCTGCTCATTCTATACAAATAAATAATATCAATATTTATGAGAGAATTATCTAGTTTACTTTCAATATACTAACATTAAAAGAAATGAGAAATAGAAACAGCAGAGGGTACATCACCAAACTGGGTTTTGACCAACACCCAGATTCAGACAGCCCTGGGAAGTCCTGTGACACAGCGCATTGGAGTCCCAGTTGGGAAAGGTCCCAGGCAAAGCCTTTGCTCTGTGGGTGAGACTTCAGAGATGGCAGTTCCGGTTCTTGCTTATAATCCCAGGACTTAAACTGATATCCTCATCAATCTGTGAGAAAATTGCAGCTCCGGTTTCACGTTAATGATGTTTGTTTTGTCTTGTAAAACTTGGAATGTTGTTAAGCCCGGAGCTTTGTTGGTTGGCCAGGGCCCCTCCAGGGGCTCAACAGTTTCAAGATTTGTCCCCTATCTTATCTGTGGTGCCCTTGTGGCTCAGCTGGTAGAGAATCCACCCGCAGTGCGGGAGACCAGGGTTCTATCCCCAGGTTGGGAAGATCCCCTGGAGAAGGGAGAGGCTGCTCACTCCATTATTCTGGCCTGGAGAATTCTATGGACTGTATAGTCCATGGGGTCACAAAGAGCTGGACTCAACTGAGTGACTTTCACTTGTAAGTCTTACAGCAGGCAGTCAGGGCAGTGTCCAGATAGATTAGAAGCAAGGCCGGAGGCCTGCTCTGCTTTGTCTCTGAAGCCTAGACAAGATCATTGATTTAATTTCCCTAACAGCCATTCCCTTCTTCAGAGAATCTTCTCTATCCAGGTATCAAACCCAGTTCTCCCATTGCAGGCAGAGTCTCTACCAGCTGAGCCACCAGGGAAGCCCTAACTTTCTAGAACTCAGCAATAAAAGCAGGACCGTGCTGGGCAAATGGGAAGTCAGTGGATTCTGCAGTAGGGGTCCTTGGGCCCCTGGGTTGTCATCTGATTGATGAGGACCACCCAGAGCTGGAGATGCAGTTGCTCCGACAGCGTGGTGGTGGCTGGGTCTTCCCCGGGAGCTGCAAGAGGACCGCAGCCACTGCAGTTCTCAGGACTCTGCGACCAGGTTGGGAGCCTGGGGGACACTGTGCACTCCCCCACGGGGCCACTCCAGCCCCTCCCTGCCCCGTGGACTCCCCCTTGCCTCCTCTGTCTTTCAGACACTGCAGATGCCAGGCGTGAAGTGGTTTGGAACAAAAAAGGAGGAAGAAGCGACAGCGTCACTGAGTCGCTTGTGCTCCTCCCTTCTCCTCCTCCCTCAGTGGTTTTAGTGATTCAGGGCCCGGCAAAGCAAGCGGCTTTCTTTGTGTCCCCAAATGGAGTCTTTCAAATTTGCAAAGCCTCCGTCCCAGCCCTCGGGAGTCCAAAGGTTTTCCCTAACCAAGTGATCTCCCCCAGTACAGAGGTTATTGTTTTAATACGATGAAAAGTGCAGGGACGTCAAGGGCTCACAATAGCCCCCATCTTTCATCCTTTCAAGACCTCCTGCTAGTGTATTTAGTAAACGAATAGAGCAATCAGGGAACCCAAGGCAGGCTGCTCTATTTTCAGGTTATTATGAAGTCGGCAATGTTTACTTTCTTTATTACAGTTTTCCAATTAGTGGGAAAGCAATGGCAGTAGCCCAGCTTGGGATCTCCAGGGAGATGCCTAAAATTTTACACGGGACTGAAAAGGGTGGCGGGAGTTTTCAGGGCCGCAGACTTGTGCTCATCTTCCCTTTCCACCAAGGGATTAGGGGGAGGGGTGTGGATTTGCAGTTTTAATCAGGGGAGCTGCTGGAACTTTTTCTTACATTTTCTGAATCATGCCTGTGGCTCCTTCCCTCTTTGATGGAACAGGTCACTGGATCCTTTGTGCTCAAGATCTAGGATTATCAAGCGCTTTCTGGAATTGGCAGCTCTGTGGTCAGCTGTTTCTAGCTCTGAGTCTGATGAAATTTTCCTCCACTCCAGGTTCTGTGCCCCCATCCCTCCATGAGTGTGGCAGAGAACACCGTACTCAGCTGGGCGGCTCACCGGCTCCAGCCAGCCTGGCTGCCCTTACCGCCTGTGTCCATCCTTTTCCTGCAATGATGTGTCTCCTTCCTGTCAGGCTTCTATTAATCTGTCAATAGATCTGTGCTTCTTAAAAAAAATTGAGTATGTTGAGATCTGATTATAAGAGCAATTCATTTTGTGTGTATGTGTGCGCAGTCTCTTTGTGACCTCATGGACTGTAGCCCACCAGGCTCCTCTGTCCATGAGATTCTCTAGGCAAGGATACTGGAGTGGGTTGCCATTTCCTTCTCCAGGGGATCTTCCTGACCCAGGGATCAAACGCTCGTCTCTCACATTGCACGCAGATTCCTTACCTTTTGAGCCACCTGGGAATCCCAATTCATTTTTAAAAATGCCGATAATACAGAATACAATATAAACCACTATATAGCTCGCTGGCTTCAAAGGTGATCATTTTTAGCTCTTTAAGCAGAGATTTTCATATATACATATTTAGTTATTTTCCTCACTTGACAGTGTGCCATGAGCTTTTCTTCATGTCATTAAGTTTTTCTACAGCATTGTTTTTGTTGTGCCCAGATCCCAATCTCCACAAACCACCAGGAGGCCATTCACCGATGCAAGCGCAAGAGGGAGTTTATTACAGACCCGGGTCTGGACCGCACATTCACACACCGACGCAGCGGAGTGAGGGCGGCGGCCCCGAGCCGCATGGTACAAGGCTTTTAAGGGAAAGAGACAAAGGGCAGGAGGGCTCGGATCGGGTAATGTGTTTCAGCATCCTGTGACGGGCCAGGACGGGAGGGGAGGTGAGGGGATTTTCGCGCTAAACCCTGATTGGCAGTCGTGTCTAGGGTGGTGACCTGGGGGTGGGGGAACTTGAGTGTTGCCTTCTATCGCAAGATGGCAGCTCCTCTTTTTAAGATGGAGTCACTTAGGCTCTACAGTTTTAAGTGGAAAAATAGTATTTTATTATATGGATATCTTTTTACTGTTTTATTAGTAAAATCAGTTCTGTGTTTTGAGTCATTTTAGAGGCTGCTAAGATTTCTCTCATTTAAACTGTGCAGTGATGAATGTCTTTGCACGTATCTATGATTATTTGCTTAAGATAACTTCTTAGAAGCAGAATTGCTGAGTTAAAGTGTATATTTTGGAGGGTTTTGAGTAACATTGACATTTCATTCTCCATAAATATTGTGTGAATTTCCTTTGGCCTAGTAAGCCGTTGTATTGTCACAACTGCTCCTAGTTCACCAGGATAAGCCTATAAGTTCCTAAAGGGTAGGAACCACACCTCCTCCTTTGGTCCCTACAGCAGATGTGGGGACTAGGTCTCTTGTCCATGCCTAGATAATCAAGGCTGGGCCAGGTGAGGGACTCAGTCTCAGGGCTGTACAAAGTGTCAGATCACACCTGGTCTTTACTTATGGTACTGATACTTTTCAGCATGGAATTTGGGGGCATCAATTTTGATTTTTTTTAAAAATATTGCATTAAAATATTATCTCAGTTATTAATTTTTGGCACTCCCTAAGTTTTGTTCCCACAGTGAATGCCTCACTCTCCTCACCCTATTCCTCCCCTGTGCCAGCTTTCAAGGTCTTCTCTAACATGCTGCCACCTGCAGTGGAGGGCCTTGATCACGCGGTCCTCCATGAGCTGACCAGCAGCTGAGCAGTCAGCTGTGTCTCTCTGGGTCTCTTTCTGAACTGTCAGTGTGTCCCATCCCTTGTGGATGGAGGTGATGAAAATGATGGCTCTAAGGTTGAGGTCATCTTTGACCCAGCTTCCCTCATGGGTGTCTGTTGCCTCAGGAGGAAGAATGACTGATTCAGGGCAAGAGAACAAGGGCCATGCTTCTTCATTCCAGGCTTCCCATGAGCCAAAGTTTAATGCTGGCCAGCAGGCTCAGATGCCTCCCAGTCATTCTCCCTTCCTCCCCCTTCTTTCTAAATCCTCAGGCATCTTGCCCCACAGTCTCAGTTATTTAATGGTGGGCTTCCCCGTCGTCTCAATGGTAAAGAATTCACCTGTCAATACAGGAGATGTGGGTTCAATCCCTGGGACGGAAGATCCCCTGGAGAAGGAAATGGCAACCCCCTTCACTTTTCTCGCCTGGAGAATCCAATGGACAGAGGAGCCTGGAGGGTGACGTTCATGGGGTCATAAAGCAATAGTCACAACTGAGCACGCATGCAGTAAGTATGACAATGATAATAACAGACACTGTTATCAAGCACTTACTGTGTTCTCAAGAGAACGCAGCCAGGAGGAGATGGAGTCCTCTTTTTAATGCGTCACTTGACTATGACCAAGTGATTGCAGATCGTAGTGATTATAATTCTGGACTTAGTCCTACTGCATTTAAAATCTAATTTGGCCATGTTCAAGGTGGATATGTATGTGTGTGTGCTTGCGCGCACTCACTTGCTCAGTCATGTCTGACTCTTTGCAACCCCATGGACTGTAGCCTGCCAGGCTCCTCTGTCCATGGAATTTTCCAGGCAAGAATACTGGAGTGGGTTGCCATTTCCTTCTCCATCAAGGTGAGCAACTTGGGGCAAATAACTTAAGCCTCTGAACTCCCCTCCCATCCAGGCTACCGTATAACATTGAGGAGAGTTTCTGTGCTACTGTAGGTTTCTGTACCAACAGTAGGTACCTGGTGGTTATCCATTTTAAATATAGCAGTGTGTACATGACTATCCCAAACTCCCTGTCTTTTCCCTTCATCCTTCTCTCTGGTAACCATAAATTCTCTGTGACACCGTTTCTGTAAATAAGTTCATTTGTATCCTTTCTTTTTGGACTCCACATATACGGGATATCATACAATATTTCTCTTTCTCTGTATTCCTTACTTTGCTCAGTGTGACAGTCTCTAGGTCCAGTTTTTTCAAAGGTAGCACATGTTAATTGAGCTCCTGCTATATGCTGAGCCATGTGCAGACTTGAGGAAAGGATAGTCCTTGCTTTCCTGTTCACAGAAGGAGACAGAGACATTTGTGAACAGCTGGAATCAAAGAGGACCTGAGTTGGAGCTGTGATGTAGACACAGAGAGGACAGGAGAAGTGAGGCCAACGTGGGGAAAGGTGGCCCACACCCTGGCTGTCAACCCCTAGGCCATCCGTCTTGCTTCTTCCCCACTAACATCGTGCTAATATTGTACACGTATGGGGTGATCATGGCCTTTAAGGGAGTTGGAACTTAGGTAACTGGCAACCTGAGCAAGTTATAGGAAAGGGAGGATTTTAACTTGTTTAGAAACATCACTGTTGGCAATAATCATATTCTTTTTTCAGTTCTTTTAAAAATCTATCTTCTCCACTGCAGTGGAAGACTTGTAACAGCAGAGATTCTGCCCACCTTGTTCTCCAGTATTGCCTGGTCCATGGTAGATATTCCCATGAAATCTGCAGACCTATACAGTCAGGCAGCTCGTTTCAATTCTGTAAATAAGTATTGATTTTCTGCTATGTGCCAGACTCCGTGTTGGGCCCTGGGGATGCTCTAGTGAACAGACCCAGACCGGGGAAGACAAACACAAAGCAGAGCATCACAGGTGTGGTGAGGGTTAGGGAGCGACAGATTGCAGGCTGTGCTGGCGGAGGAGTTGGATGTAGTGTGAGCCTTACATTTGATCAGAGGTGCCATGTGAGGCGTCCCTGAGGCTCCGCGAGGAGTGAGAATTACCCAGATAACTGGAGATGAGTGGGCAGGAGGGAGAGCTTTCCAGGCAGAGGCGACAGGGAGGAGACTCGGAAGAGAGGGAGCACTATGCAGGTTCTAGAGCAGGGAAGATGCTCAGAGCTGTTGGAGGATGGAGGGAGGCGGGGAGGGGCGACAGGAGGAGGGGGCGGGGCCCAGGTGGACAGAGACAGGAGAGAGCAGGCAGGGGAAGGATGGGGACCAGGGCTGGGCGGCTTGGAGGCCCGCCTGGGGGTAGCTGGCACTGCTGCTCCCGACTGCAGGGCGTGTTTCCCCCGGGGGGCCTGGACCACAGGTCACCGCGGAGTGAGGAGTGTGGATCCCACACTTGGCCACTTGGCTGGAAGAGCTTTGGTGGGAGAATCGCCCCGACTCCACAGGACCACCACCAGGAGGGGCTTCTGGGGCAGGAACGGTGGCCATGGTGGCGGCTCGCTGGGGAGCAGAGCCCTGCAAGTTGGAGCGGCCTGCCGGTCTGACTGTAGCCGGGCAGGGTTCATTTAGAATTTATGCTGAAGCTGCTACTGGGACCTAACCCTCCTGTTCCTCTTTTGTTATTGTGAGCATACACAATGGGCCGTGAAACGAACACCTCCCCCTGCCCGAGGCTTGTCATTCTAGGGGACAGTTGCAAAGACTGAAAAGTCTTTTTACTTTGTTTCCTCACTTCACCACTCCCCCCCATTTCTGATCCATAAAAGAATCAGGCCCCGACAAGATGGTTATTTTGAGGCTGCCATCTTCTTGGTCAGCTGGCTCCCTAATAAAGTCCCTTCTTCATCCTGACACTTTCGGCTTTTCTTGCAAGGCAAGCAGAGCGAGCTTGGACTTGGTAACATGGCCTTTTGAGAAAACGCTGCATTTATTTCTCTTTGTTTTACTGCCATTTGCCTTTAATTTCAGTTAAAATAGCAGGACAGAAATGTCTGAGGCTTTCTTCACTAAGCCCCACAGTTAGCCTTGTTAACTGGGCTACAGACACATCCCTCCCTCGAGTCTCTCCCAACAGATGGTCTTTGTCCAGGAATGCTTTGCGTTCTGGCAAGATTTGGCTATTTCAGCTGAACTCAAGAAGCATTTTGAGTTCTCGAGCACACACTATGTCAAAAGGGGGATACCAAGGTATCAGTAAATGAGACAGTCCTGGCTCAGAGGACCACACTTTTGGGGAGAGGTACATAACTACCTGAACTGTGATGCAGCGGGAAGGAACTGGGTGCTCTGATGGGTTTAAGTAAAGTGCTTAGAGGAGTGGGGGACCTGGGGGCAGGGAAGGATGCCTTGAGGGGTGAACCCCTTGCTGGTGCTTGGTGGAGGGACGAGGCAGTTCAAGCAGGGGGAACAGCATAAGCCCAGGCCCAGAGGAGTCAGCCTGTAGCAGAGAAGAAGCCAATTCTGACTCCATGTTGGAACTGCTTCTTGGATTTGCTTTTCTTTGCTTTTGTTATTATAATCCTACATAAAGGCCTGCCTCAGTGAACCCTGCCCCTCTGCTTGTCTGTAAACTAAAGTGCCTTTGTTCAGAACCCTGTCCACATGTAGATGCCAGGATGGAAGAGATTAACACACTCCCTGCCTGAAACTTGCCATTTTAGGAGATATTTGCAAGGTTAATGACCTTTCTGCTTTGCTTCCTCACCTTCCCCCATCTCTGATCTACAAAAGAACCTGGCATCCAGACCCCATAAGATGGTTATTTTGAGGCACTGGCCTGCCATGTTCATGGTCAGTGGGCTCAGTCTTTCCTTGCCTCAACACCTCATCTCTTGGATTCATTTACCTGTTGTGCAGTGAGCAGAGCGAGCTTGGACTTGGTGACAGACACACCCCAGGGTCTGAAGCTCAGAACATGTGGAGGGCCATAGCCTGAGAAGTGGCAGTGATCCCGCTACAAGAGAGCAGTGTTTATCAACCCCACCTAAAATGAAGCTCATAGTCTAACCAAGCTACTCTGTTAATTTCAGAAATTGCAATGCACTAAGTATAGTATGAGCTTCCCTGATGGCTCATACGTACAGAATCTGCCTGCAGGGCAGGAGACACAAGAGATGTGGGCTCGATCCCTGCGTCTGGAGGATCCCCTGGAGAAGAGAATGGCAACCCACTCCAATGTTCCTGCCTGGAGAATCCCACGGACAGAGGAGCCTGGCGGGCTACAGTTGATGGGGTTGCAAAGAGTCTGAGATGACAGACTGAGTAAACCCACACACACACAGGTGTAGTACGGGAGAAGCACCGCGACGGTCATTTATATCAAATAGCTTGTATTTCAGTGTGAAGTAGTCCAACAGTCTCACCCACACTAACATCCCTGCAGAGGCAACTAATGTTGCTGACTGCAGAGACAACATAATGTAAAATTGGACCTCGTTATGTTGGACCTCTTTATGTGCAATTTGAATCCCTTGAGGGAATGCAGGAAATGCAGGACAGTTCTTGGAGAACCAGTGACATAGGGGAAGAATCAAGTGGACACCAAGGTGGACCGAAAAAGGCCAAGGGAGGATATGGGAAACTGTTAAGACGCCGCTGGGTTTCTAGCCCAGGTGACCGAGAGAGAGGCTAGAAACGCGGGAATGGAAGGTTCAGTGAGGATGCTCCTGTGCAGGTAGAAGAAGCAGGTCAGCATCGACTTTGGGTAAAAGCTAGGTGTGAGATGCTGAGTGGATCTCTCTGGGTAGGGCTCAGGAATTTTCCAGAAATCCATGATCCCACCCACCCATGACACCAACTATGGCAGAGTTTGAATAAAACAAGAGGCTGCTGCATTTGGCAATAAAGAGGTGGTTTGTGATGAGAAAGAGCTGAGATAGTACAGTAGTGAGGGATGAAGCCAGAACACACACAAAGGGTGACATTAGTGGTTTAAGAAGTAGCAGCTGCAGGTTTTAAGAATTGTTGCAAGGAGTGGGGAGTGGGAAAGTAGTTTGGATATAGAATGTGTGTGTTGTGTGTATGGAGTTTAGAAATGGGTGGGGAAAGAGAGATAGGGATAGGTAAGGTGACTTAATATTCATTTGGCATGTGTGGTATTTAGCATTTGGAGAATTATACCCTAAGCCGACGTTTCATAAAATTTGTTGAATTAATAAAATACAGTATCAAGGCTTTTTTTCCCTTAAGAAATTTTAGAGGCATCTGGTCCAGTGTTCCTGGTACACATCACTGCCACTTTATCATTGTCAGTTAAATCTAGGCCTTAACTGGCTTTCCAGTAAAACAGAGGTACCTAATTAAAGGACGCATTGGTAATTTAATTATTGTTTTCTAATGACCAGGCCAAGTGCTTCCCTGGGGGCTCAGCAGTAAAGAATCTGCCTGCCAATGCAGGAGGCTTGGGTTCAATCCCTGGGTCAGGAAGCTCCCCTGGAGAAGGAATTGGCAACCCACTCCGGTATTCTTGCCTGGAAAATTCCATGGACAGAGGAGCCAGGTGGACTACGGCCCATGGGATGGCAAGGAGTTGGATATGGCTTAGTGACTAAACAACAGCAGCAAATGACCAGGCCAAGGCATCTCCTGGGGGTTGGTAGGAGATTCTGTTGGGCTAAGGGTCCTTGAGGAGGTAGATCACAAGTAATTTTCCATTTGGACATGGACCAAAAAAAAAAAAAAGTGACTTTTTTTTTTTTTTTAAGGTCATCTGTCTGGTACAAGGAAAAATGCCTGTGTAGGTTTTAGTCATTTGATAGAATATGTAGAGGCTGATCTTTAAGTTCAGTGAGCCCTTGGTAGAAAAAAAACCTCTCTGACCTACTGGGCTGATTCCCTGGCTTTTCTCCCAGTGGTTCCTTTTCACCCAGTTGTTCCCTACAACTGAATCAAGCTGTCGTTTTGATAGTAAACTCCAGGATGAGGCGTTTTCAGATTTGGTGTCTTCTTCCCTAATGTGGTTTTCATTGATTCCGAGCGGTTGAACAGCGGTGGCTGGTTTACAGTTCCCGGGCAGGGACTGAGACAGTCTTGGGAGCCGCTGTGTTAGAATGCTGTCTCCCTTTGTACAAAGATGGCTTACATTTCTTCACAGCTTCTTTTCCCTCGGCAGCTCAGAAAGTGTAAATAGGGTGGGGGATGGAGTGTGTGTTGAATGGAAAGGTTTTGTAATTTCAAGGCAGCGTAACAAAACAGATCCTTCAGAATGTGGCCACCTACATTCCCGGGCACAAGAATCGCCTCCTCTTCCTGCGTCTGTAGCCTTTTGCATTACCCCGTCGCTAGCAGAAAATAGGATTTCTCACCTACAGATGGAGAAGAGACACGAGGCTAGCCAGAACATTAGGTAGAAATTACTTGTCAAGTTTGATCAATTCAGAGAAAATCCAAATCCCCTTTGAAAACGCACAGTTGATATTCGAAGATGAGCAGGGGATGTCCTTATAGATCCATTGTTTGGCTAAATTGTCTGCATATGCAGCATGTTTGCTAAATGAATGATGCATTTGCATCTAAATGGTCCATAAGTAATTTGATTCTGCTCCAGACAGGGTAATAAACAAGCCCTCTCCCCACTGTTGGCCTTGTGAGCCGGGTGTGCGCCTGGACTCCTGTCTTATTGCTTGGATTGTGCTATTATTTGACAAGGCACCGGGGAAGGAGTACATGAATCTATTAAGGGGAACCAATCTCCATTATGCGCTGAGATTTGAGGGAACGGGCAGAGAAATCTTTCATAATGTACAGCTTTTGGCCTCTGGCTCTCTGAACAAAAATTAGAAAAAAAAAAAATCAAAGTTGCTGCCACTGTAGCAAATCCCCTCTGCATGCTGGGGACAGTGAGGCATTAATTACCATCTGCATGCTGCTTTTTTATGAGAGTGTTAAGTACCTGTGCCTCCTGTCCAGCCCCTGAGTGAGTATTTATAGCTCACAAGCGAACGTGGTATCCATGATCTGCTTTTGAGTTGAGATACTCTGAGGACATTAGCTACTAAGTGGACACAGCCAGGTATTCAGATCACAAGCTTTCCCTCCGTGTCCAAACTGATGAGTTTCAGCCCTTAGTATGGAAGGCAGGGGGGCTTAACGCCAGTTACTGGTTTCCGTCCTGCAGTTATGCCATGCCTGTTATGTCAAAGCTGTGACTCTTTATGGCCTCTTTTCATGAGATTTGTGACGTTCCATTCTTTTAAAGGCTCCAAGGGGACAGTACACCTTGATTTAAGAAAGCTCAGTATATTAATCCAGCTTCACTGGAGAGAAATATAGAAGGATGGTTATTCACTTTGCAGAAGGATCTACAATGGGATTCTTTAAGTAGTAAATATTATATGTGGCGCTTAGCTTGTGATTTAGTTCATCATGTCAGGAAGAGGTTCTACTGGCACGATGCCGTCTACTTCTGAGATTTGGATGTTTCTTACTTAGGATGATTCACCCTTTGTTTCCCAGTGCACACCAGCATCGGGACAAGCCAGAACCTAGGTGATCACCCCAGCGGGAGCGGCTTCGAATCCCCAGTTTTGATCCTAGAACTCTAAGCCTCTCACCCTTGATGGTGACAGGTCGTATAAGTTGGCTCACGTAGTACAGATTCTAATCGTTTTTAGTTTGCTTTCTGGAGCTAGAGAGTCTGAAAGCTAAGACCAATTCTGCCAGTTTCCCTGGCATTAAGACCTCCTCCTGTGATTTAGGGATTAGATCTCTTGGCAAGTACAGTGGTAGGGATGTCTGACCCTAGTAGGGGAGGAAAATTCTTTCCCACTACCATCACCGACTCGATGGATGTGAGTTTGAGCAAACTCCAGGAGATGGTGGAGGACAGGGAAGCCTGACGTGCTGCAGTCCACAGGGTTGCAAAGAGTCGGAAACAACTTAGCAACTCAGTAACTACCCTTCTGAGTTCTTGGCTAAGACTCCTGTGAGAAAACACAGATGCACACGAGAAACAAACAGGAATTTATTAACATGTCTGCCTCAGGTATATGTGAGGGACACAAAAGGAGTAACTCAAAGCAGTGGCTTAGAATTCAGGCTTGGACTTCCCCGCTAGTCCAGCAGTTAAGAATCTGCCTGCCGATGAAGGGACAAGGGTTCGATCCCTGGTCTGGGAAGATACCACATGCTGTGGGGGCAACTGAGCCCATGCACGCAGTACAACTGCTGAGGCCCTCAAACCCCAAAGCCTGTGCTCCACAACAAGAGTGCCCACGCACTGCAACTAGACAGGAGCCCCTGTTCGCCACAACTAGAGAACACCCGTGCAGCAATGAAGACCGAACACAGCCAAAAATTAATTAATAAAAAATGAATTCAGGCTTAAATATCATCTTAACAGGGACAGGAGAGGAGGATGAAGTCCTCCTCTTAATGGGAGGAAAAACTGACTTCTAGGAAAGGTGAATGGACCCTTACAAGAACAGATAGGAGAGATGATAGTTTGTGATGAAGTTTGTCTGAGTGAGGTGCTGACTCCCCTTCTCTCCTGTGATACAGTCCATCTTCCCTGGTTGGTGAAATTCCTAGGGAGATGATCTGTGGCAATGGACTTCCTTCTGGAAAATCTGTCTTTAGGTAGATAAGGGGAGTTCAGAAAAAGCCTTCTCCGTGTATTTTCTATTTTCCAAGTGCCTAGGGCTGAATATAATCGATATGTCAAAGTGGCATGTTTTGGGGTGCTACGTCTTGAACTCCCACAGTCACATTTTGGGGAGTCATATTCTGCTACCCTAGAGGCAGCAGTGGCTGAGCCTCTGACCCCAGCATCCAGTGTCCTAGTATCAAGGTGCTGAGAAGCAGAAGTCAACACAGTGGTATTTCTGCCGGAAGAATTTTGTGTTCTATACAGCTAGGTAGTTTTCGCTGGCTCCTCTGTCCCCCACTGTATGACTCTCTGGCCCTCCTGTGAACTACCTCATATATTTTCTGCTTAAACCAGCTACAGTAGATTTATTGGCCACAACCAGAAAGCTTCACTGATACTCCCCGATTCCTGTGTGTCCCAGGTGGTGCGCGCTCTGGGCTGTGGTGTACAGCTGTGCTGGTGGTACACGGCTCAGCTCCAGAGGACGCCGTTCACACAGGCTGAGCACCTTTTCCTCATGAACTGCTCTTGTCTTGCAAGCCTCTCCCGGGTCTCCAAGCTCTGCTGCTCCCACTGCCTTAGTTTGGGCCTCACGCCACAGCTCGCACTGTAGCCACCCAAGCCTGAAGGGAAAATTGTCTACGGAGGTGACAACTCTATCAGCTCTCACGACCTTCTCCAAGGGATTTAAACTCTTTAAGGCTATAGGTTCTTCTGTCCAGACGCTTAGGCCAAAATATTCCAGGGGCTTGGGTGTATTAATCATGAGTTTTATTTTCAATATTTTATGATGTTTTGACATCTTGGGGACTTGAGGACCCTGGAGAGGGATAGCCCCTCTGAAGGTTAGATGAGTCATTCCTCAAGAGAGTGAACAACTTCCTTGAGAGCATGCCTTTGATGTGTAAATCAACCAATCCTGAATCCACAATACTTTGGGTACCTGATGTGAAGAGCCGACTCACTGGACTAGACACTGGGAAAGATTGAGGGCAGGAGGAGACGGGGGCAACAGAGGATGAGGTGGTTGGATGGCATCACTGACTCGATGGACATGAGTTTGAGCAAACTCTGGGAGAGAGTGAAGGACAGGGAGGCCTGGTGTACTGCAGTCCCTGGGGTTGCAGAGTTTGACATGACTGAGCGACTGAACAACAACAATCCTCCTCCTTTTATCGGGCGCCTGCCCCAAGTCACCCCAGGGGACAATAACCTGGAGGAGGCCGCTGAGATTAGAATACCCAGTCCTCAAGCTGCTCAGCTGCTTCCTGCGCCTCACACAGCCCTTCTCAGGAAAGCACAACAGCGGCTTTGGCCCGTGTTGCTTTACCCTCACTCCTGCCTCCTTTCGGCCCTGAAGTTTCCTTGTGAGGCTCTGGGTAGCACGGGGACCCCCTCCTCTTGGAGAGTTTTACATGATACACTTATCACTCATGAGTATTTGTCCCTGTGTCTACCATCTTACCATACCTGATTAAGACAAATCCTGGGCAATGTAAAACACTGGGGAAAAAAAGTATTTGAGCAGCACTACATAGTATCATGGGCTTCCCAGGTGGCTCAGTGGTAAAGAACCCATCTGCAATCAGGAGACGCAAGAGTGAGTGAGTGAGTGAGTGACTGAAAATTACTCAGTTGTGTCCGGCTCTTTGCGACCTCATGGACTATTCAGTCCATGGAATTCTCCAGACCAGAATCCTGGAGTGGGTAGCCTTTCCCTTCTCCAGGGGATCTTCCAAACCCAGGAATCGAACTCAGGTCTCCCACATTGCAGGTGGATTCTTTACCAGCTGCGCCACAAGGGAAACCCAAGAACACTGGAGTGGGTAGCCTATCCCTTCTCCAGGAGATCTTTCTGACCCAGGAATTGAACTGGGGTCTCCTGCACTGCAGGCAGATTCTTTACCACTGAGCCATCAGGGAAGCTGAGATGAAAGAGACATGGGTGTGATTCCCGCATCAGGAAGGTCCCTTGGAGGAGAAAATGGCAACCCACTTCAGTGTTCTTGCCTGGAAAATTCCATAGAGAGAAGAGCCTGGTGGACTACAGTCCAGGGTTGCAAAGAGTATGACATGACTGAGCGCACACACATAGTATCATATTCCAAAGTCTTTATTTCTTATGATGAACTGGACTTCTCAAGACAGAACCCTTGTATTTTGATTGTCTTCTGCCTCTGGGAAGTTATGTGAAGGATTCCCCATCAGCTCATTCCCTCTCATTGTTGGGTCACTGACCGTCAGACTCAAAGTCTCCCTTATCGTTTATTTCAGAGAACCTAAGAACTAACATGAGTAAGGCTCTCTGTGACCTTCTAGAATCTCTAGCTCTTCTAGAATTTTGGAGGTGAATGTGTAGATTAAGATTCTGAAAGGACTCTACTCCTGGAAGAAAACTCAAAACACCTGGAAAGTTTATAGTTACTCTACCAAGTCCCTAAACAATTATGGAATCTTAGAGTGATAAAGGACCCCAGGAATTACCTAGTCTAGATTTTTCCTCTGTGACTCTCTTCATGATTCAGTGCTTGCTTATTTATTTTTTGACTGCATTGGGTTTTCATTGTGGCATGCGGAGCATGTATCCTCGTGATACACAGACTCACTAGTTTCAGCTCACAGGCTTAGTTGCCCCACAACATATGGGATCTTAGTTCCCCAAACAGGGATCGAACCCATGTCCCTTACGTTGGAAGGTAGATTCTTAATCACTGGACCACCAAGGAAGTCCCTATTTAGTGCTTCTTTGTCCAACCCTCTTCCTGTTGAATGAATCCCTTCTGCCATTTCTGATGATCAGGGACCCGTCCATTTGATCATCCCATTGCATCTGTATTAAAGTGAATTGTTGTGTATTCTAGTGCAGAAGCTGATGAACTACAGCCCATTGGACAAATCCAGTCTGCTGCCTGTTTTTGTAAATCAAGTTTTATTGGAGGACAGCCATGCTCATTCATTCAGGTGTTGTCTAAGGCTGCTTTCACACCACAATGGCAGAATTAAATAGTTGCCCTAGAGAGCATATGGTCTGCAAAATCTCTAGTATTTACTATCTGGCTCTTGTCCTAGCAGATAGAATGGGCTGAAATCTTGGACATTGTTTACAAGTTCTTCAGGGACAATGCCAAGTTATTTCTCCCTGAAGCATTTTTTAATCATAATAGCTTCCATTGAGTTCCTCCTCAAACCATGTCAGTTAGAGTCTTCATCATTTCGTTAGCTCTTTATTCTTCAAGGCTGTTGAGAGAGGATGGTCCATGAACTGCTCATGTTTCTATACGTCTAGGCATGAAGAGCTAATTTGCTCTAGAATTGTCTTTTGAGGAATGTTAATGTAAATGTGAAGACAATGACTCCTTCTAGAACAAATTTATTTATGTTCCTGGGTAGTAAAAATAGAAGTATTCCCTCCTCAGAGAGATTTGCTTAATTCCAGGGTAATAAGGATTCCTTCGTGGCTCAAATGGTGAAGAATCTTCCTGCAATGCGGGAGACTCAGGTTCAATCCCTGGGTTGGGAAGATCCCCTGGAGAAGGGAATTGCAATCCACTCCAGTATTCTTACCTGGATAATCCCATGGACAGAGGCACCTGGCAGGGGGCTACAGTCCTTGGGCTTGTAAAGAGTTGGACACGACTGAAACACACAGGGTAATAAAAATAATCTCTCCAGAAAGGAAGATGGACTTCCCAGCAACCCCACCTAAGATCAGAGTCTCCTAATCTCAGGGTTCCTCTCCCTAATGCTCCCCCACACTGTGCTCAGGCAGCACCTGTTCATCATCCTATTGGAACTGGGGCTCAGGAAAGTGAAAGTGAAGGCACTCTGCCATGTCCGACTCTTTGTGACCCCATGGACTGTAGCCCACCAGACTCCTCCATCCATGGAATTTTCCAGGCAAGAGTACTGGAGTGGGTTGCTGTTTCCTTCTCCAGGGGATTTTCCTGACCCAGGAATCGAACCCAGGTCTTCTGCATTGCAGGCAGATGCTTTACCGTCTAAGCCATCAGGAAGGGGCTCAGGAAACCTGGACTCAAATATTCTTTTTGCTGTAAATAATAAATTGTCTAGGGACTTCCCTGGTGGTCCAGTGGTTAGGAATCTGCCTTCCAATGATAGGGACACGGTCTGGTCCCTTGTCGGAGAACTAAGCTCCCACCTGCCTCTGGGCAACTAAGTCAGGGCGCCACAACTAGAGAGAAGCCCGTGCGCTGCTACATAAGATCCCGCATGTTGCACCTAAGACCCAATGCAGCCAAAGAAAAATGTCCAAGTCCATCTGGGCTTATTGTCTTCTTCTGACCAGAACTATGGATGCATGTCATCCAAACCAACCAAATGCCACTGGGCTGCTGCTTAGGAACTGCTGGGCCATTAGGCAGTTGCTTGATGCACGTGTAAATGTATTTATTTTGTCTCCCTGAGTTCACTACGAAGTCCCTGAGGGCAGGGACCCGACTGCTCTTCCCTTTGTCGCCTCCAGTAAGCCCAACACACGTAGGCATTCGCTCCTATTTTGTTGCTCTTGCTGTAGGCTCTCATACACCCTGTTCTGAAGCGCTCTTCTTGATGGCTACCTGAAGACTTGGGACTATTTCTAAATTGCCATGGCTCCCCTGTGCCTAGTTACCCCAAGACTTCTGGGCTCTCAAGACACCCCAGGCTTGTTAAACAGTGGAGGTGAGTTCCAGCCCCACCAGTGCCCACCCAGAGGGCAGCCCACCTTGGATGCAGGAGCAGAGCCTAGAGAATACAGCCCCACCAGCCCTACAGCCAGAGAGTCGGCCATACACGTGGCTCCCTGGATCAGGGGCGGAATGAGCAAAGGGCCACACTTTAAACAATAAAAGTCAAGATAAAACAAACTCACTTTATGGACCCTTTCCTCTTCGGTTTGCCAGATTTAGCAAATACCCTGATACTTTTATTTTACTAAGCGGTCCTGCCCTCTGCACTCTCTCCTCTAGAGCCCATTCCCCAGCTGAGTCTTGCCCTCAGGGTGTGGCCAGGTCACTAAAGCAGACCCAATAACAGTGGTTTTTCTGATTCTCCTTTTTCACAGAGCCTCGCTCCTGGGCTGGTGAAGATGTAGATCTGAATGTTTAGAGGATGGACCCAGACTTTCAGGGGACCTTCCTTGAGTTTTGCTGGCTGCCTTGATCGTCTGTCATTGTTTGCAGGAGCAGCATCACCAGGTAGGTGGTGGGCTGAGCTTTTGAATGATCTGGAAGCATTTCCACTGCAGGAAGGGGGACCTTCCAGGGCCTGAGGGTGGGATCAAACACTCAGAAATGAATTATCAGAGAAGACACACATGCTGATAAAGCAAAAGGCTTTATTGGGAAGGGGCACCCGGGTGGTGAGCAGCAGGGCAAGGGGACCCAGCTGTCACATGGCTCACAGCCGGGGTTTGTGGTAATGCAGTTGGTTTCTGGGTCGTCTCTGGCCAATGATCTTGCTTGTTGCCCCTGTGTGGTCTGAATCAGAGTCCTTCTCAGCCAAGGTGGATTCCAGTGTGAGAGTTTCTGGGAGGTTGGTAGGATGTACCGTCTCCTCCCTCCTCCTTTTGACCCTTCTCCTATCCTCTGGTGAGTTTTGGCTGTAGCATCACATGTTGGGACCTCCCGTTGTGAGACAACTCAGGCAAGCAGTTTTTTTTTTTTCATGCCGGCCAAGGCGGCCAGTTTCACTCAACAGTTCTCTGACATTTCGAGGTACTGAGGTGCTTGCTTTCCTGTTGATTGTGTTTTGTTTTTTAAATCTGTAATTGTCAGGATTATGGATCAAGTCAGATATAGAAATCAAGAAATGTCTATCTCCGTGTATTAACAAAAGTTGATACAGAACCTAGGAAGAGATGGAGAGAGGGGAAGATGGAATTACCTCCTGGATGGGTGATAATCCACATCCCCAGCTTTGATCCTTAATAGATGCTTTTTCCATGGGCCCCCTTGCAGAGAGTGTACAGAGTATATCTTGTCTACCTCTAGGCTAAAAAGAAACTAGTTCGGTGATTTCCTTTCCTCTCGCCCCATAGGCAAGACTTAGTGGGGCTTAGCGCTGAGCTGCTGCTGAAAGTGGCCTGATAATTCACATCCCCCATGGACAGCCCTGGAACAGTGACACCTGCTCAAGCATCTTGGGGAGATTTGCAGGAAAAATAAATGCCTCCCTGGGGATTTGCAAGGTAACTCCCTGTCAAGGCTAGGGGCAGAGATTTGAATATGAATTACCATCCCAACCTGGCAGGGGCTTATAGGATGAGCCCCTTATGTGCTCATGGGGAAGATTAACACAGTCCTCTCAGCAGCACCAGGCTGCCGGCATTGTCGCCGCGTGACACCCGGCCCTGGGGACCCTTCCACGCTGGCTTCCAGCCGCCAATCCTGGCCACGGCTCCGGCGTCATGGCTGGTGACCTCCAGCATCCTGCCTGCCCAGCTTTCTTCTCTCAGTCTCCTGTGCCTACCACCCACCACCTTTGCCTCCAAGAGACAGGGGAACAGAGTTCCCTCCACTGCTCCTCACAGGGAACCCCTGTCTGATTCTTCCCCTTTTTTGACTCCGTTCGTCTCCTGCTCCTCCATCCGAATGTAACGGGTCGCTTCCCGTCACCGTCTTTCCTGCCTTCCTCCCTCTTCGAGGAAGGACGGGCTTGCTTCTTCAGGAGGTTTTATCTGCCCCTTTGTTTTGCTGTGGCCCCTGTTATCACCAGTGTGCTCAGCTCTGGATTTGAGAATCCAGTCATCAGTCACATAACCCTTGCAGAATCCCGTGGGGGAAAGAGTGTTAAAATCAGAATCCCGGGTTCTACTCTGAGTCTCCTGAATGAGAATCTCTGGTTTCTGGATATCAGAAATCAAGTTCTCTTGATCGTTCTTTATGTATACAAATATATACACACACGCACACACACACACACACACACACACACACACACACACACATATATATATATATATACACATTTAATGTACTTATTTTTGACTCTGTCAGGTCTTCGTTGCTGCTCAGGCTTTTCTCTCTAGTTGCAGCGATCGGGGGCTTTGCTCTAGTTGCGGATCAGGGGCTTCTCATTGCTGCGGCTTCTCTTTTGTGGAGCACGGGCTCTAGGCGTGAATGTGTCGGTAACTGGCGTGCTGGCTTAGTTGAGCGGCAGCATGGGGGACATTCCCGGACCAGAGATCACACCTGTGGTCTGTGCATGGCAGGTGGAATCTTTACCACTGGCCTGCCAAGAAAACCCTGTTGATCATTCTGAAGCACATTCTTGAGCACACTGAAGTTGGGAAATAAAGCCCTGCATCCCAGGGAGGATTCAGGGCCAGACCTCCCTCCCTGGCTGAATTTCTCGATGGGTGAGTGTCCCCCTTCTTTCAGTGGAGTCTCTCTCTGGCACTCAGCAACCTTACTGTGCATCTTTAGTGTATTTTTAGGGCAAGGGAAAGTATTTGGGACACCGTAGGGTGCAGAACTGTTCCAAGAGAGGCCATGGCCTGAAAACTAACCTCGCTCATGAATATTCATGCTGGTCCTGTGGTCAGTTTTGATCACTCAGCTCAATTCAAGGCGCTGTCTATAAGCCTTTGTGAGAGCAGGAGACAGGTTCTAGGAAGAAGGACATAAGGAAGAAGATGGAGGATAAGATGAATTGACAGGCAATAGGATTAAAATTCTTGCTCAATCCTGATCTTGCGAGTAACTAACAGTGGCCTGAAATTAAAGAATTAAACCATGAAGGCTCCCTTGACAACTGATCTGATAGGCCCAGAAGTAAATTTCAGGGACCCTGTTGTCAGACAGAGGCAGGGGAGAGCTCAGATAAGGGGCGCTGGGAGGAAGGGGGTGGGCAATGAAGGCCATCTGGGAAGGCTGTGGTCCCTCTTGTCAAGGCAGCTTCCCTCTTGTCAATTTCAGACCAGAGGCTGAAATAGTACCAGGGGCACATTAGTTGCCAGGGCTTTTATTCACCTTCAGAAATACTTTCTTCCTTGCATCCAACTATGACTTTGAAATGGAGGCAAACAAATGAAACGGGGAGGAAGATAATGAAACATAGGTCAAATGTGGCAGCTGGTGAATTTCTGATAATTGCACTTTCCCGTATAGCATTTCATTTCTATTCCCTGAAGTCGCACAGAACCCTGTGGGGAGGAAAAAAATCCAACAACAAACAATAACAACAAGCAACTCTGAAGGGTTCAAGGAAACAATATCAAATGCAATTTAATGACATTTTTCAAGGAAGACAGGGTAGAGATAAAGTTATATTCTAAGCCTGCTTCTTGTAACATCATAAGAAAGCCTAGAAAATTACATAAACATCAGTTTAGGTCAAGTAAAATGATCCTTGATTTCCTTTCTGTCTCTCTCATCTCAGTACCCCCAAAAAGAGGTTAAAAAGGGGAGAGGAATATTTATAGTATAGTATTCTATGTACTGTACTATATTAGAAAAGGCAAACTAAGCCATGTAGGTAACCTATGTAGTAATCTGATTTGGGGGGCAGAAAGTCAATGCTCATCTATAATAGATTGTTTGGATCTCGTAACAGTGAAGCTCTTCTTGGCTGGCTTTTCTCCAGGTTAACACAAAGGAGAGCTCAGCAATTCTTAAGGAAATCTTCAGAACAAATCATCTGAAGGTCTAACAGTCTACTAAGAGACTCTGTTCTCGATGTTGCTTGTAGCTGAACTTTAATCAAAGCATAATTCTTTGATGTCCCAACAATGATCCTTTCCCCTTCCACCAGAAATCGCATCCAAGTGGGAGCTTCAACAAGCCTCAGTTCTTTCCCTTATACTGAAGCCACTGGGATCAGAGTCACTGACTCACTATTGGCCTTGGAGATTCTGCCTCTTACCAGGTACTCGGCCTGGAGTTTCACTGTGACTTTTATCCTAGTGGGAACCATGCCTTAATGTGAAAAGAATGCTGGCCTGGGCAGACTGTGACTGGTGAACAGGGTCCTTGTTGGGTTGCAGTGAAGTAGCCAGATTAAGCTAGATTAGCGCTGGGCTCCGTTCTTCACATAACATCCCCTGACCTGTTCCCTCTTTGTCCCTCAGCTTTGTGGAGGAGGGTCCTGTTTTTGCATTCACACATGTTATACCATGTTAGTCACTGCCCACTGTGTCATTTTCAGATGTTTGATATTTCCAATCTCTTGTTGCAAAGTGAAATATTTCTTTAGGCTTTGGTCTACACGTGGAGTAAGAAAAATGACCTATGACAACGAGTAACAAGAGACTGTACTTTTGTAGAGTTTGGTCTTCCTTTTTGGACTGGGATTGCCAACAGTCAGGTTTTGTGAAGCCATAATTTTTCCATGAAAGTCATCAGATAGAACTTTCCAAACTGACTACAATAAGGAAGGATCTGGAATAGGGAAAGGGATGCCCTTGAAGCTGCTTTAAAGCCTCAGACTCCCTTCTCCAAAGCAATTTGTGTCTTCCCAATAATTTACTATTTGGCTGGCTTGGGTGTCATTTCTGTCCTGTCACTGTGGCCACTGGGATCTTATTTCTCCTTCCAAAATCCCCTGTCCCCATCCTGACGTATGCATCAGAACTGTCCATGCAGTGATAATGCTGGTAAATGTTTAATGATTAGTTCTCCAAGTGGGAAACACCTTGGCTTATAGCATTGCCAATTTCCATGGGCCGGTTTCAAGCTGTTCCCATGAGGTCACCAAACATGAGGATGGTAGCACATCATCATACAGAATGTTCATCACACGTATATGATCAAGGTAAGTAATCTCAAGAGCACAGAAAATAAAAGAGTAGTGAAATAATTAGGAAGTGATGCGTTTCGAGTATTTATTACTTTTGTTTTAATAGAGCTTAACTGTAAATTTATATAATTTAATTTTTAATCATGGCTGTGCTTAACAGTTTGTAAAGTTCCTAAAAATTTTAACAACTGTTACACAAGCCAGCTCTAACATAGCACTCTGTCTTGGTCTGGGAAAAGAGGGGGAAAAGGGAGAAATGAAAGAGCGCATTTAATACTGAAGTACTAAACAGCCTCTATGCCCTTCAGACTTTAGGACTGGCTCTTCTGAGCCGTGGGTCCATGAATTCCTAGAAATGACATAGTTGGCACTGGTCTGAAGCCAGGACTGTGGAGCGAGACACACTGAATGCCAGTCCCTGCTGGACTGTTTGCTAGCTGTGTGACCTTAAACAATGTCTAATCCCTCTTAGCTCAGGTTTCTCAGGGGTGAAATAGTAGTACGTGCTTTATGATGTTGTGTGTGTGCATGCTAAGTCGCTTCAGCCATGTCTAGCTCTTTGCAACCCTATGGACTGCAGCATGCTAGGCTCCTCTGTCCATGGGATTCTCCAGACAAGAATACTGGAGTGGGTTGCCATTTCCTTCTCCGGGGGATCTTCCTGACCCAGGGATTAAACTGGTGTCTCTTACATTTTCTGCATTGGCAGGCAGGTTTTTTACCACAAGTGCCACCTGGGAAGCCCTCATACAGTTGTAATAGGGATTAAATGAGGTAACATGCTCAAAATACTTAGCCCACTAGGTTACATAATAAACCCTCAATAAGTGGTAGCCATGAGTACTGTTGTGATTAACCTGATCCACTTCTAAAAGGTCCACAATCTCCACAGGTGGTGATGGGATCTACCCCAGATGCAAATTCATGCAGAGGATAATTAAGGCAATCTTCCTTGCCTGGTTGGATTCCATTGTGCACGGACCATTTATGTAAACTCAGCCTCAGGGCTGGGATGTCCTCACCACACTTCCTGCTTGAAGTTCACATGCTGGTTAACTCATTTCTTGCTGTTAAGGGCTACTGTCTTCCTAGGCCTACTTTAAAATGAAAATGAAACTGGTCCCCCACATCCGTGAGTTCTGACTTGACTATACTGAGCCATTTTATATGAGGGACTTGAGCATCCATTGATTTTGGTATTTGCAGGTTGGTGGGGAGTTGGGGTTTATCCTAACCCAGACCCCTGAAGATATAGAGGGCTGACTGTCATCTTTAGACAGTGGGTAATAAGTTTGTACCAAGTGCGCAAGTGGCAGTCAGATCCCAGGGCTCTACATTGAGCTGACTCCTGGGAATCTAGAAATGAGGAGCCTGCATGGGTGATGGGATATAGAGGGGGCCTGAGGCCACTGAAGACCCCACTTTGGTTTCCCCTCCCCACCATGTCCCTCCCCACACTTCCAAGTTTGACCAGTTCTTTGAGCTGAGATGCCTCTAAAATCAAAGCCACTTCCCACTCTGTCTCCCTGCTCCCCCAGGTGTCCCGGAACCAAGACCCAGTGGACCCTGGGGCCCACAGTCCACAGGTGAGGTGGGAACATGCCGATTCTCTGGGGTTCATCTTCCTATCGCAAGAACACCAAGTCTGTAGTCAGTGGACCAGGTTCAAGTCATGGTTGTGACCTTGGGAAGGTCATCTCCTGTCTTTGAACTTCTTTGTTTTTTAGCGTATTAAAGAGGCTGATGAGAATTCACCCAAGAATCAAATGAGGGAGCAACTTTGTGATGATAAAGCTCAACACCGCAAACCTTGTTGGTACCATTTTCTATCCCTGCTCATTGTTTTTAGTTTGCTCCCTCTTCTTCCATTCTTCACGCATGGCTATAGAGATAAAGGCCTTCTTGGGACCATCACAGATGAATGACAATAACACATCTCTACCCTTCAGTCTAAAACATTTCTGGGAACCAAAACTACCAGTTCCTGTCTGGGCTCACTTATTCATAATACAGTCTGTGTGCACTAATGATAACCTAACGTTATTCTCAGTTTGGCTCACGTAACTTGGCACTACAGGAAGGCAGGGATGATGTCTGCAGGAGCCCCAAGGCCCTGTGGACAGTAATTAGACTGAGGTTTGGTTTGTTTTTCTTGGGCACCTGTGATGCTACACAAATGTTTCAAAGTGGTGGAGGACCAGGAACCAGAGAACAAATGCAGCTTCTGGAGGCAACAGACTTACAGCCCAGTGGGGAGGGTGTTAGGTTCTGGGCAAGGGCCTGGGGGTAAAGGAGGGAGCCAGTCTCTCCCTACATGAGCCAACCAGTCTCTGCTTGTTCTGTTCTTGGCGGGAGATGCTGGCACCTTGGATGCTGAGACGGTACCGAGAGGAAGGAACCCACAACTCTTTCCTCGGGGCTGCCGAGCGGGCGTCGGCCTCCATCAGTTAGATGATGTTCATTAGCCTCCTTAGGGCTCTTAGAGAATGAACCCCCAGCCCCCGGGCCCCAGCGGTTGCTGTGTAGGTAGAGGGGCTGTGTTATTCACCCCTCTGTGGACTGGCACTGCCCTTTCGGAGCTGGAGCTGGAGGCTGACAGCACAGGTGGCCACAGGGCTGTCGGGGGAAGGTTGCCGCTGGGTTTCGGGATCAGTTATTTTGACTGAGGAAAGGTGAAACTAAGTCCTCAGTGGGAGGCCTGCCGGGACCCAGCGGAGATGGCCAAGGTGAGGGAACGGGGCTGAGAGCGATGTCTGGTTGGTGAAAGGTCCACTAGTGAGCACCGTGTGGGGCTCGGGGGTCCTGTGCTTCTGGTGCGGATGGGGAGCGCCAAGGAGAGAACAAAAATGACAAAAGGAGGTAGAAGAGGACCTCCTGGGAAGACTTACAGGTGTTCAGCTTCCATTAGAAGAGACAATGTTGACGAAACACGCTTACTTTCTTCAACAACCTGAGAGGCTTCCACAAGACGCTGGCATATTGTTCTGACAGCCGAATAAGAGAAAGCCATCTACACCTGGAGGCAATGTGGATTTTTGTGGCCTCTTCATTCACCCTGCAGCAGAGTGGTGGCGTCTGACCACTGATAGCGTCTGTGTGCTGAATGGGGCCCTCGGCATGTTTTATGTATTTATTCTTTCAGCTGCATCACATGGCTTGTGGGATCTCAGTTTCCCGACCAGGAATCAAACTTGCGCTTCCTGCATTGAAAGCGCAGAGTCTTAACCAGGGGACCACCAGGGCGTTTTAGAAGTAAGGAAAGGGAAGAGGACCCTCCCAGGTGTCTGAATGATGGGGCCAGGCCTCCGGGCCAGAGGACCAGGTGCACCCTCCAAGTTCCTTGTGTCTCCTGCTGAGTCATGGTTCTGGTTATGAACTGTGGAGAGCACAGAGGAATCTTTGCTGGATACAAAACCGCTCTACCCCGAGGGAAAACACTGATGGATTTTATAACTTGATAATAAAGCTCTCTCAGGGGAGAACGCCCTCCCAGAGGTGGGGGATTAATTTATCCTTTGCTTTTTTTGGCTGCTTCTCTTCCCCTGCGTCTTGCCCATCCTGTTCTATGACTTGCTCAACGAAGGGCAAAGAGGTTTTCTAGAAAGCACCAAACCCTTGAGTCCTTTGATTTCAGAGCAGGAAAAAAATGGCCCAGGCTGAGAGCAAGCTCAGAGTAGCCTGCCAAAAGACAGTTCAACCTCTTGCCTGCTCCCCTGAACCCCAGGATCAACCCAGAGGACACATGGCGTGATGGTACCTCCAGCCCCAAGCCCTGGAGGGGACAGTGTTGTGTGTCTGAGCAGCGTGGCCCCTGAGGTTCCTGGGAAAGTGGCACAGTTGTGTCTAGCTGGTCTGAAATACACACCCCTGAGCTGGCCAGGTCCCCTTCCATAGTCTGCTGTCTCCACACCCTTTGGAGTCAGCTCAGTCTGAAACAGACTAAAAGGAGGAGGGGGAAGTGGCGTGGACCCTCAGTCTCCTTTCAACCTCAAGAGTCTGCCTCGTGACTTCGGTGACTGTTGCTCATTCAAGAAGCAGCAGAGGAGGGAACTGTGGGTGGTGAGCAATCTGATGGAATCCGATTAAGAAGCTTTCTGTAAAACTACACCAACAAATCAGGACAGACGTCACACCGAGGTCTTGCATCACAGGATGTTTACATAATATAATGCCCATGGCAGACAGATACCAAAACCCACAAAGTACCTGAGACAAAAAAAAAAGAAAGAAAGAAAGAAAGAAAGGAAGGAAGGAAGGAGGAGAGGAGGGAGAATAACAGAAAGGAGCCCGGAGTCCTGGCACACGGAGATCTGAGGGCCCAGGCAGAGTTTCTCGGTGGAGGGGTGGCCGCATGTGAGTGTCCAGTGGCCTATGTGTCACATCTCAGCCTCTGAGGAGCAGATCTCCGCAGCCACGGAGATGGCGATCCCGATGGCCAGGCTGCCGTTGTCGGCGAAGTGCTGGGCCAGCGAGGTGTTGATGACGAGGCAGTCCCCGTTGGTGATGACCGAGTCCACGCACTCCAGGACAGACCGGGGCGTGGCCTCCCACTTGAGACACCGGTGGTTTCTGTTGAGCTCCAGGCGATAGGTGAAGCCGTCGGCCTGGGTGGGGGTCCCGATCAGCATCATGGTGGCGAAGAACTGGGGGTGCCCTGCGTGCCTCTCCTGTTTCCTGAGCACCAGCAGGAAGTGGTGGCCGAAGCAGGAGTGGATGATGAGCCAGTCGGCTGGCGCCGGGAGGTGCATGTCCGTGGCCAGGAAGACAATGTCAGCCCCCTGGAGGATGTCCACCCTGTGCATCTGCCGCAGGTGGGGCAGCACCACCTCCAGGCGGCCTTCCCACTGGCAGGAGAACAAGGGGCACAGGCAGCGCGTCACCTGGGCGGTGTGCAGCCCCGCCTCCGGGTGGTGCAGGTGGTGGGGCCGGGCGTGGTGGCAGAGGCGGTGATGGGGCTGGTGGTGGCAGTGGTGGTGGCCGTGGTGGTGGGGCGCATGGTGAGGGGGGTAGCTGCTGGGCTCCGGGGCGCTCTGAGTGCCGGCGTGCCGGCTGGACACATACTATAAGAGAAAGAAAAGAGCCTTGGTGGGCTAGTGGCCGTGAGATCAGTCTCTCTGGCTGAGGACCACCCCCCGCCCCCCAACCAGCCCCCAGGTTCAGAGTGGGGAAAGCAAACTTTCCAATACAGGTGATGACGTGCAGTTTGCTCAGTCGTGTCTGACTCTTTGAGACCCCGTGGACTGTAGCCCAGGCTCCTGTGTCCACGGGGTTTTCCAGGTAAGAATACTGGAGTGGGTTGCCCTTTCCTCTCCAAATGATACAGGTAGAGAAAGCTTTATTTCGTAAAAAAAAAGAAAATAAAGAGAGAGAACTGCCAGACTGTTTTCTGAAATGGCAGCACCATTTTACATTCCCATCAGCCAAGTAAGAGGGTTCCGATTTCTCCATGTCCTTGTCAACACTTGTTATTATCTATTTTGACAAATAGGTTAATGAGACCAAATTCATTGTTTTGCCAAATTTAGAAACACTGTACATCTGCGTGTCATTTCAGGAGAGAATGTAAATTTACCCAACTGAAAATAGAAAGTCCTTCAACAGATTCCTCCTGCAAGAAGAGATTTTCCAAATGCATTAGTATATTACCAAAAAAAAACTTTAAAAAAAATGAGGGATGTGGTGGATGTCTTGGGTGGTTGAGATTCTGAAAACTCAGTCCAAGAAAATGCAATATTTATGCCTTTCTGATTCTTTAATAAGATACTCAAATAGGCAATT
This sequence comes from Antilocapra americana, assembly GCA_007570785.1. Classification (NCBI taxonomy): domain Eukaryota; kingdom Metazoa; phylum Chordata; class Mammalia; order Artiodactyla; family Antilocapridae; genus Antilocapra; species Antilocapra americana. Next base: position 8,291,322 of record ML661908.1, read on the forward strand.
TTCCCCTTCGAATAGCATGCATTATGATGGTCATAAGGAGCAAATAAATCAATTTTTCTGTTCTTTTTTGATATTGTTGATATTTTTGTGCAGGGACTGGAGGTCAATGGATTTTTTTCCCCCTATTTTATCATTAGTGTTGTTTTTAGAACAGAATTTCAGTAAATACCCATTTGTCCTTCCAGTGCTGCCAGGGATTGGTACTATCTGGGGTGCCCTTCTGGGTTGTAAAACAACCATGGCATGCAGAGCTGACTGTTGGTGGCTGGACTGTGGTCCCTAGGGCGGGAGTCTCAGCTCTGACTCCTGGGACTTGGCTCTACCAGGCACACTTCTGTCCTGCTTTAGGCTCACTGTTAAAGAACAACTTCCCAGGGCTCACCACCAGGCTTCCCAGGTGGCACTAGTGGTAAAGAACCCACCTGCCAACGCAGGAACACGTTAAGAGATGCAGATTTGATCCCTGGTTGGGAAGATCCCCTGGAGAAGGGCATGGCCACCCACTCCAGTATTCTTGCCTGGAGAATCCCATGGACAGGCTACCGTCCATAGGGTTACAGAGCTGGACACGACTGAAGTGACTTAGCAGGCACACACGCAGTATTGATAAAAAATCAAAGTAAGGAGGAAGTCAGGAAAAAACACCACGGCCCCCTTTCTTCCCTCCCTCCAGCCTCCTGCCAGAGTCTCCTGTTGGCTGAATGCAATCAGAAGGAAGCCCAGGAGATGCACTCAGCCAGGGTCAGCTCCCTTTGGAAATGTGCTTGTGAAGAAGGAATGTCCACCTGCATGCAGATGTCTCAGTTCCCTCCTTTGTGATCTTCCTTGATCCGACCACATTGGGCTTCCTTGGCTGAGCTTTGATAAGGCTGATGAGGGGGAGGTAGGGAGGGCTGATACCTGTCCACAACCATTAAGCCATCTGATGAAAATGTATACACCAGCTGACACGTGCACCGCCTGGGCACAGGCTGAGAATGCTGAACAGGGTAGGATCCCTGCTCCCGTCTCAGCAGCTCACTGTGATTAGTGTAACATGACACAGGGCAAGGATGCAGGATGCCGGGAGGGACTCTGAGCGTGCAAAGTGGGGGCGGTAGCTATTCTGGTCAGTGCGAAGTGCTGTCTACCCTTGGTGAAGCAGGAAGGGCGACACTCTAACAAAACGGGCAAAAGGTTTGTGAGTAACAGGTTCCAAGGAGCTGGATCTAAAAGAACATGGGATGTTTAAGAAATGAGAAATTCCAAGTGGCTGTTGCTAGGGGATCTGGCAGAGATGGCGAGAAGCAGGGCGGGAGAGCAGTCGGACCATGTTGCCAAAGAGTGGGCACGGAGGTGGCACCCAGCACTAGGGGCAATTGGTAGGAGGGCCCAAGGGCTTTAGGGAGCCCCCTCGGGCAGTGCGATGCCCCAAGCCCAGCGGTAGAGCTCTCACTCAAGATGGGACCACAGTGAAGTCCTGGCACTTGTCCAACCCCTGGACAAGTTCCAGCCGTGATTGTGCCAGCCAGACTCTCCCCTTCCTTCCTTCTTCCCCTGGCCTTCCCATTGTTTAATTGCTGCAGGGTAACAAAGCTGCCAGCGATGTATCCCAGAGTGAATGACTATGCAAATACGTTGTAAACTCACAGAGACCCCAGCGCTTGCTTGCTGTGCCCTGGGAAGGCGCTGAGAATAATCACAGCCTTAATCCTTCATTTCTTCCTGCTCCTTCTCCTGATGCAAAATATGTTTCATTTACACACACGATCTTCGGGGTGAGCGAGGTCACAGGGCTGCTGGCTGGGAGAAGGGATTCTTTTAATTGGCAAAAATGCTAATCGTTTTGGAAAATGAATTCTAATCTTCCCATCTCATACAGTTGGATGTGTGAGTAATTACTTTCCTTCACTAAACTGTTAATGCAACATTAGTGATTACACTAATTAAAACTAATGAACTCTTCCAGGCTGATAAACCCCTCAGTCAGTCCGCGGACGCCTTCCTTCCATTGGCTGTCCTTAACTTGCCATTTGGAAGAGAGATCTTGAATTAACCTTTAGAATAATTCGCAAAATTGGGTTTAGAAATGTTAGGCTTTATGGACTGGGTATAATTCTCTCCACAAGCATTAGTGAGACCATTTCCAGTGAGGGTGTAATTGAATTTAAAAACATCTTCCTTAATTTCATCAGCCACACTCCCATGATTGGTAATGGCTATCCCTCCAAATCCTGGTGTCCAAAGAGGAAACCTGCCCCTGGAAACATCATGTGACCCTTTCTCCAGCCTCTGCTCCCTCTGATCTGTGAGCCCATTTGGAGGACTGCTCTGTCCTTCTGCTTGATTCCAGGAACACTGCCATGCTAATGGAGGCATTTCAGCTGAAGGTGGGTTTTGCACCCAATTTCAAATGACAGTCATGGGTTTTGAGTTTGCTCATGTCCTTATTTACGAGAGTTAATGAAGTGAAGCTTTCAGTACTTTCAGCAATGCTATAGATGTATTTCACACACAGGAGAGAAGATGGGGAGGAGTTATATTTCAGGGCGGGTATCAGAATGTTGGAAAAGACCCTGATGCTGGGAAAGAGTGTAAGCAAAAGGAGAAAGGGGGTGGCAGAGGATGAGATGGCTAGATAGTACCGCCAACTCAATGAATATGAATTTGAGCGAACTCTGGGAGATAGTGGAGGACAGAGAAGCCTGATGGGCTGCAGTCTATCGGGTCAGAGAGTCAGTCATGACCTCGAGACTGAACAACGATAACAACAACCAGCAGGTTGGAATACGGTCATGGCCAGAACCTAGCTGGGCATCAGGTCTGCTCCAGGCCCACTCTGTAGTGTTTAAAAATTCCCTCTGTTTCTGGGAAGGACGGTCAAGGCTGAAGGTTTAGTGCTGCCCGTTCCATTTTCTTGCCTCCTCCCTTCTCAAAACCTAACATGACTGTGTATGTTACACATGAAACCCAGGAGGACTCTGGAAAAGCTTCCACCAAACAGTCAAAAAATAAGTTACGCTGAGATAGAAAACAACGATGCGGCTTTTATTTCCACTAGACTGTCTTCCTTCAAAACTGGGTCTTATGCTGCTTTTCCCCAGACTGTTATACTTAGAACACTGAATGAATGAGATCTTCATGTGGGCAGCATGATAATGTCTGTAATTTTCTTTAAAATGCTTCAGTTGAGAGATTGTGATAGAAATGTGTACATTTTTAACCTACACTCCAGGGGCTGTCAATTCCCTAATCAGGAATTCGCACTTCGAGGTGATCACCTAACATTTTATCCGAAAGGCCACACTTCGGAGATAATGACTACAATTGCCTCGCTTAGTATCCATATTTCTGATCCACACCAGATGCTGCTAATTAACATTTCCACAGAGGTTTCCACTGGTGAAATTAGTAGTTTGCTAATCAGCATAATAGATGTACAAAGATTGTTTAAAACATTTCAGAATAATTCTGTACTTTAAGGATGAACCCAGCAGTTTGCTCCTAAACTATTTGAGTCTAGCCATTGAGTCAAGGACTTCCCATGGTCTGATGCCATCTCTAAGAATATTGGAATCTTTTTCTTGTTAGATCATTACATACATACATACAAACTTTTCTTGCTGGCAGTCAAAATTATGTCAATTGAGCAAGGAGACATTGGTTAGCAAATACACAGAAACTTTGAGTCCTAAGCTATATATGCCACGTGTGAGTGTGTGCTAAGTCACTTCAGTCATGTCCAACTCTTTGCAACTCCACAGACTGCAGCCCTCTGTCCATGGCATTCTCCAGGAAAGAATCCTGGAGTGGGTTGCCATGCTCTTCTCCAGGGGGTCTTTCCAACCCAGGGACTGAACTTGCATCTCTTATATCTCTTGCATTGGCAGATGGGTTCTTTACTACTAGTACCACCCAGGAAGCCCCATATATGCCATAACTAATTAGAGAAGAGGGAAATGAGTTATTACCGTGAAAAGAGGAAGATAAAAATTTGGGTGGATCGATTTTAAAAACCAAGGTCTGTGGGTGAAAAGGGGGTGAAAGGCGTCCACACAGGTGTCTACACAGGTACTGTTCCTATGGTCTCAAAAATCTCCTGACCAAGCTGATGGTCTTATAAATCTAGACCCTGGCTGCGTGAGAGGCTGGGAAGAAGTCTGTGGACAACACTGAGAGCAAAAATATAATTCAGTCCTCAAGCACCCTGGCCTTTCTTGAGTTCCTGGATCCTGGCCTGTGGCCAGCCAGTTGTCGATCATGCTCCCAACTGGTCTTGTGTCTTTGAGGCCATCTGCCCTTGTAAGACAGAGATGCTCCCTCCCTCCCTAAGCTGCGAAGTCAAGCAGCAGTTAAGATCTGTCTATACAGTTCACTACTGCATTTATTTCAACTCATTTGGAAAATCACAGGGTGGGTGGCTTTCTCTCTTTAGGTAGCTGGGAAGTCAAAGAGGGTAGGGATTGTGCTGACTTTGACCCCTGCAGCCAGCACTGTGCAGTGTTTGGCGTCGGTAGACTCCCAGTGAGTATTTGCTGCTACAGTGGATGGATGAATGAGTGGTTCACATCTGGGGCTTATCCATGCAAAGGCCGCTGGCCTTCAGTCAGAGGCTCTGTCCTCTACCCTTCCTTCCTGTGGAAATACGTGAGTGTGTATGTGTGTGCACATGGGTGAGCATGAATTGATATCTGTGGGCTCATCAGCTAGGTCTCCTGGTGGTTCCTCCCCCAGAACTCGACAGTGATGGGACACTGGGACCTGATTCATGTCCAGGCACTGGTTCGTGTCCAGCTGCCATTACAGGAAGTACAGTAACAGTGTTGAAGCAACTTCTCCTGCCAGTTAGCTACTCTCTTTGCTTTTACTTTTTACAGAGATTACTCCCCGAGTCTCAGCATCCTCTTTATTCACAGCAGAGGATTTCTTACCTTCTGGGAAGGATGGTCTGCTGGACCAACCTGGGAAATTGCTTACCTGTTAGACTGATCTGGACCCACTTTCCCCGCTAGAACCAGTGACCTAACAAAAGGGATGCCCCCATACCGCCTCATTCGTTTTCTGTCAACAATCTCCAGGAAGCAACTTCAACCCAAGATTATAGGCCCTCCCTGAGCTGTGCCCCCCACCCCATTAAGATGAGGGTCTACTGGGTTGTGCCCCCACAGCCTGAACTGGCCCTTCTAGTCCACATTCCAGATTACAGGGGTCCTAGAATTAGGACTCTTGACAGCCTCCAGGAGCCTGAGCTCTTTCTAGGATCCCGTACCCAGGAGGCGGGCTGCGGCAGACGCGAGGTGTGGCCAGCGGGGGACTAGCTGGAGCTGGGACGTGTGGGCCGGGGGTGTCCACTTGCCTCTGCCTTGGGACTCATCACAGCGCGAGACGGAGCCTCAGTGAGAAGGAAGTGAGACAGGCTGCTGGCCGGTGACTGCGGCCTCCGGATCATCGCGCAGGGCTAATTATTAAAGCACGCGGGTACGGCATAGGCGTATTGGAAGCGTCGCTTCCCTCGATTTTTGCTTCGAAGTACACCCAGGCGGCGCGTGGGCCCCCGCCGGCGCTTGGCCTCGAGCCCCGCGGACGTTAGGGGCGAGGCTGCGGGCAAACGGCGCCCGAGAGGTCCCGCCGCAGGGGCGGAGGGATCGCGCTTTCTTCCCCGTCTCCGCCCTTCATCCGCGGGGCTCTGAGCATACTAATGAGTTTTATGAGTCTTATAGGGGAAAGACCGCTCCTTAAAAGCAACTCTTTGAGTCATCAGACTTTTGTATCAGCAGTCGGCAAGTGAATCCCAAGGCCTCTAGGGAGCCGTTTATAGGTTAAGATTTAATTACCTAAAGACTGCAAGCATCTCCACGGGATGACCTCAGCACCCCAGGGTGACTCAAGGGCAGGGCCTAGCATGCCAGGAACACAGTCTCAGCCAATCTGAGCCACCTCGGGTTGTGGGCAACAGTTTTGCTTGTGTGCCTGGTGTTGCTATGGAGGGATCAGGGCTGCCACCTTAAGGGAGGGGGTGGGTTGCTAAACAGTTACACGTGCAAAGGCAAACTTCAGAAGCAGCTGTGTTGGCAGGCTGTGAGCGGGTGGCAGTTAGTCCCGGGTGGTCTGAGACATGCTGACGGCCAGGCCGCCCCAAGACCTCATGCCACCCTTGTTTGTGGGATTTTTAAAAAGACATCTTGACCAGGCATTCCATAAATTCATTTCTCTCCAGCTGGACTCCCCACCCTCCCCCTCGCCCACCTACAAGGCACTCTTTGGCCTGGCCAAAGGAAGTTGTATTCTTCCTTCCGTTGTTCTGTTCTGACCAGGGCACAGGTCTGCCTGCCCTGTGTTCCTTTGTGACAAGCAATACACTGAACATCCAGTTTTGCTGCCAGACCGATGTGAACTCATGTCCCTGAACATTGCATCTTTTCTTCCCTGCTGTATCCTCATTGCTGGCGGAGCTTGGAACATGGTTGGTACCCAAGAAATATTCCTGGAAATGCTGAATGAGTGACTCTTCCCCAGTGAGCTCTCACCCTAACACAGTCCAGCCACTCACCACCTGGCTGCCGCCAATCTAAGGCAAGTCACCCTCATTGCTTTTCTGGGCTAATGTCACAGCCTCCTAACTAGTTGTATTGAGTTGAAAGATGACCCCCAGAAGATATGTCTACATCCTAACTCTTGTAACTATGAATGTGACTTTCTGTGAGAAAAGAGTCTTTGCAGATCTAAATAAATGAAGGATTTCAAGAGGAGATTACCCTGGATTATCCAGAGAGGCCCTAAATCCAATGACAAGTGTTCTTGGAAGAGGCAGAAGAGGAGAAGACATAGACACCGAAGAGCAAGCCGTGTGAAGATGGAGGGAGAGGTTGGGGTGGTGCTGCCACAAGCCAAGGAGCACCTGGAGCATCAGAACCAGAAGAAGCAAGGAAGGATTCTCTCCTAGGGCCTGCAGAGGGAGCATGGGCCTGCTGACAACTTGATTTTAGCATTTTGGCCTCTGGAACCATTGAAAATAAAGTTCTAGTATTTTGAGCCACCAAATTTGTGGTAATTTGCATGGCAGCCCTAAGAAATGAATATACAAGTCTTCCTGCATCCATTCTTGGCCTCATACAGAGTGTAACTTTTATCATGAAATCTTTTAATGATCTTCCATCACTGTCAGGATGAAACACAAACTCCTGTGTGTGCCGTCAAGAACCAGTGTACTCTAGAAGACGTACAGGTGGCCGGTATGCACACACAAAAGTGTTCAGCCTCACTAATTCTTAGAGAAATGCAAATCAAACAGTGAAATCACACTGGTCAGAATGGCAATCATCAAAAAGTCTACAAATAATAAATGCTGGAAAGGGTGTGGAGAAAAGGGAGCCTCCTACATTCTTAGAATTTAATTTGGTGCAGCCACTATGGAAACAGTATGGAGATTCCTTTAAAAACTAAAAACAGAGCTACCGTAGGATTCAGCAATCTTGCTCCAAGGCATATATCCAGGAAAGACGAAAACTAATTCAAAAACACACCTGTATCCCAATGTTCATAGCATCACTGTTTACAATAGCCATGACACGGAAGCAACTTAAACGTCTACAGACAGATCAGTGGATAAAAACGATGTGGTGTGTGTGTGTGTGTGTGTGTGTGTGTGTGTGTGTGTGTGTGTGTATATGTATATATATATAAAACACATTATATATATAAGGGAATATTACTCATAAAAATGAAATAATGCCATCTGCAACAACATAGATGGAGCCAGATATTACCATACTAAGGGAAGTCAGACAAAGACAAATATATGATACCGTGTATATATGCAATCTAAAAAAGGGGTACTAATGAACTTATTTATAAAACAGAAATAGGCTCACAGACTTAGAAGACAAACTTGTGGTTACCAAAAGGGAAAGAGAGGAGGAGGGATAAACTGGGAATTTGGGATTAACAGATACACACTACTGTATATAAAATAGATAAACAGCAAGGACCTGCTATATAGCACAGGGAACTATATTCAATACTCATAATAACCTACAATGGAAAAGAATGTGAAAAAGAATATAAATATACATATATTCTTACATGCATAACTGAATCATTTTGCTGTAAACCTGAAACTAACGCAACATTGTAAATTAACTATACTTCAAAGAACAAAAACCCACATTCTCTGCATCATCTTTTTTTCCCTCTGCATCCTATTTGCTACTCAGCCTAAGCACAGTGCCCTCTTACTGTGTTTTTGAACACGCTGTCCACACACTTGCCCCAGAGGTTTTGCACTGTCTATAGTCCCCTTACTTGAAACAATCCCACACACCCACGTGGCTCACTGTCACACTTCATTCACATCTCTCTGTTCCACAACTACCTCCACTCTGAGGCTGTCCTTCACTTAACTCTTAAAGAAACCCCCTCAATCCCCTTACTCTGCTTTAGTTCACTCCCTAGTACTTTTCAGTTCTATACAACTATATATTACAGTATATGTAGGTCATAGATGTTTTGGTATACTGTCAGTCTTCCCTACTGCAATGTAAGTTTTGGGGACTAGGAATTTGGCTGTGTTCACTATTGTATCTCTAAAACATTATCAGGTACCTTAAAGAGCTCAATAACTTTGTTTTTCATTTTTGAATGAATGGTTACATCCCTTTGGATCTTAAACTTTTCCGTCTGGGTCGAGAAGATCACCTGGAGAAAAATGGCAACTAGCTTCAGTATTCTTGCCTGGGAAATCCTGTGGACAGAGGAGCTTCGGGTAGGGGGGTGGTGTGCAGTCCATGGGATCACAAAAGAGTCAGACACAACTGAGCGACTAAACAATGATGACTTTCAGGCTCGTCTCATCCTGGCTCCCAGTCCATCTCCAAATCTCCCAGCACTGAGGAATTAATGCCTACACATTTGCATTCCTCTAAATCTTCCAGGTCCAAGATGATAGAAGCAAGGGTTTCCCCTCTGTCTGCTTAGGACTTCTGCTCAGAATTCTGGTTTTCTCCCTGAGGCTTGCCTTAGGATGACTGGGACAGGGAATGGCTTCACTGTCAGGAAACGTCTACAGCCAGACATGGATGTAGCCTAGTCTTTCCCAGAATGGTTGTCAGCTCAGTATCCCTGGGCTAACACCAGAGCTGCATAAATCTAGAGCAGAGAACCAGGTCATTTCACATACCAAAAAAAAAAAAAAAAAAAAAAATCCATCTTCCAACAGCACACTTAATTCCCAATAATCATTTTTAGCAAATTGAGCCTTCCGATAAGCCTGCCCCTAAAATAGGAAGTGTGTCGTTTGACCAAGAGTGGATGGAAAGGCAGTGCTGCTGGGGAGAAAGAAAACATTTTTGAAGGCAGACCCACTGGGGTATGAATCCTGGCTTCGCTATTAAAAGCTCTGAGACTGTGGGCTCATTAATTAACCTCTCCATTCTTGTTTCTTCCTTTATAAGATGGGAATTGTAATATCTCATAAGGTTGGAGTAAGGACTGAATGAAATTAAAAAAAAAAAAATCAGGTTGGCCAAAAAGTTCATTCGGGTTTATCCATAAGCTGTTACAGAAAAGTCTAAGTGAATTTTTCTGGCCAACCCAACACATTGTATAGTGGCTAAGCCAGAGTAAGAAGATATTATTATCATTATTGCCATCATCATTATTATTATCATGGTTATTGAATAGCTAGCTGCTGAAGATGTAAGCTAAAATTCACTCTACACAATTTCTAGACTCATAATTGGATGGAATCATAAAAACACCAAAACTGATCCAGACCCCCCTCCAACCTCCCTAACAGCACTCACTCCAGACCAGTGTTTGCACTTGTAGAAAGCCTTTTACTCAATATCTTCGTCTCATCACTAGCCAATGGATGCTGGCTGCATGTACAGAGTAACTTAATACACCTAGTTTAGTGCCTGAAGCATAGGAGGTACTCAGTAACTGATCGTTATTATCTTCATTATCATCATCTACTTGGACAGTAAGGAGATCAAACCAGTCAATCCTAAAGGAAATCCACCCTGAATATTCATTAGAAGCCTGATGCTGAAGCTGAAGCTCCAATACTTTGGCCACCTGATGTGAAGAGCTGATTCATTGGAAAAGACCGTGATGCTGGGAAAGATTGAGGGTAGGAGGAGAAGGGGATGACAGAGGTTGAGATGGTTGGATGGCATCACTGACTCAATGGACATGAGTTTGAGTAAACTCTGGGAGATGGTGAAGGACAGGGAAGCCTGGCATGCTGCGGTCCATGGGTTTGCAAAGAGTCGGACCCGACTGAGCAACTGAACACCATCATCTACTAGCATTTTGGGCAGTGCAAAGCTGCTGGGAAGTTCAGGCAATTCTATGAGCAGGTGTGCATTGGTGCCCCCAGGTTCTTAGAAGCTCATCCCTTTCTCCTCCATTGATCGAGTATTTCTCCTAGGGTCTCTCACCCATGGTGGCTGGGCCTAAATGGCATTACGTAAGGCAGTGCCTCCCCTAAGACAGGCTCTCCCTGCTTGAGAGAACCTCTTCCTCCCTTTCTATGTCTTTTTTTTTTGCTGCACCACGATGTGTGTGGGATCTTAGTCCCTCAACCAGGAATCAAACTCACAACCCCTACATTGGAAGCATTGAATTTTAACTACTGGATTGCCAAGGAAGTCCCTTTCTATGTCTTTATGTTTCCTGAGAGAAGATTGCCCTGTGTGTCTGCTTCCTGGAGCCTCATGCCTGCACTACCCATGGTTTACGCGGTATATGCCTATTAATATATAGTTGACAAATGAAAATTTGGTAAAGACAATAATATTCATGTTGATCTGAACCGTCATTTTAAATGACCTCTAAGCATCTGCTATGTGAAGAGTTCCTGAATAAACAAAGGCATGGCCACACTGGGATGGCTTAAAAGAAACAGATCAACAGTACCTTATATGGGCAAGGATGTAGAGTGGGTGAAATCTCAGGCATTGCTAATGGGAGTATAAATTGGTACAGTCACGTTGGGCCACTTTTGGGGCAGTATCTGCTACAGCTAAATACAAGCCAGCCACTTTGACTCAGCGCCTCTACCCTTCAGCATTCATCTGGTGGGAAACAGTTCTCTGTCGAGCTCTTGCATTTCTGTACACCTGGCAAGCCAGGCATTGAATGTCCTTTGTTTCAGACTGTGTTTTCAAGGATGTTTATATACTGAATAACCTTGAGATAGATTATGTTTCCCTCTGGAGCAAAAGACAGATTTGCTTACAGCCTTGGGACTCAGATGGGGCTTCCCTGATAGCTCAGTTGGTAAAGAATCCACCTGCAATGTGGGAGACCTGGGTTTGATCCCTGGGTTGGGAAGATCCCCTGGAGAAGGGAAAGGCTTCTCACTCCAGTATTCTGGCCAGGAGAATTCCATAGACTGTATCGTATATGGGGTCGCAGAGTTGGACTTTCACTTTCTTTGGGACTCAGATATTGTATCTCCCTCTAGAACTAATGGCAAGCATACTTACTGTCCATTATAAAAAAATTGGTTAGGGATACTTCCTGGTGGTCCAGAAAGACTCCACGCTCCCAATGCAGGGGACCTGGGTTTGATCCCTGGTCAGGGAACTAGATCCCACATGCCATAACTGAGAGTTTGCCGTGCCCCAACTAAAGGTCCTGCATGTTGCAACAGAGACCCCACGTGCCACAACAAAGTCCTGCCACAGCCAAATAAATCAATAAAAATAACTATTTTTAAAACAATTAGAATTCTCTGAGCATTTGTAATGCACCCTACTGTGGGTGGGTGTCATCTGGCCTTCTCTGTGTTAATTATTCTTTGAGGATTGAGTCTCAAGGAACTGGTGCAAAAATGCAAATATTCTGGCTCTTGCTGTTGCTGTGGGTGAGTAATTGCCTGTCATCTCTGACCCAGGAGTGGTGTGTCTTCCGCCAGCCTCAGTGAAACAAGTAGGCTACTTTGGGAGCCAATCAATTGAGTAAAATCTCAGACTCCTTTTGGTTACATTGAGCCCTGACAGAAGTGAGCAAAGTAAGATCAGCAAACATACATACAGGTATTTATAGAAGGATTCGGAGAAGGCAATGGCAGCCCACTCCAGTACTCTTTCCTGGAAAATCCCACAGACGGAGGAACATGGTAGGCTACAGTCCATGGGGTCGCTAAGAGTTGGACACGACTGAGCAACTTCACTTTCACTTTTCACTTTCATGCATTGGAGAAGGCAATGGCAACCCACTCCCGTGTTCTTGCCTGGAGAATCCCAGGGATGGGGGAGCCTGGTGGGCAGCACAGAGTTGGACACGGCTGAAGTGACTTAGCAGCAGCAGCAGCAGCAGCATAGAAGGATTAATTCACAGCAGCCAGAAATCTAAAAACCACTCTGTGCTTTCCAATACACTATGGTATAAGCTGGGATGCTATCTAGCTGTCACAAGACAATGAAAGACTGCTACCCATATGGATCCATTCCAGAAACGTCTTGGTTGACAGAAGCTAGACACAGAGAGTACATCTTGAATGATCCCACGTGTATGAGGTTCAAAAACATGTACAGCTGACCTACAGTGAGAGGTTTGTGTGGGGGTGCATTGACTAGGACGAGATGTGAGGGGATCTCTGGGAGGGGGTGGGGCTGGAAATGTTTTAGTGGTTAGTTGGATGCGTGTATCTGTCAAAATCTGTCTGGTTATGTAATAGAAATTTGTGTCCTTCACTGCATGATGTACATGAAAAAACAAAAACCAAGCAGCAAATAGAAAGGAAGAAAGAAGGACTTCCCTGGTAGTCCAGTGGTTAAGAATCTGCCTGCCAACGCAGGGGACATGGGTTCCATCCCTGGTCCGGGAAGATGCCACGTGCTGCAGAGCAACAAAGCCCATGTGCCGCAACTGCGGAGCCTGTGCCCTGGAGCTCTGCAGCAAGAGAAGCCCTCCCACCGCAACCAGAGAGCAGACCCCGCTCGCTGCCGCGCGAGAAAGCCCGTGCGCAGCAACGAAGACCCAGCTCGTCAGAGATAAATAAACTAATACACTTTTTAAAAAAAGAATCTTAACTGATTAAAAAAAAAAGAATAAAGAAGGAGGTTGGGGGAATGGGTGTGGATGGCTCTTGTCTCCAGGTCACTGTTAAATGGGCATATTGTACGGTCCTTAAGGCAGAAAACTATTTTTTTTTTTTAATGTTCCCACGTGTTCATTTGCTCCTCTGTGGATCTGGGTGCCTGTGATGCTAGTAACTAGGGCGACTAGAGGACACGGATGTGAATTACAGCAGGGCCAGGTGCTGGGCGTCCATGGGGAGTGAGAGTCCCTTGGGTTTGGAAGGTGGGGTCATGGCTGACCCTTCCGGGGAGACTAGAAATTAGAGGAAAGGATTGAAGGGGTGCACAGCCATGCCTGGAATGGGGCAGGGCCAGCCCTTTGGTCCTCGGAGCAGAAGGTGCTTTCTTGAGTCTCGATTAGGGGCTAAGGAGTGAGGCTAGCACCGGGGCAGGACGGAAAACTAGAGGAGACCCTCCCCTCGCTGTGGGCTGAGAGCTGCATGCATGTCTCCTCCTCTCTCTGGGCGAGGCCCCGCTCACCCCTGCTGATCGCTTGGAGTCAATCCCCTTGAGCAAGGCAGGGGCAGGTGTTGTATTGACTCTAAAGCTCTCCCAGTCGCTGGATACATACTTAATAAAAATTTCAGGCTTAAGGGGGCCAACATGGGAAGGCAGGAAGGAGAATTGCTGCCTGCTGGGCTTGGAGGGTGAGCAGTCCGGCCAGTCCCTAATAACTCCTTCATCCAATATTCATCTCTGAGTTATTACGGTCACCATGCGTCTCTAAGGAACACGTTTATTAGTGTCCACTAAGATAATTAGTCCGATATACTTCAAGGCGGATGAAAGTGTCCCCATAATTGTATTTCTTTCTACAATTCACTGTGGCTGCATTTTGACCTTGGTCCCGTTTTGGTCCCATGTCCCTCACTTTCTCCCAGAGTCCCAAACGCTCCATCTCCTAAGGAGAAGGCGATCACGGGGCCCCAGACTCCAGCTGGGCCCTCTGCAGGCTACGCTGGTTGAACCCTGCACAGCGCCTGCAGTGTGGGTCCCCTCTAGGGTCACCCTAGGGAGGGGGCTGGGCTGGCTTTCTATCGCCCCATGATTCCCTAGCTCTCAGGGGATGTTCTAGAAGGGCAAGCACATGCCCTACACTTGTATGAATCTCCCATAGTATCCCCGGCAGTTCCATCAGCAGAAAAACTCCCCTTTCACTACTCCACTGAGAGGGGGCTAGACCTGTCTAGCTCAAACACCGCAGCATGCGTGCGAATGACCTGGGCGTCTTGTGAAAAAGCGGACTTTGACTCCGCAGGCGTGTGTGGGACTGAGATTCCTGGATTTCAAAGCTGCTGGGTCATGGACCAGTTTGAGGAGCAAGGGGCTAGACGCACTCTTCCTGTCAGCTTAGATCCTACTGGGCCTCTCTTTTGGAATCTAATAGATGGTTCTCAGTGGTCTCAGACATTTAACTTAACTCTCCGGGTCTTTAACAAACTTCGAGGGCACCTTCATAACAGACTCTCCTCTTCTGCAGGATAACAGCTTGATCTGTCAGTCATGTGGGGTGCCCAGTATCCAGGCAGAGCCTGGTAACATGGACTTGCTTCTCAGGAGGGGCAGAGGGGGAAGAAGGGAAGGCAGAGAACTGAGGGAATTTTTAAGCACAGAGTGGGAAGTTGGTTTATCTTCTTTATTTTCACAGTATTTAAATTCACTTTTTAGGAGCGAGTTTAGCTTTAATTAATAAATTCTTCACTTTTTTATAGCTGCCTGTGATTTCCCACTATTTAGTTTAATTGGGTTTTCATGTTTGGAATTTAGAAGCAGCTCTCTCCTCCGAGTTTTAAGTAGTAAAACATAAACGAACAAAGATCACCCTCTCCAGCAGCATCCCTTGATTTCCATGCCTTTCTGCTGTCACATTTCTTGTTGTTCAGCTGCTAAGTCGTGTCTGACTCTTTGCAGCCTCATGGGCTACAACACACCAGGCTTCCCTGTCCATCACCGATTCCCGGAGCTTGCTGCTGTCACATAGTGAATTCATTTATTCACTCACTCATTCATTCAAAAATCTGTATTAAGCAATTAGTATGTGCCGTGGGAGGTACATAGGGCAATGTAGTCCCCATCTTCTCAGAGCTGACTTTCTGAGCAATGGGATCACGTGCTCATAGGTGTCAGGTAGGGAATTGTAGAATGATCAGGGTGATGCTCTGTGTGGTGTCTTGTAGAGAGAAGCTGAGGGCAAACTGCCCTGTCCTTTCTGCATCCTCCTCTGCTAATGTCAAACCCAGTGGTGGGAGGGGGGTGCTTCTCTGATGGCTCAAGCAGTAAAGAATCTCCCTGCAATGCAGGAGATGCAAGAGACTTGGGTTCGACGAAGGCATGGCAACCCACTCCAGTATTCTTGCCTGGAGAATCCCATGGACAGACAAGCCTGGCAGGCTGCAATCTATGGGGTCACAAAGAGTCAGACACCACTGAGCATGCACAAGGTGAGAGAAGGGGGAGGGGAAGAGAAACGAAGAGGGTAAGGAAAGGGGCTTGGGTGGGGATGAGGAAGGAGCTAGAATCCATGTAGACTCTAAGGGTCTGATCTCTATATAAATTCCTTGCAGAGGAAGCCAGGTTTGGAAGGACTTTATCCTCCTCCCCAGCCTTTGCCCTATACCACCATGGCCAAAAACTTCTTCCACAAATCTAACATCCAAGAATATTTCAGAAGGGAGATAAGTTGATGATGGCAGGAAGGCCTTCCTCCATAAAACATAGGAATGACAAGTCTTCGATCCTAGCCCTGCCAACGTGCCAGCCTCGTGATGAAGAGTCAGAGTGAGCGGAAGTCTCTTCAGTTTCTCCCCATTACCGGAACTTGGCATATCCACAGCACTTGAACTTGGCTAAGCAGTTAACAGTAATTTCCTGGCTAATTGTCACAGATCTTTGCGGACAGATCTCAGAGTGAAACTTAAATGTCCTTGTGTGGGCTAAGAAAGGAAATAAGGTGTAGAGTGGAAACCCCACCCCACCCCCTCTGCCCACCATGTGTGACGGGTAGTGGGTAGGGGGCTCCTGGCCACCAAGACTCCTGCAGAAATGCGATGTGGTCCCAATTCTTCCACTCCTTCCAAAATCAGAAGCAACTCTTAATTTTTTTCCAGGCCTTCATTTCCATGACTGTAAAATGAGAAAGTTGGCACTTGCCCCTCAACTGGAGGATGCGAAGGAGATGTTAGAATGTGTTTTAAATGGTGAAATCCATTTGGAAGAAAGTATTATATGGATGCAAATCAGGCAGGGGCATGCCCCCACATCATTGTTCTGGCAGACGTCTGCCGAGGACCTGTGCAAAGAGCCTCACACACATCACCTCACTGAGTCCTCCTCTGGGCTGCAGGTTGTGGAGACCATTATCACTAGCAATTTGCATCCCGGGAAACTAGAGCAGCAGAAAGGATCAGGGTCTTTCAAGCCTTTGGGGTTAGCAGTAGTGAAGCTGGGTTTCAATCCTTGGGAATCTGGCTTCTGAGCAGGGGAACTGAGCCCACCCAGGGGCTCCTGCCTGCTCTGTGTGCAACTGGAGCTCAACTATCTGCCTGTGGATTATCTGCAGCTCATATTTCATTTTATTCCAAGCTGATTCTTTCTCGCCATCCAGTTCAGCTCATTAGTGGGCAGGGGAGCTCAGGGACTTAGAAGTAATCCTAATATTAAGTAAAAAGCAAAGCCTAATTAGGAAGATAAATCTTCTGGGGGAAAAAAACGTATGTAACATATTCCAGAGTCAAGCCTGGGTGATTTTTCCCATCTTCTGGATGATCTACACCACTCACCACTGTTCTCTTTTTCTAGCCCAGGTAACTATGGGTTGATCATGGGTCTTTTGTTTTAATGGATTTTTTTTCTGATTAAAAGGGAATGTATTCTGGTCAAAGGAATTTCAGAAGATTCTGCACAGTATAAAGAAGAAAATAGAAAATTCAGAAGACCACCGTCCTGTCAGTAGCACTATTAATGTCTTGGTGGGTGCTTTATTTAGTGCCTTTTAAACATTGTATGTATGCCTGGTGGGCTAAAGTTCATTGAATCTTGAAGAGTTGGACACGACTTAGTGACTGAGCATGCACACATTGTGTGTATGGTCTTGTACACTTTTTTTTTTTCATTTGAGAGCTTATGGAACAATACATGTCAAAATATGCTGATTAACACCATTGTTTTTATTGGCTCCAGTGATCTCAGAGAACTCATGGGGAACTCATATGGAGGTGGCATCATTGGTTTCGTTCAGATCTGGCTAAGAGAGACACAGTTGCATGTATTCAATCATTGATTGATTCAGCAGACCTGCCAGATACTGGCATAAAAAGAAAACTGAGATTCAGTTCAGATCCTCAAAGAGTTCACTGTCTTGTCTCAGAGTCTCTGGATCTTTTTCTTTGTGGCCCAACCTCCTTGTCCTCTGTTGTCCCCTTTGTCCTTGTCTGCAGAGTCCAAGAAGTAGCTTTGTCCCTGGAAGCAGCCAGGCCTTATTCACCAACCCTCCCCCCACTCCATTCCCTTCCCCCCTTGTGCCTCTGGGTTTAACAGTAGCATAAAACTAATTTATGGCTCTTGCCAGGAAGAGGACAAATTTTCATCTCAGCCCTTCATGCGAAAAGCTCCAGCACAAAATGAATAATTGGTGACCCATGCTACCTATTAGAGATTGTGCTGGGGTCACCTCGTTTGTTGTTTTAACACAAGAAATTAAGGGCCCTGGCAAGGGTTTCCACGGGGACTGAATTGCTAATGAGGTAGAACGTTGTCTTTGTGGGTGACCTCTCCCAGTGCCATGATCACAGCGGGGTTGGGGTGGGGAAACTGGGGCCTTGCTTCCGCAACCATCCCACGAGAAGGGCTGACTTTGCCTGTACCCACTTCTGACTATAGGCTCAGGGCCGTTTCCCCCCAGGGTCTTATCATCCGGCACAGCTAGGGTATGCTGGACACGGTGTGATGAGTGGAATGGGACACGGACAGAGATGTTGCTGTTTCGACCATCAGGGAGTCCATCAGCACAAGCCATGTGAAGCCATATGTTTCTATGATATAAGAGAGTGTGGAGTGATGCAGGCTGCCTTCCTTCCCTTGAGGATCAAGTGGCTTGGGTTGTAGGAAAAGCCTTGTGCAGGGGGAGACCCTTAAAATGGGTCAGAAATAAGATGAGAGCTGGATGGTGGAGAGGTGGGAAGAGAGAACTCCCGGAGGCCGGGGAACAGCTTGAGCTTGGTGAGGAGCTAGTCTTTTCATGGACACATGAGGCCTTAGCAGAATAATGAGAAATAAAGGTGTGACAACATTACCAAGAGCTTTGAAAGTAAGTTGGGGGCTGAGAGAGGTGGCGTGGGGGTTCACTTTGGATTGGTTCCATATCCTGGATACATGATCAGGATACACAGGGTAAACTGAGTATGTCATGCTTTCTTCTATGAGTGACTTAAAATCATGATGGAAATAAATTGTGTGTGTAGAGCTTTTCAGCCAGCAGGGGCTCAACAGATATTTAATAACATGTTACATTATTCATTGCTTTGCCATCTCTTCAGTGAAGAACTATCACCTCGAACCATCACTTGAGCATTTTGAAAGTGTTTTCCTACTTAGTGTCTCATGTAATCCTGAATATAGGGAAGGTCAGGGGCACTCGTCACCCTGCTGATGACACTTGCTGGTATTCTCTCCATTCCAGCATTGGTCTAGGTCAGCAGCAGAAGACGGTAAGTGTCAGGGAGGCTGAGCTTTGGTGGAGATTCTGCCAGTTTATGCTGACTCTGGAAGAGACAGGTAGCAGGAGGGGAAGAGGCTTTAAATGGAAATTGGGATATCATGTAAAAGAATCAACCAGAAAATGGGTTTTAAAAAACCAAGAGTTTAAGATTCAATGAAGTGGCAGAACGACAGGAGTATAGTTTTTTCCCGTGGCCCGATGATGCCAGTGGTGAGGTTACAGAGTGAGGTGGGGTGAGCCAGGGCAGGAACTGTTGAGGAATTTTTGCCTCTTGGATTATGGTCCTTGAGCAAGAAGGAGGGTGGGAAAATCTTCAGGATTATTAGGGTACTTCTCAGCCAAGTATTCATACACTAGGCTGAGAGGTCACTTTGGCTGCCACTAGGAGCCACGTTTGTGTTTTAGGAGAGGGAGTGGGGATGTTCTGGGATGATGCACTATCTTAAAACAGAGAGCAGTGGCCTCGGTGAGCCTCATGCAAGTGCCACGCCAGTTCTAGTTCTGCGTTCAGCACACGCTGTCCAATGTGGTGCAGTGGGTAAAGAATCCATCTGCAATGGAGGAGACACGAGAGACATGGGTTCGATCACTGGGGTGGGAAGATCCCCTGGAAGAGGGCATGGCAACCCACTCCAGTATTCTTGCCTGGAAAATCCCTATGGACAGAGGATCCTGGTGGGTAACAATCCATAGGGTCCCAAAGAGTCGGACACAACTGAGCACGCATACTGTCCCCAACTGTTTGCATTGAAGCAAGTGAAAGAAGGCAGAACCAGGAGTTCTGGGTTGAAGCAGCCTTGCACCAGAAAGCTTGCTCACTAGAGTGTGAGCAAGAGTAACATACTCTCCTAAGTAGTTTGAAAGTGGGGATTGTGCTTTATACAACTCTGACTCTCTTGGGTCACTAATAGGTACGTTCAGTTCAGTTCAGTCACTCAGTCATTTCCAACTCTGCGGCCCCATGGACTGCAGCACGCCAGGCCTCCCTGTCCATCACCAACTCCCGGAGTTTACCCAAACTCATGTCCCTCAAGTTGGTGAGGCCATTCAACCATCTCACCCTCTGTCGTCCCCTTCTTTCCCACCTTCAATTTTTCCCAGCATCAGGGTCTTTTCAAATGAGTCAGTTCTTCATATCAGGTGGCCAAAGTATTGGAGTTTCAGCTTCAGCATCAGTCCTTCCAATGAATATTTAGGATTGATTTCCTTTAGGATTGACAGATTTGATCTCCTTGCTATCCAAGGGACTCCCAAGAGTCTTCTCCAGCGTCACAGTTCAAAAGCATCATTTCTTCGGTGCTCAGCTTTCTTTATGGTCCAGCTCTCTTTCCATGAATGACTACTGGAAAAACCATAGCTTTGACTAGACAGACCTTTGTTGGCAAAGTAATGTCCTCTGCTTTTTAATATGCTGTCTAGGTTGGTCATAACTTTTCTTCCAAGGAGCAAGTATCTTTTAATTTCATGGCTGCAGTCACCATCTGCAGTGATTTTGGAGCCAAGAAAATAAAGTCTGTCACTGTTTCCATTGTTTTCCCATCTATTTGCCATGAGGTGATGGGACCAGATGCCATGATCTTAGTTTTCTGAATGTTGAGTTTTAAGCCAACTTTTTCCCTCTCCTCTTTCACTTTCAAGAGGCTCTTTAGTTCTTCTTCACTTTCTGCCACAGGGGTGGTATCATCTGCATATCTGAGGTTATTGATATTTCTCCCAGCAATCTTGATTCTAGCTTGTGCTTCCTCTAGCCCAGCATTTCTCATGATGTACTCTGCATATAAGTTAAATAAGCAGGGTGACAATATACAGCCTTGACGTACTCCTTTTCCGATTTGGAACCAGTCTGTTGTTCCATGTCTGGTTCTAATTGTGCTTCCTGACCTGCATGCAGATTTCTCAGGAGGCAGGTCAGGTGGTCTGGTATTCCCATCTCTTTCAGAATTTTCCACAGTTTGTTGTGATTTACACAGTCAAAGGTTTTGGCGTAATCAATAAAGCAGAAGTAGATGTTTTTCTAGAACTCTTTTCTTTTTGTATGATCCAGTGGATGTTGGCAATTTGATCTCTGGTTCCTCTCCCTTTTCTAAATCCAGCTTGAACATCTGGAAGTTCAGGGTTCACATACTATTGAAGGGCATGGAGAATTTTGAGCATTACTTTGCTAGCATGTGCAGTAGTTTCAACATTCTTTGACATTGCCCTTCTTTGGGATTGAAATGAAAACTGACCTTTTCCAGTCCTGTGGCCACTGCTGAGTTTTCCAAATTACTGGCATATTGAATGCAACACTTTCATAGCATCATCTTTTAGGATTTGAAATACCTTAACTGGAATTCCATCACCTCCACTAGCTTTGTTCGTTGTGATGCTTCCTAAGGCCCACTGACTTCTCATTCTAGGATGTCTGGCTCTAGGTGAGTGATCATACCATTGTGGTTATCTACATCATGAAGATCTTTTTCAGATAGTTCTTCTGTGTATTCTTGCCACCTCTTCTTAATATCTTCTGCTTCTGTTAGGTCCATGCCATTTCTGTCCTTTATTGAGCCTATCTTTGCATGAAATGCTCCCTTGGTATCTCGAAATTTCTTGAAGAGATCTCTAGTCTTTCCCATCCTATTGTTTTCCTCTGTTTCTTTGCACTGATCACTAAGGAACGCTTTCTTATCTCTCCTTGCTATTCTTTGGAACTCTGTATTCAAATGGGTTTATCTTTCCTTTCCTCCTTTGCCTTTAGCTCCTCTTCTCTTCTCAGCCATTTGTAAGGCCTCCTCAGACAACCATTTTGCCTTTTTGTATTTCTTTTTCTTGGGGATCATCTTGATCACTGCCTCCTTTACAATGTCATGAACCTCCGTCCATAGTTCTTTAGGCACTCTGTCTATTAGATCTAATCCTTTTGTCAAAAAGTGTAAGGGATTTGATTTAGGTCATACCTGAATGGTCTAGTGGTTTTCTCCACTTTCTTCAATTTAAGTCTGAATTTGGAAATAAGGAGTTCATGATCTGAGCCACAGTCAGCTCCTGGTCTTGTTTTTGCTGACTGTTTAGAGCTTCTCCATCTTTGGTTGCAAAAAATATAATCAATCTAATTTTGGTGTTGGCTATCTGATGATATCCATGTGTAGAGTCTTCTCTTGTGTTGTTGGAAGATGATGTTTGCCATGTAGAAGGTATGTAGAAGTGATCAAAGAGTGTCTGTTGATTTGCCTAAAGCTGGAGTGTATGGATTTTATTTTATTCATTTATTTATCACACTTTATCAGCCATCTTCCATGTGCTAGGAACTGTGATATATCCTGATGATACGTCTATCATCACTTAGGTCTGCCTCTAAGGGGAGCACAGTTGCTGGAGGGACAGGCTGGAAAACAGACACGGCACTACATCTGTGGGCAGTGCTGTGTTGGAAACAGGCCAAGGGAGGGGTGGGAGCAGAGGGGAGACAGGGAGAGAGATCCAGACAAGGAAGGTCTCATGGAGGAGGTGACAGCTGAGCCCAGCCTTGGCTGACAAATGGGGACTGCCCTGGCAAAGGGCAGGCTATGGGGAGACAGCAAGGACATTCAGGTAGACAAGAAGCTAGGGCATGTCAACAGCGTTCAAGGCTACAGACAGTGCAGCCAGTCTGGGGAGTGGAGGTGGTCACGGTGATTGGGGATGGTGAGAGATGACACGGAAGAATCCTTGGCACACGTGGATGCCCTGCTAAGGAGTTTGGATCTCATCGTAAAGGCTTTGATTGGGCCACTAAAGGATTTTAAAAGAGAGAGGAAAGAGGCTGACATATACTAATTTCTTACTAAAAGTTTGCCAGGTGGGTGAGTTGGGATGTGAAGAGGGATCTAAGGTTAGTAGCAGTTAAAATGTGTATTTTTATCCAATTACACACACACCCCTTTTTAGAGATGCATATAGTTGGACACTGAAAACAGATGGATTCCTATAAAAGCAAACTGTGGTTGAAACTTTTACAAATAGAGTGGTTTTACATATTACATCTTTAAAAATAAAATCACTTTACATGTTATTTAGGTGAGTTCATTATTACCATTCCTACTATTATTATATTGATATTGTTATAAGTATATATGAATTAAAACAAATCTATCTCTAAAAAAGCAAAGACTCCTTTTCCATTGCATATACTCTAAGGCTGTGATGTCATACATTTACGTTTTATGTACAATATCAGGTGTTCTTTTTGTAGTTTTTCTTTTGAACTCATTTTATTTTTTTAAAATATTTTTTGTGGGCTTCCCAGGTGGTGCAATTTTTTCTTTTAAACTCATTTTTTAAAATTTTATTTTTCAGTTGGTGGAAAATTGCTTTATTATTTTGTGTTGGTTTCTGCCATACAACAGTGTAATCAGTCATAATTATATATAATATATATATCCCTTCCCTCCTGAACCTCCCTCCCCTCCTGCCATCCCACTGCACAGGTCATCACAGAACACTAAGCTGAGCTCCCTGTGCTACGTAGCAGCTTCCCACTAGTTATCTTTTCACACATGGTAGTGTATATATGTCAATGCCACTTTTTCAATTCACTGCACCCCCACCTTCCTCTGCTATGTTCACAAGTCCATTCTCTGCTAGATTCATCAGTACCATTTTTCTAGATGTAGAGAACTAAGTTGCAAAGAAATTTCAGAGATCTCCCATGTACCATGAATCCAGCTTCATCTATTGCTAACAACTCATACAACCATCTTGCAGTGATCAAAATCAGGCAAATAAAATTGGTGCAATGCTCTTAACTACTTACAGATCTTATTCAAATTTAGGAATATGTGATTAATACTTCCTAAGTCTTGATTGCCATGTATTTGTTCAGGGAATCACTCACAGGGAATGAGGGGAAATGAGAAGAACATTCACAAGAATGAGAGGAAAATGGCTCTTGACTCGCTGGAACATGGATCGTATCCTGTGTGGAGAGCCTGGGTTGAGCGAACAGGGTCTAACTTCTTGTTTCACAATCAAATTGATCCACCAGGGCTAGAGTGCAAAGGTGGGACACACAGAGGGGTCTTCTTTCTCCCAGGAATAACTTGAGTCATTACTAAGGACAGTGTACAAATATGAAATGAGAATAAACTCAAGGAATTTGTAAACAATTATAAAATTACTTCAGCCTATGCAAATATAGGGGAGTTCCAGGTGGCGTGTGGTTAAGAATCTGCCTGCCAAGCAGGAGACTCAGGTTCAATCCCTGGGTCAGGAAGATCCCCTGGAGGAGGAAATGGCAGCCCACTCCAGTATTTTTGCCTGGGAAATCCCATGGACAGAGGAGCCTGGCAGGCTACAGTCCATGGGGGTCACAAAGAGTCGGACATGAATGAATGATGTATGTGTACTTTCCCTGGAAGAGATGAGTTCACATAAGTAAACCTCAGAGATGGCAAACCTGAAAAGCAGTAGAGAAAGCTGTTGTTCCTCTTTCACACCCTTCCAAGATATAACCCCCAGGCCCAGATGGTTCCACACAGGACTGCCACCAAATCTTTACCAAACAGATGATCCTCAGCTTATTTAAATGGTTAAGCAGTCCAAAAAGAAATCTGACTTTTTGTAAAAAAAGCCCACCAAAATACTAATTATAAAATTTAATGAAGACAACATAAAAAGAGAGCTTAGACTAATCTCACTTATGAATACTGATGTAAAATTGTAATAAAATGATACAACTAGAGTATGGCAGCAGCATATTGAAAGAATAATGTCCCTTGGCTAAGAAGGGTTCATACCAGGGATGCAAGACTGATTCAGTATTAGAAAGCCGTTAATATGATTTACCATATCAGTAGATCAAAAGGAATCATGTAATTATATTCCTTGATGTTGTAAAGATATTTGATAAAGCAAAAAAAAATGAGAGACACTATCTACAAATCATATATCCAATAAGGGGCTTGTATCCAGAATATGTAAAGAACTCTTACAACTTAACAAGACAAGTAACCCAACTAAGAAATGGGTTAAGGCTTTGAAGGGCTTCTCTTGCAGCTCAGCTGGTAAAGAATCTGCCTGCCATATGGAAGAACTGGGTTCGATCCCTGGGAAGATCCCTGGAAAAGGGAAAGGCTACCCACTCCAGTATTCTGGCCTGGAGCATTCCATGGGCTGTATAGAGTTGCAAAGAGAATCCCATGGACTGTATAGGGTGGCAAAGAGTCAGGCATGACTTAGCAGCTTTCACTTTCATTTTCTTTTGAAGATGCATTTCTCAAAAGAAGACATATAGCCAACAAGCATGTAAAATGATGTTCAATATCATGAGCTTTTAGGGAAATTCAGTCCCAAACCACAACGAGATACCTCTTCATGCCCCCTGCTGCTGCTGCTAAGTCGCTTCAGTCATGTCAGACTCTGCGCGACCCTGTGGGGGTCTCCGCTGTCCCTGGGATTCTCCAGGCAAGAACACTGGAGTGGGTTGCCATTGCCTTCTCCAGTGCATGAAAGCGAAAAGAGAAAGTGAAGTCGCTCAATCGTGTCCGACTCCCAGCGACCCCATGGACTGCGACTTACCAGGTTCCTCCGTCCATGGGATTTTACCCCTAAGATGGCTAAAATTTTTAAAAAAAAGGTAACAAGAATCGGTGAGGATGTGGAGAAATTAGAATCTTCATGCACTGTGGGTGGAAATGTAGACTGGTACAGCTACTTTGGAAAACATGCTGGCTGCTCCTCAGAGCGTTAAATGGACAATAACCACGTGACTCAAACACATATGGATTGATTCAGTGGATTTAGTGCAGCAGGAAGTTACCATTGCATGTCCTTAGCGATAAGGATCTCCCAACTCTTCTAATGGGTTATTTATTTATTTGGTGGCACACGGGCCCTTCGTTGGCAGCGCACAGGCTGTCTCATTATGAAGGGCAGGCTTAGTTGCGCGGAGGCACGTGGGATCTTAGTTCCCTCACTGGTAATCAAACCCACGGCCCCTGCGTTCTCAGGTGGGTTCTTAACCACTGGACCACGAGGGAAATCCCAGAGTTTTAGAATCTGCATCCCCATTCATCCAGAGGGGCATAGGAGTGAGCTGAGAGCTATGGACCTGGAGAAGACAGCGTATGCAGAGAAATCAGGACACGTGGTGGGAGTATTTAGGAAATCCTCAAGTACTGGGTATCAGGGTTTGATTCTCTGTTTTGATTTTTTAAACTGTTTGATTGTCTAGAGGAGATAGAAGAAAATAATGGAGAAAATGTTTTTCTTTTTAAATTAGAGTATAATTGCTTTACAGTGTGGTGTTAGTTTCCGCTGTACAATGACATAAGCCAGCTATGTGTCTACGTATATCCCCTCTCTCTTGGACCTCCCTCCCGCCCCTCTAGGTCATCACAGAGCACCAGGCTGAGCTCCCTGTGCTGTACGGCAGCTTCCCACTAGCTGGATGTTTTATACAGGATAGTGCGTCTCTGTTAATGCTGCTCTCTCAGTTTGTCCCATCCTTTCCTTCCCAAGAAAATGTTAATAATGCAAATTACTTTTTAAAATGCATTGGGTATATAGCTGTTCGTTTGTGTTAAATAGTGCCAAAAATTGAGGAGACACTCTTTTGTTGTGTTCTAAAATTGTTATCTGATAGGTAGGCCAAGGAGTCATTCACACATGAAGTATGAGTGATACTCTGACATGTACCTTGGCTGGTTCACTTTTACTTTGTTAACAGGAAAGAAACTCTCAACCAGCATTCACAGGGAAATCATGCACATTCATCAGCTCAGTGGCGATGTCTCAGGATAACCTGGTCTTGTCAAGTGATGCTCCAATTGTAACTATAGGTTGGCTATGGGTACAAGAGTTTAGCAAAACCTATGAAGGCATTCTGTGTGGCTATATGGAATTTAAGAGAAAGAATACTGTATATTTTACTATTTTTTTAGACTGGTCACAGGTAGCTTATATCAGTAAAGTTTATAAACTTACGTACATATATATAGATCCTATTTACATCCAGAGAGCTGATTGCTAAACTTTGATCAGAACATCATGTCAGGGAATTCATGGCAGTCCAGTGGTTTGAAGCCCCTTGCATGGGGCACGGGTCCTATCCCTGGTCAGGGATCTAAGATGCCACAAGCCATGCTGTGTGGTCAAAAAAAGAAAAAAAGAATGCCACTTCACAGGCCCCTAAAAATGTGGGCAAAACTCTGGGCAAAAGTGGGAAATCTTCAACTTGGCTAAGACTGTTTCCACTCTTGATGGAATGGGAAGTCAAGATATGAATTCAGTCATATGCATTTCTTACACTTCTCAAGTTATGAACATGTTTACGATTTGTACCTATCTCTCATATGAAAGGTCTTGGTTGATTAAGAAGCTTCTGAGACTGGCATGCCCTGTGTTTCTGCCTTCAGTGGCATGTCCCCCACTGGGGATGAGCGGGCTTCCAACCCTGTTGGAACAATATTGATGGTCCGCTCTCGGTCCTGACACATAAGAGAAGTCGATGAGGGTCAGTGAGTCCTGAAGCGGACATAAATCCCGAGGCTGCCTCACATAACCCTTGAACTTTCAGCAGCTGCTGCCTTAAAGTAATTGGCTGAGTTGTTGGGAATGAGGGTGGAGGGAATTAGGGATGCTGGGGGCTCTATAGAACCAAGACCTTTAAATGGACTCCATAATTTCCATTCCACACTTAAGGCTGCCCTGGAAATTTATAGACTATGGCTTGGAAATCATTACAAGTACTGGACATGTTTTTTGTGCCTGCAGATCAGTGGAATGAGAATCTCTGAATGTTCTGACAAATGCCCTAGATAAATCAGATGTGCCCAGTAGAGACAGAGAGCCATGTCTCTCAGGGGTTTTGCCAGGCATGACTCCTGACTGTGGGCAGTTCAGCTGCTTCAAGACTGCAGCTGAGAGTTTCAGCCAAGAGCATCAGTCCTTTGGGCCATGTTCTTCTATCCCGGCTGAGACTCAAGTCAGGGGACACTGGACTTAAAAGTGCCCAAGGGGCTGCCCCGAAAGAGTCCTACCTTCATACTGACCTTGTGAAATGTTTAAAATATATTAATTTTTTAAAAAGCAAGGTAAGACCATATACGCATAATGCTATTTAATGCTCTTGTACAAATATAGTCAAACATATTGCATTAATATCTTCCTGGAAGCACAAATACCAGAATTGTGGTTATCACTGGGTGGGATTGATTATAGGCAATTTTTTTCTCTTGGTGGTTTTCTATATTTTATAAGCATCCTTACAGAGTATGTGCTGGTTTTGTCATTAGAAAAATAGATGCTATTTTTCAAGTAATGTATGTAGCAGAGAGAGAGAGAAAGAGAGGGAGAGAAATGAAACAGAACATAAACAGAAAAAAAAAAAATTTCGAATTCTGACTTTCAGCAGCTGGGCCCAGGATGATCACTTAGCCATGAGGCCCCTGTTGGAGCCAGTCCTGACCCATAGCACCCAAACTTTCTTCAGCAAGAGTGGCCAAGAAGCCATCAGCTTGGATCACAGTGGCCCACAGCCAGCATTGTGGACCTCCCAGGAAACCAGGCTATACAAGGATAGTTGGTAGAGATGCCAGCCCCTCCAGTTGCTCAACTCAACGCTCTTCCTTTCAATAAAAGTAAAAGACCACCAGCTTCAGCCATGTCCCATGTCCACTAGGGACACTCCACAGTGGCTAGCTGGCAGAATGGACGGATGCACTTCTTTTTTGCACAGGATAGGAGACTGCTTCCACTCGGGGCATGGGTGAGGAATGGTTTGCACCAGAATCGCACATTTATCTCAGCTCTTGAATGTGTTGTCGGGCTGATATACTGCCGCAAACCCCTCTGGATGCTTAAAATCCAGGAGGCATTTTTCAAACTCTACTTCCAGTAGCTGGTATTTGGGGGCTTAGGCATGGGGTATTGATGTGTCCTGGAATCAGAGTAACTCTCTCTCAGAAAATAGAAAAGTACTGCAACCCACGTAGGACTGGAATTTTAGCCCAGCGTTTGCATGGAGCCCGTCAATTTCTCACTGCTCGGCTCAGAGTCGGAGATAAACGTTTAGAGAACTAATGTGCGGCTCTACTCATGTGGATGATAGCAATCTAGAGCTGATGCTCTTCCAAAATGATTATTTTGAACAGATTCTACTGCTAAAATTTGACTGTGAGTTGTCAACACTGATTCACTTACAGGCATCTCTGGAGATTTGAAGCAACAAACTTTACAAACTTCCCTGGGCTCCCTGGTTCATTGTTTTTAGAGTGAGAGTCTGCATGTATAGCCTGAAAGAGCCTAGAATAGACTCTCTGGAAACCAGGCACAGAGTCAGAAAGAAAGAAAACCCACAGCTCGCTTGTTCCTACCTTTCTGCTTGGCTTCTGTAGGAATACGGTAAGGAACTATTTTATTATGCTCAGAGGCAGTAAAATAGGGAAGGACGTTAAGAGTGTAGATTTTGGAGACATGGATTTGAGACCTGGTTTAGCTGTTCATTTGCTGTGCAACCTAGGGAAAGTTACTTAACCTGTCTGAGCTTCCTATGTAAAACCAAGACAGTAAGAGAATTCTGTCACAGTGATTTTAAGAAAACGAGGAAGTCCTGTACCATAGCATATTGTCTGGGACAGAAGAGTTGCTAGTCAGTGTTGGTGGTGATGATGATGCTGATGGTGGTTGTGGTGAGGGTTTTTGGAACTTAAAGGCAGGACTAGTTGGAGGGGATGAAGGGTCATGGTAGTTGGTACTCTGGCCAGGAGGGAGGCAATGAACAGGAGAGAAATTAAGGTTTTCAGCCTAACTAGATTTTGAAAACTGTAATTATGCTTTGTTTATAGGATAAATAGATGTTCTAGAAAAGTATTTTTAGTGCCTTCTAAATGACACCTCCTATGGGTGACTTTCCTTTTTCAATTTCAGGAAACCACTATCGGGGTCTTAGGGCTATGAAACTGTGGTCCTGGTATGCTTCCTGTCCTGAAGTTCCTTGCAGACAGGAAATAACTACCTGTCATCACCTGCTCCAATTTCTCCTTCCAAGGGTTCCCAGGGCCGTCCTATCCTGGAGCTTGCTGCTGTTGGTTTAACTTCTGTTTCTCATGTCCATCAGCCTCTGCTTACATAGGACTCGGAGGTCATTTGGGGGAAGGTCTTGCAAAGGGAAGGTGCTTCTGTCTCTGGGGAACCAGGGAATGTCTAACCTGGTCCTGCTGTGAGATGGCTCCACATCGGGGTCCTATGGGAAGGCTCTGTCTGGACTTTCAGAGATTTCTCAGCTGTCAATTCGGGAGAGTTAGATCATTTGGAGAGGGACAGCTCACCTGGGGAGGGCTAGATCTCCTGGGAGAGATGGATCATCTGGGCATGAATGCCAGGGACACATTCAGAGAACAGGAGCCAGGCTCAGCCTGGGCGCTCTTTTTAGCCCAGAGCCACTCAACCAGAGCACACCTCCCAGCACAGGTGGAGAGGGAGAAGAAACAAGTGGGTCACGTCGAGCAGACCAAGGACTTGGAGGAGGAGCTGCCGGTGGGCTCCCAAGCTGCTCGATGCAGAAAGGACCTGAGGTTGATCGTGCAGGGCCAGGCTTGGAGATGGGTCCCAAGCTCGCTGGTTTTCCCAGGGCATTCACTTTCAGGACCTCTTTTTGTCCTCACCTATACCCCAGGATCATTGATTCAGTGGACATGAGTTTGAGCAAATTCTGGGAGAGAGTAGAGGACCAGGAAGCCTGGCATGTTGCAGCCCAAGGGGTTGTGAAGGGTCGGACATGACTGAGCAACTGAACGGCAGTAACACCCCAGAAGAGAGGACAGATGACCCCCTGAGCCCATTTTACACAGCTGGGACAGGGCAGAGTGATGGTCCCATTCCTAGTTTATCCTTTTTTTTTTCACCTGAAAGAGGTTAGAAACAGTGCCTGCTGAAGAATTCCCCAAGGACTTTGTTAAGCACATCCCATTACTCTTCACAGTCACTCGGGAGCAGTGGGTGGCTAATATTACAATGATTATAATGATCATCATCATGACATAGAATCCCTGGGAACCTGCGGCACAGCTTTCTTACTGCCATACTTTTCTGTGGCACATACTGGGGGCACGAGTATATGTGTATATATATATATGTATGCATGCATGCGTGCTAAGTTGCTCAGTCTTATCCAGCTCTTTGTGGCCCTATGGACTGTAGCCCATACAGTCCAGGCTCCTCTGTCTGTGGGATTCTCCAGGCAAGAATACTGGAGTGGGTTGCCATGTCCTCCTCCAAGGGATCTTCCTGACCAGGGATCAAGCCTGTGTCTTTTACATCTCCTGCATTGGCAGGCAGGTTCTTTACCACTAGTGCCACCTGGGAAGCCCATGTATATGTATAGATAATATCGATACATAGATAGGTAGATCCTGTTGGTTCTGCAAGGAGATCCAACCAATCAATCCTAAAGGAAATCAGTCCTGAATATTCATTAGAAGGACTGATGCTGAAGCTGAAACCCCAATACTTTGGCCACCTGATGTGAAGAACTGACTCACTGAAAAAGACCCTGCTGCTGGGAAAGATTGAAGTCAGGAGGAGAAGGGGATGACAAAGGATGAGATGGTTGGATGGCATCACTGACTCGATGGACATGAGTTTGGTGATGGACAGGGAAGCCTGTGCTGCAGTCCATGGGGTTGCAAAGAGCCAGACATGACTGAGCAACTGAGCAGAACTGATTGGTTCTATTCTCTGGAGAACCCTGATTAATATATGTGGCGTATTTTTATAATGATAAAATATCATTATCTTTAGGTTCATTTTAAAGTGTTCCATCTTATCTACCAGGAAACACCATGCTTTCTGGCTTTTTCTGTAGATCACAGGTATTCAGAGTATGATCCCAGAGGGCTTGGTAGAAAAAAAAATACAGCCCTGAATTCCATGCCTGCCCCAGCCCGCTGAGTCTCTAAAAGCTAGACAAGTCAATTAACTTCCTGGGAATCAGTTTCTTCATCTGTCACACAGCTGACAGCAGCAGTTAAGGTGACATGGCAGCACAGGGAGCCTCATAATAAGAATGACAACAGGTACTACTTAGAGAACGCTTTCCAGGAGCCAGGCCTGACATGAAGCACGCCATACACATCCTCTCACTTCATTCTCACAACAAAGCCACAAGTTAGGCATCATCATCAACCCTGTTCTAGAGATGAGGAAACTGAGGCACAGAGAAACGTAGCTGCATCGCCCAGGTTCACACAGGAGGTTGGAGGCAGGAGTGAAGTCCAGGCAGCTTTCCTGCTAGACCTGCATTGAGACTGAGGACTGCAGTTGAAGCCCCCTCTGTGTGGCTGAAGTCCCGCTCTGGACTGTAGCCCACCAGGCTCTTCTGTCCATGGGATTCTCCAGGCAAGAATGCTGGAGTAGGTTGCCATGACCTCTTCCAAGGGATCTTCCCAACCCAGGGATCTAACACAGGTCTCCCCCATTGCAGGTGGATTCTTTGACATCTGAGCCACTAGGGAAACCTGAGAATACTGGAGTGGGTGGCCTATCCCTTCTCCACTGGAACTTCCCAACCCAGGGATCGAACCCGAGTCTCTTATGTCTCCTGCACTGGCAGGCAGGTTCTTTACCACTAGCGCCACCTGGGAAGCCCCCTCTGGTTTGAGTCTCTTCTGCACCACCTCATCACTCTGCTCCAGGGGAAAGAAAGGCCACAGGAAGGGTGCCCTGAGGTCTGGCAACCTGCTGGCCCTGGTTCTACCAGCCTCTTTATCTCAGGATCCTGGCTACCAGACCAGACTGGCATAAAGACAGTGAAGTGAGGCTTATCTGGTGTTCATATCCCAGCAGAAGGAAGAGAGCTCCAAATTTCCACTACCATGTGGAGTGGGAAATTCTGTGTATGCGTCTATATTTTAAAGTGTTGTTATAAATTAGAACAGCCGAGTCATAAAAGCCCTGCAGGAACAGCATTCATCTGGATGTAAATGTCAACAACCTCCCCAGGACAGCAGCCCTCTGGGGTTCACCCTCTAATTACGCTTGCTCTGAACAGTCACAGAGTGCCCCCTCACCTTCGCTTGCCTTGCCTCACTGAGATGCTGAAGGTTCACGGGGCTGCTCTCTTCAAAGCCTAGAGGTATGGGGTGTGGGCTTCCACCTGCCCCAGGCCCACAGATATTTGGGGCAGGTCTGCTCAGTGGCCATGGTGCCTAGTGATTCTTAAAGTCCTTCTGGGTAGCCACCTTCTACCCGGCAGCCACCTTCTGCCCTGCTTCTCACCTCCTTCCCTGAGTAACCTGGGGAGAACAGTCTCCATTAGGGCCGCTTCTGTGAGAGTCTCTGGGTTTCCTGAGGCTTCTCTTTCCCCCTCCTCTCCCAGATCCTGGGATCCTTGGAGCAGCCTCACCAGGGAATAGCCCGCTATGGGGCTTCCTTCTAATGTGCTGCTGCCGATCCTGTTTTCTGGGAGGCCCATCCCTTCCCCCTGGGCCTTTACACCCCACATTCTGTCTTTGTGGAAAGTCCTCTCCTCCGCAAACTCTCCCGGGCAGGCTCTGTTGCTCCTCCTGTGTGTTCCCTCTGTGCCTTGTACACAGAGGCATGTATGCGTGCTCAGTCGCTCAGTCATGTCCTACCGCTTTGTGACCCTATGGACTATAGCCCTCCAGGCTCCTCTGTCCATGGGGATTCCCCAGGCAAGA
Organism: Antilocapra americana; assembly: GCA_007570785.1. Lineage (NCBI taxonomy): Eukaryota > Metazoa > Chordata > Mammalia > Artiodactyla > Antilocapridae > Antilocapra > Antilocapra americana. Next base: position 8,324,759 of record ML661908.1, read on the forward strand.
ATACTGGAGTGGGTTGCCTTGCCCTCCTCCAGGGGATTTTCCTGGCCCAGGGATCGAACTAGCTTCTCCTGCATTGGCAGGCAGATTCTCTACCATGAGCCACCAGGGAAGCTCTCTAATTAATGACACAAAGATGCAAATTGCAAGCATGCATTATTTTAGTGGCTCTGTAGCCCTCTTAATTTGATCATCACCTAGATAGGGCCCCCAGGAAATACCTGTTTGTGATGATTCGGTTGATAGTCAATGAAGTGGGGCAGAAAGGCAACGAAGGGGAGGATTTGTAGCTCAGCAAGCTGGGCAGGAAGAGAGAGCAGAACAAATGTGCCCTGTGAGATGCCCGGAGGTTCTTCTTCACGTGCCAGATTGATGTCTGGCTCTTATCTATCAGCACCACTCTCCAGGATGCAGGGCTGAGGGCCCGGGGAGGGGGCAGAGTGATTTATGGGGGCATCAGCAGTGGTTACAGGGGATGCATCATACCTGTGTGCTCTTTGCTGGGACTGCATGCTTCTGCTCTTGGAGCATCTGTCCCCAGCTGCAGGGGACGCGTGGGACCCAGGGCATCTTGGGGGAGTCTGGGTCCTGGATTTGCCAGTCCAGGCTCCCCGGGGTTAGTCCTAAGAGCCTTCCAGCTACTCACTACTTTCTGAAGACACTGAGGTCTCAACTCAGATCTGCCTATTATCCCGTTCCTGTAATTGGATAACCATGGGCAGAAATATTGCAGTCTCTCTGGAATGTGATTGGGGGACTTGTTTTTCAACTCTATTGTAAATTTCTTAGAGGGGAATATGTGCATTTGTGCTAAGCCTATTCAGTCATGTTTGACTCTTTGCAACCCTATGGACTGTAGCCCACCAGGCTCCTCTGTCCATGGGATTCTCCAGGCAAGAATACTGGAGTGGGTTGCCATGCCCTCCTCCAGGGGATCTTCCGGACCCAGGGATCACACCCATGTCTCTTTAGTCTCCTGCGTTGGCGGGTGGGTTCTTTACCAGTAGCACCACCTGGGAAGCCTAGAGATTTTTAAATATATTACCCTGGTAATCACTCATTACTTTTTCAAAGTGTAGGAAGACCTCAGAGAGATTGCAAGTTCAGTTCCAGGCAGGCGTGATGAAGAGAATATTGCAATAGAGCAAGTCACACCCAGTTTTAAATTTCCCAGTGCATATAAAAGTTTACACTATACTGTAGTCTGTTAAGTGTGCATTAGCATTATGTCTAAAAAAGCTATGTACATACCTTAATTTAAAAATAATTTACTGCCGAAAAGTACTAACCATCCTCTGATAATTCAGTGTTGCCACAAAGCTTCGAACCTTCCATTTGTGAACAACACAATATCTGTGCAGCATACTAAAACGAGGTATACCTGTATAGTAGGCAGCAGGTTGGATCACACTGAAACACCCTGAGTTAAATGGGTTTGTTTAATAACTAAATAAGCTGCATTTGAACTTGAATCTTTTCTGATCTAAGCTTTAGCTTTGAATTGTTACTCAAGAGTGATTAATGCCATGGAAAAGTGAGCTAAAGTTTCCATTATCAAGTGTGTGCATAGAGAGAAAGAGAGAGAATGGGGGGGGGAAGCAAAATTAATATTAATTAATATTTATAAGAATTGCCTCGGATGTAAGATTATGGGCCATTTAAATTCTTAATATTTTTATTGCCAAATTTTGAAAATGAGCATGTATTTTTCCTACAATCAGGAAAATGTTATTTTTAGAAGAATCAGTATCCTCAGTAGAGCTGACAAATATTTGTTGTGTGAGAGCAGGGTATGCACAGACATGGGGGCTGGACACTCATCCTTACTCTGAAACAAGAGGAGCTGGTCTGAAAGCTACTGTGCTCTCCAACTCCACCTCCTGCCCCCATGGCCTCTATCCCAGCCTTAAATATTACCTCCATGCAGTACTGTTTATTTCCTTAATTAAAGAGCAAATGCAGGCTGCAGGTCACGTGGTCCTCGTGGATGTCTATGCTCGGGTTGCCCTAGAGAGAGATCAGCCCGAGGGATTCTTTTAATCCCCAGGACAGACAACTTCTCCTTCGGTTTAACTGGTCCTTTCTGCTGTTGATGTTCAGTCGCTGACTTGTGTCCGACCCTTTCTGACCCCATGGACTGTAGCCCACCAGGCTCCTCTGTCCGTGGGATTCCCCAGGCAAGAATACTGGACTGGGCTGCTGTTTCTTCTTCCAGGGGGGTCTTCCTGACCCAGGGATTAAACCCTCATCTCCTGCATTAGCGGGTGGATTCTTTACCACTGAGCCCCCAAAGAAGCCCTTCTGCTGTAGCTTCAAACTATTAGCTCTTCTTTGAACCTCAGCTGAAGGTGGGCATGGCATTCCATAGTAGTGTTGGGTCTACTTGCATAATAACAGACTCACAAGTCATATTTGCATGAAGCTTCCAAGCGGAGTGGCGGTTTCTCAGGTCTCTCTGCTCAGCTGATTTGCCTGGGGAGCTTATACTGCCCCACCCACCCCCGCCTGTTGACTTAATCAGTGTGGGGTGGCCCCCTCTACTTCTGGAGGCTTGGGAAGGCTCCCTGGGTGATTCTGATAGACAGCCAGTGCTAAGAAGCGCTGCTTCCAAGTTTTTAAAGCACTGGTCTACTATTTTAGCTGATCCTCAGAACCGCTAGAGGCAAGGCAAGTCTGCCCCAGTTTCTGAGGTAGGTCTTTTTATAGCCACTACTTTAGACCTTAAGTCTCGCGTTCTACCTCTGGAGTTTTTCCAATTTTCTTTCGTGAAAACTACAGTTGATATGCCTTCCAGCTTTAAAATACTCCAATTACCTGAATGTTAACTCTCAGCTCTAGAGAGCTTAGTCTGTTCTGTGATCCCCCAAGCACTGGCAAGACTTTAGCCTCAATCTTTTACTATCCATGAAATTAAAAGATGCTTGCTCCCTGGAAGAAAATCTATGACAAACCTAGATAACGTATTCAAAAGCAGAGACATCACTTTGCCAACAAAGATGGTTTTTCCAATAGTCATGTACAGATGTGCAACTTGGACCATAAAGAAGGCTGAGTGGCGATGCTTTCAAATTGTGGTGCTGGAGAAGACTCTTGAGAGTCCCTTGGACTGCAAGGAGATCCAACCAGTCCATCCTAAAGTGAATCAACCCTGAATATTCATTGGAAGGACTGATGCTGAAGTTGAAGCTCCAATACTTTGGCCACCTGATGCGAAGAGCCAGCTCACGGGAAAAGACCCTGATGCTGGGTAAGATTGAAGGAGGGAGGAGAAGGGGGCAACAGAGGATGAGATGGTTGGATGGCATCACCAACTCAGTGAACATGAATTTGAGCAGACTCTGGGAGATAGTGAAGGACAAGGAAGCCTGGCGTGCTACAGTCCATGGGATCACAGAGAGTCAGACATGACTTAGCAACTGAACAACAACTTTTACTATCCAAAGACACCAGGAAGCTTTTCCTACTCCTCTCCACCCACGTTATCCTTCCCTACCCTTAAGACAAGAGGTCCTCAGATGCACATGCCTTCAGCACAAGCAGATACCGTGAAAATGTTCATCTGGTGGTTTAATCCCGACGACCCTCAGTGGGGAGGGGGAGAGGGGTGGGTGACACCGGTCTGTATCAGGAGTGTGTCCGCCCCACCTGTCACCTTGGGTGCCTTGCTTCCTGCTCTGAGCCTCAGTCTATCCCTCTGTAGTGTCATCAGGACATTTAGCCGGCCTACATAGTAGATCCTACGAAGTTCAAAGACATGTTTTCTTCCGTTTCATCTCCGCTCGCTGTAACTTAGGGCAATTTTTATATCCCGTTTTATGAACCAGGCAAATTTGACTTAAAGAGGTTTAAGTGACTTGTTCAAAATCGCACAAATAGAAACCGGCAGAACTTGGTTTTGAAGTCAATTCCTATTAGTTCCAAGCCCCTGTTTCATCTCACTGTGCCATATTAAGTTCCCTGAACATGTCAGTTATGTTATACACCCCAGAGGGTTGGCAGCGGGATTGTGATAAAGCCCAGGGCCCCTGGCCCATCTTGCAGTCACTAAAGCGTTGTTATTAACAAAAAGATTAACAGTGACCACAGCCCCCGCCACACATTGTCTTTCCCACATCTTCCTTCTCTCCCATTTCTGTATGGTCAAAGGTTCTGGGCCTGATCTCATCTAATTAAAGCGGAATCTCTGGGGGTGGTGCCCTGGTTTGGGCATTCCCCCCCCCCCGCTTCTTTTAAAGGCTGCTAGCTGAGTCTACCATGCAGGCAGGGTTGGAAACCACTTGATAAAAATCTCTCTGGACCCCTAGACTACATCACACAGAGCCTGTAATGTAAAGAAAGTGGGATCATGGATTTATAAAAATAGTGCACTAGAACTGGAAAATCCAGCTTTAAATCCTCCTCTACCACTTATTAGAGAAAAGGGCTTATTCTCTCTGAGCCTCAGATTCCTCACTTTAAAAAAACAAAAAATAGAAAACAGGCTGTCCTCTCGTGTCTGGAGGGCTGGGCTGAGAAATTGGGAGACTTAGCCTGTGCAGGCGTGCTCACGTCCTTGAGTGCCAGTATGTGGTACCCGGTTGGGCACTAGGATAGCATCACTAAATATTTAGAGATTTCACAAGATCTTGCCTACCCATCTATTCTTCACCCTTAAAGATGAAGCCAGGAGAAATAAATAAGAAATATAATTGCGTCTCACACTTCAGGACTCCCCAGGCAGCTTGCATTAATAGGTCTCTTCAGCTGTCGTCTAAGTGCTAATAATTTCTGGGTGTTTTGATGGTAGCACTTTCTCCCAGAGATGAATTGACCCCAGCTAAGAGCCCAGCTCCTTCCCAAATCTCATTACAATCAGCCTTGATGGCAGACAGGCTTCAGAATATAACAAAATTAGGGCTTTTAAATCATTATCTCAACTTTAGGAGCATCACATTAATAAATGGAAAGGAAGATGATGGAGAAAGGCAGAGAAGGGATTGCAGGCTCCATGACAGAGCCTCACATCACACTGCTCATCATTAAACATAGGAAGGGGAACCGATTTCACCAAAGCCAGGAGCCTTGCTCCCAGCCAAGGCACGGTGATGTGCTCAGTGCTCAATCTGAGCTGACCTTTTCACTCCTTTGTAAATTAGTGCTCTAGCTGACTCGCTTCTCCCAGTTCACTTTCCTACTGAAAGTAATGGTGTGTGCATGCTGAATCACTTCAGTCATGTCCAACTCTGTGCAACCCTATGAATTGTAGCCCACCAGCCTCCTCTGTCCATGGGGTTCTCCAGACAATAATACTGGAGTGGGTTGCCATGCCCTCCTCCAGGGGATCTTCCCAACCCAGGCATCGGACCCTAGTCTCTGATGTCTCCTGCATTGTCAGGCGGGTTCTTTATCACTAGCGCCACCTGGGAAGGTAATGGTAGGGGAAAAGAAAAAGTCAGTGTCTTTTATGAAACATCTTGGTAAACAGTAATGACTTAGGAGGCAGCCCTTGCTGTTGCTGCAGCGACTTTCCCTCTCGCTGCTGTCTGGAGCTTCTGAGCCTCTCGTCACCTGTCCATTCATTCCACTACCATCAGTGCACACCTATCACAGGTGGAGTACCAGGTAGACCCTGCAGAGCATCTGAAGATGAAAACTGGGTCATGTTTCTACTTCCTACTTATCTCCCAGATAGACTGAGTTTTCCATCACCCAGCCCCCTCCCAAGTGTGCGTCTTCAACATTTCTTTTCTGGATATTTTTGATGCTTCTAGAAGGGCTTCTGCCAGCATTCTCTTTCCAGAGTTGAAGACACCTCTTTCCACTCCTGGCCCCCCCCCCCCCCCCCCCCAGAGACAGTCATTGGAGAACCTTCTCCTTCCCCCAGGTCACACCTGCCCCAGCCACACACAGCCTCTGGGCTTTGTCATTATCCTGCTTTGTCCGTAGGATGGCCCTCCCCATGCTCCCTCCTCACTCCTGGACTCATCCTCTAAGACCCAGCTTTCCTCCAGAGGCTCCCCACACATGCAGACAAAACCCAGGACACTCAGGGGTCCCTGCTTTCCTCCCTCAGGCTCCCAACACCCCAGCCCCGAAGCTTTCTTTCTTGGTGTCATCTTAGCCTTTCCCCAAAAGATGTTTTCCCCCAAGCCTTGCAGGGCTGGTTCTAGAAACTTTCTCTTCATCTAAATTTGAACTCACATGCTATTTGTTTAAAGAAGGGGTGACTCAGTTCATTGTTGTTGTTCAGTTCCTAAGTCGTGTGTGACTCTGTGACCCCATGGACTGCTGTACACCAGGCTTCCCTGTTCTTCAGTATCTCCTGGAGTTTGTTCAGAATCATGTTCATTGAGTTGATGATGCCATCCTACCATCTTATCCTCTGTCACCCCCTTCTCGCCTTGCCCTTAATCTTTCCCAGCATCAAGGTCTTTTCCAACGAGTCAACTCTCCACATCAAAGTACTGAAGCTTCAGCTACAGCATCAGTCATTCCAGTGAATATTCAGGGTTGATTTCCTCTAGGATGGACTGGTTTGATCTCCTTGCTGCTCAAGTTAATACATTTTTATATTTACTTGAATTTTATTTTTCTTCCTCCCTGTACCAGATTGAGATCAGCCCCATGAGATCAAGAACCTGTTAATCTTATTCATTAATATGTTCCCAGAGCCTAGGACAATGCTTGGTACATTCTATGTGTTAAATAAATGTTTTAATGAATGGACGGATGGCTCAATCAACCGCCTTCTCTGCAAGCTCTCCTTCGCTCTCCAAGTTATGTTATTATAGGAACTCTATGCTTTCTCTTACCACTCTCTTCCTGTCTGTGTTGCGGGCTTTATTAACCATTAGTGAACTGTACCAAAATCAGAGTTGTTAGCGTTGACATCCTTAAACACATTTGCTCAGATTGGAAAACGGATTTGCCTTCCAGGAGTTTACCATCCCACAGGAGGGGAGGGGCATCCTCAGAAAGACCTCAGTCCTCTGTATGAGTTGTAAGTGCCCTAAAGAGAAGAGTTGAGGTGACACAGGGCCACAGGCCATGCCTGGGCTTCAAAGTCTGCCTAGCCGCCCACAGTCCTGGGGTAACAGTCAACCCCAGATTGATACCCAGGCCAACCATAACCTCAAGATTCCCTCAAACTGTTTCTGGGAGACATACACGTGGACTGGGATGAGCTCAGGTCACTAGATTTGTCCATGGAGTAACCCACAGCCTTAAGACACAATACCAGTTCTGTGCTCTTCATGGTTAATAGTAACTCATGGCAGCTTAATGGCTGTTTACAGCTCTGAGCCAATCACTGGTCTTTGGTTCTGTGCCCTGGCAGTTCTGGGTGGCTGTGTGCCCAGCTCTGGTCAGTGAAAGTTAAGGGCCACCATTTGGAGGGGGCATTCTGAGAGAGCTTTCGCTTTCCCTTCTGGGTGTACTGTCACCCCGTCTCCTTCTATTTGTCTTGAATGAAGTCAAGATGGCTGGAGCTACAGCAAGCATATTGCAACTATGAGGGGATACCCTGACACAAAGGGCGAGAGAATCACAGAGAGACCCAAACTGACATTTTGAGAACCAAAGCTAATGCTGGAAACTACCTACTCTTAAGCTTTGTTTTGTGAGAAAAATAGACCTATATTTGTTCAAGCTACTTCAGTTCAGTTCAGTTGCTCAGTCGTGTCTGACTCTTTGTGACCCCACGGACTGCAGCACACCAGGCTTCCCTGTCCATCACCAACTCCCGGAGCCTGCTCAAACCCATATCCATTGAGTCAGTGACGCTATCCAACCATCTCATCCTCTGTTGCCCCCCTTCTCCTCCTGCCCTCAATCTTTCCTAGCATCAGGGTCTTTTTCAATGAGTCAGTTCTTTGCATCAGGTGGCCAAAGTACTGGAGCTTCAGCTTCAGCATCAGTCCTTCCAATGAATATTCAGGACTGATTGCCTTTAGGATTGACTGGTTTGAGAGTCCCCTGGACTGCAAGGAGATCAAACCAGTCAGGCTACTTACTGATGCTTAATTATTCTGTTATTTGTTAATGGCTAGGGAACTATTCAGACATGTCTAGTCCAGGCCTGGAGCTGATCCAGAAGGTCATAGAATTCTCAGAGGGATTGGGAAAAGTACTAGACAGCAGAAGATGAAACCGAGAGCTGGCAGCTTGCTCCTGGGACAGATATATAAGTCCCATCAGCTTCAGGAGATACCTAAGCTCCTGGCTACATCTTGCTCTGGTTAAAAAGCACCAGTAGGGTACTCTCGGGTTTGACTACATGAAACCAGAGTGCTATTGCCCTTCCAACTCATTGCCACCTCTCTCAATACAACTTTTGTTTTATCAGATCTTCCAACCATGATAAAGCCCTCTTTCCTTCCACAGTTCTTTGCTGCACCTTCACTGAAGGCTGGCTTCATGGGCATCAGAAATGTCCAGGTGCACAGAGGTCTGCACCTAAAATGGTCTCAGGCTTGATTTAATGCACTGTTGTCACTGCTGTGAAATTCTTAAATTAAATTTTTTATTCTATTAATATTTATTTTTAAAGTATAGTTTATTTACAATATAATATTGGTTTCAGGTGTAGCACATAGTGCTCCAGTATTTTTTTTTACAGATTATACTTGATTAAAATTTATTACAAGATAATGGCTATAATTCCCTGTCTTATATATCTCTGTTGCTTGTGTGGGAGGGAGGCTCAGGAGAGAGGAACTGTATATCTACCTAGAGCTGATTCACTTAGTTGTACAGCAGAAACTAACAGAACATGGTAAAGCAACTACACTCCAATAATAAAATGTAAAAAACAGAAATTCTTAATTTTTTAACATAGGGTTCTAGATTTTGACTTTGATCCGTGCCTCAAAAGTGATATAACCTGTCCTGCCTCCACTTCTAAAGACTTCTACAGACTTCGACTTTGGGCCATGTCGTAGCTTCTCTGAACCTCAGTTTCCTCATCTGTAAAATGAGAATAACCCTAACTCCTTTGCCTGGTTGTTGGTGGACTTCATGAGACATTAGCGGAGTAGCCCCACCACCTGCTCTAGTGCCCTGTTCTAGTTCTTACCTGCCTGACTCCTACTGCGGTTGATTGCACCCATGTCCATCTCCAATGCTAAAGTTCACTTTCCTGGTTTGTCATTTAGGAGTTTGATGCCAGGTAAGCTCTTTGAGGGTTGAGACCCTCTTTATTTCCTCCATGGCACCTGGGATGGTCCTTTGTCCTTGGCATCACCTGGTAAAGATTTGATGATGTATGGGTGCTGTTCTGAAAGCTTCTAGAACTCTAGGAGAAGCCTACTTCTCCTTTAGAAGTTGAATTTAGAGAAGAGCAGAATTTAATAGCAGTATTACAAAAAAGGGGCTTCTCTGGTGTCTCAGTGGTAAAGAATCCATCTGCCAATGGAGGAGACATGGGTTCAGTCTTCTGGGTTGGGAAGATACTCTGAAGAAAGAAATGGCAACCCAGTCCAATATTCTTGCCTGGGGAATTCCAGGGATGGAGGAGCCTGGCGGGCTACAGTCCATGGGATCACAGAGTCGGACACGACTTAGTGACTAAGCACACAAACACTCACACACAACAAAGAAGGCATAGTCGATATTTTGTGAGACTCAAATTGCTATCCTTGCTTGGCTGACCTAATAGTAAAACAGTCAAAATCTCCTCTCTGCCTCCTCTGAGCTTCTGGGTGGAATTAGATTAAAGCTGAGACATTGCCATAAGGAATGAAATGCAGCCAGGACCAGGCCTCTTTCGGGGCTGGGGTGAATTCTACCACAAGAGCAATAAAGGTCTTTGTCAATAGCCCCTTTCTAGGCCGGTCTCCAGTTTCCCTGAGGATTGAATTCCAGTTATGTCCCAGATGCCTGAAGGCCAAGGGGCAACCTGCTTGCCAGGCAGAAAAGCCGGCGCCTAGCTCCAAGTGTGATTTCCAAGAAATCAGTCAGTGAGAATGAGCGGTATTGACAGACTAGTTAGTTGCATTTAGAAAAAATATACCTTCAACAAATCTGTTTAAAGTTTTAAGCGTTTTAATAAGCACCAGCTGACATAGCTGATGCACAAGCAGTTAATGTAGCTGATATAATATGATAACCACCAGTGATGAAGCACTCTTGAAGCGACTCCACCCTCCCCCGTAGTGTTGTGAGGTAAGGAGTTGACCTTACCACTAGGCAGTGAGTAAATTAAGGTTTTTGTTTTCATATGTGTTACTTTTCCCATTTAATTTTTTTTAGGGTTGATATGTCGTATTTTGATCTTTAGTCAAGAAATTTCTTTTCCTCTTTTTGGCTGCATCACATGCAGGATCTTAGTTCCCCGACCAGGGATGGAACCCATGTACCCTGCAGTGGGGGCATTCAGTCTTAACCTCTGGACTACCAGGGAAGCCCCAGTAAACTGAGATTTAAGGGGATAAGTAAATTGCCCGAGGGCATGGAGCCGGCCAGCCCTAGGCTGACTGACTCCCCAACTGCTCCTATGGGAAGTACATTCATCTCAAGTGCAAGCTTGGAGAATGTTAATATGCGCATGACCCAGCAACTGCCACTCTAATCAAGATGTGGAACACTTCCAGCATTCTGGAAGCTTCTATCAATACCCCCACCCCCACCTCTCCCAGTAATTCCTCCTTTGACATAAATTAGTTGGAGGCAAAACAATCTTGCTGGTTTCTTTGCCTGTATTTGTTCCTCAGAGAAGACAAGAGGTGCTTCTGTCTCTCAGCCCTGCTAATAAAATCCATACGTATCATATGTGTTCGTGCTAAGCCACTCCAGTCGTGTCCTACTTTCTGCGACCCCATGGACTACAGCCCTCCAGGCTCCTCTGTTCATGGGATTCTCCAGGCAAGAACACTGGAGTGGGTTGCCATGTCCTCCTCCAGGAGATTTTCCCGACTCAGGGTCACACGTGTTCAATTATATGTAAAATCCCCAGAGTAAAAAGTGCCTTGTATTTCTAGAGACTTCTATGTCCAAGTCATGAGCCCCACACTTCATGATACCCATTTCCTAGTGGTAGGACACAGGCCTACCCTTGACATTAGGGAGACCGCGGGCAAGGGCCAAGGAGAGGCCCACAGACCGTTTGCTTTTGGCTGTGTTGGAGCTTAGTTGCATCTTGGGCTCAGAAGTTTCGGCGTGTAGGCTTAGTTGCCCTGCAGCATGTGGGATCTAGTTCTCCAACCAGGGATCAAACCTGAATCCCCCGCATTTCAAGACGGATTCTTAACCACTGGACCAGCAGGGAAGTCCCAGTCATTTGACTAGATGTTTCCGAGTTACAACTAAGCCTGTTAGAGTACTCCCCTCTCCCCATCTTAAGTAAAACTTTTCATAACACCGGGCTTGAATTTAGAGCCCTCAGACTCCTTGGAATTCTGAAACATTCGGTAGAGTGCCAGCTGTGACTCCAGGCTGGGCAGCCTGCCCACTCTTTTCCTATTTCTGGCCCCACCCCATATCTGATGTATGTATGTGGCCACCCCAGCCAGTCCATCTAAGTTCTGTCCACAAAAAGGAAGCCTTGACCGGGCCTCCCGGCCTACCCTCATGCACGCTGGTGGCATGGGGCATCTTTGGAAAGACCGATCTGTGAGAGACAAGCTCTGGATGTCCAGCGAGAGGCCTGGAAGGGAAGATGTGAGCTTCAGGGAGGAGCGTTCATTCGGAGCTGCAACTCCCTCACCTCCACAGGTCCGGACACAGCTAGGGGAGGGCCAGGCGGGACCTGCGGGACTCAGAGCTTAAAATGCCCTTGTGTCTAGTCCTGGGAGCGGGGGTGGTCTACAAAATTAAGGCCATTTGTCTCAATCAAGAGACACTTCTTGTCATTCTCAAATTGACTCTGAATAATTGGGTTTTTAGCCACTGGACCACCAGGGAAGTCCCTGAAATGGAGATCTATAGCAGGCACTGTGGACAAGGGCTTCCCTGGTAGCTCAGCTGGTAAAGAATCTGCCTGCAATGCAGGAGACCCTGGTTCGATTCCTGGGTTGGGAAGAACCCCTGGAGAAGGGATAGGCTACCCACTCCAGTATTCTCAGGCTTCCCTGGTGGCTCAGACGGCAAAGAATCTACTTGCAACGTGGGAGACCTGGGTTGGATCCCTGGGTTGGGACGATCCCCTGGTGGAGGGCATGACAACCCATTCTAGTATTCTTGCCTGGAGAATCCTCATGGACAGAGGAGCCTTGCAGGCTACAGTCTGTGGGGTTGCAAAGAGTTGGACATGACTGAGGGATGAAGCAAAGCGCAGCAGCAGTAGGCAAGGCAGAAAAAGTCCCTGCTCTCAAGGGGCTTACATTCAAATGAGAAGGTAGGGATACTATAGACACATAAAGAAATAAATACTTCAAATTACACCAGACAGACCTAAGTGCTGTGGATGATGAAGTATGAGCTAGAGGTGATGGCCCCCACTCCCACCAGCGCCCTCAGGCTCTTGTCCAGTGGGCCCAGCAAACTACCCTGGGTCTTTTCTGGGACTGAACATTGCCTGTCATGACCATGATTCTACAGGGTGCTTATAGCTCTGCAAGAAATTGGGACAAAATAGATAGGTTGCCTTGAGTCCTTTTTAAAACAAAGAAGGCTAAGCAACCAAATAAAAGGATGAGGAAGGGGCTAATTCATCGCAATAATACTGTCCATCCACATTGTGATTTAAAGATCAAGAAACACTTTGCCAGGTATTTTCTTGTTTGAGCCTCACCTAAGCCTTTGAGTTTGGCGGGGTAAGTACCGCAGTCCATCCCAAGATTTGCAGGAAGGGACAGATTGAGAAAAAAGAGGAGACCTGCTGAAGGTCAAGTTGAAGTACCAGGGATGGGCCTGTCTCTGTGCCAGGCACCCCCTCCCTCTTCCCCTACATGGTGGTGACTCACCCCTGCCCTGCTGCCCTCAACCTGCTCAGGGCTTCAGGAAGGAGCTCAGCCAGGCTTTTAATAATCAAGAGTTTTCCTGAGGCATCCACACAGACTTTTGGCTAGTCTTCTCAGAAGCTGTTCTCGCAAAATGCTTTCTGATTTTTCAACCAATCAGCAGTGAAGTTTAAAAAAAAAAAAAAAAGCCCTTCCATTCTCTTTTTCTGCACCAACCAGCCTGGCAAGGCCTATTTCATTTCTGAGATTCAAATTGGAAACTGCCTTCTGTTCTCATTAGTTTGGGTTGTAGTGGTCATTACATCCTAAACAATTAATCCCCAAATGCCAATTTCTTACTAGAATTATCCTGGAGTCAACAACTGGTTTTCTTAGCAGCAAGGCAGGAGCAATTATTCCTGGCTCTTGTAACTAAACATGCTGCGCTTGGCACTTTACAATGTTTTCATCATCATTGAGTTATCATCATTTATCTCTATCAAGGGGAAAGGGAAGGCTGTCCAGTTATGAAGGTCTGGCAATCATGTGGACCTGTTTACCGGTATCCGTGGGGCTCCCTTCACTCGCTCAGATGAGGGAGGAAGTCCCTCAGGCCTAGGTCCTATGTCTGAGTTGGGGACCATCCAAGAGGTAATAGAAAACCAAGGGGGAGAGGGGGTCTGCCTCTAAAATCTCAGGTTTTGGGCTCTGCTCTCAGGTTACATGGGAACTCAGGGCCCATGGCTGGTAGGCAGTGTCCTTGAGCTCGTGGGGACCGCCTGCTTGGGTTCTCAGATTCTTTTCTGGGGAAGCTTCCCTTCCAAAGCTGGGCCACTTGGAGTCAATGCGGGGAGTCTGATGGGGTCTGTGGGATTCCCCTCCCCAGTAGGACTGCTGCTGCTGCTAAGTCGCTTCAGTCGTGTCCGACTCTGTGTGACCCCATGGACAGCAGGTCACCAGGCTCCTCTGTCCCTGGGATCCTCCAGGCAAGAACACTGGAGTGCGTTGCCATTTCCTTCTCCAATGCATGCATGCATGCTGAGTTGCTTCAGTTGTGTCCAAATCTGTGTGACCCCATGGACAGCAGCCCACCAGGCTCCTCTGTCCACAGAATTCTCTAGGCAAGAGTAGTAGAGTGGGTTGCCATTTCCTTCTCCATCCAGTAGGTCAGACAGCGCTATACCGGGACCATCAGTCAGCTCAGCCCACCCTGGACTGGGAGAGGCCCACTTAACTTCCTGTGCATCGGCCCAAAGTTAGCTCTTCTGGAGGATGGTGTGATGGGAGACGCTGGGGCAGCTCTGGGGCAGGTTCCTGAATTCACGCTCCTGGGTCCACCCCTCACTGCTGTGCGACTCTGGGCACACTGCCTACCCTTTCTCTGCCTCATTCCTCATCTGTTAAGTAGTGACGGTTATCACTATATTTCACAGGATTATTTTGCAGATTAAATGAGTTAATATTTGTCATTAGAACAGCATGCCTGGCTCATGGTAAACAGCTATTAAGGGTGCATTTAAAAACAAAAAGAAATTTTCCTTTAACATCTAAAGGAGATGTTTACTGTTCTTTTGTCCCCTATAGATAGAATATAAAGACAGACAGCCTAAACCACAAAGCCCACTGGTTTCATTTGAATACACCAACAAACCAACCCTAAACTTACGGTCTTTTTTTCTTTTTTTTCAATTGGCGTGTAATTGCTTTACAAAGATGTATTCGTTTCTGCTGTACAACGAAGTGAATCAGTTACATGTATACAGACATTCCCTCCCTCATGGACCTCCCTCCCCCATCCCCCAATCTGGGTCATCACAGAGCACGCGCTGAGCTTCCTGTGCTCTATAGCAGGTTCCCACTGGCTGTTTTACACATGGTACATATATATGTCAATGCTACTCTCCCATGACGTCCCACCCTCCCGTTCCCTGCTGTGTCTGCATCTACATCTCTATTCCTGCCTTGCAAATGGTTCATCTGTACCATCTTTTCCCTAGATTCCACATATATGCGTTAATACACGGTATTCTTTTTCTTTTCCTGACTTACTTCACTCTGTATGACAGACTTCAGGTCCATCCACATCTCTACAACAAACCTAGTTTCATTCCTTTTTATGGCTGAGTAATATTCCATTGTATATCAGTGAGATGGGTGAGGCAGGTTCGATTCTCCCTGGGGAGAGGTGGCATGGGCTGCTTCCTGCTACTGTGCATCCCTGATACCAGCCAGTTACCTGGATTTTGCTGGTTGTCTCTTTGCCTGCCTGCATATACCCACATGACCTCAGAGAGCAAGAAAAACTTGCATTTGTCATCTTTCCTTTTTGATTGGTTAGTAGAAAATGTGCAGACATCTGCTGTTCCAAGGGTCTTCCCAGTTGGCACAGTGGTAAAGAATCTGCCTGCCAATGAAGGAGATGCAAGAGATGCAGGTTTGATCCCTGGGTCGGGAAGATCCCCTGGAGAAGGGCATGGCAACCCACTCCAGCATTATTGGCTGGAAAATCCCATGGACAGAGGAGCCTGGCCGGCTACAGTCTGTGGGGTCACAAAGAGTCAGACACAGCTGAGCGCACACACACACACTGCTGTCCCAGTGCCTACTTCAGGAACAGAGGAACAGCAGATTCTAGTGACCCCTGGACCGCCCAGGCATCCTGATGTTGTAAAGCGTCGTGTCTGTGTGGAGCTGTGCCCCTTGCCCTCCTAATAGTGGCTCTGCCCCAGGTCTTCCTGCTTCAGCGTGGAAAAAACATCCTCCCGGCATTCCTTGTTTGCTCCCAGAAACCCCTGGGAGCGCTCAGGTGTCAGAGAACCCATCGTAATCATTCCATACCCAGATAACCAAATGGAGAGGCAGAGAATGTGAAGGACTCATCCGCTGACTTTGGATAAGGTAGCTGAGTCATTCCCATCTTGAAACTTTCTGCCTTCCCTGCAGGACACGTCTCTTCCTTTCATAATCTCAAGCTCCTTCTCAATCCTAGAGAGTTCCCTCTAACCTATTATTCAAATATGAACTATTTCCATGTTAAATACATAGAAAAAGGTAAAAAGAGGAAGGAAAGAAGGCAAAAGAAATCAGCCTCCAAGAGGACACTGCTGTGCTTTTGCATGTTTTTGACACATTTAATCCTCCACCAGCTTCACATTGTTTGTCTCCTTATAGTCAAGAAAAATGAAGCTCAGAGAGGTTAAGTCACCTGCCTAGGGTCACGTAGGTATGAACATTGGAACTAAATTTGAAGCCATATCTGAGTCCAAAGGCCATGATCTTTCTAGTACACTGAGAGGTGTTCAAGACACATCGGCAGAATTTCACTTTTCTACTAAATTTCTGTCACTCGTGATAAATGGGTTAAGCGTGTACAGTTAACTATTCACATCCTCCATTTTACTTCTGGCTTATTCACCTGTTCATGCCACCTTTTGGTTTAAACTGTCTGAAACCCCTTGGAAAAGAAGCCACGTGTGGATGGGGTCAGCGGTACAGAGCCGTCTCTGCACACCAGGGTCACCAGGAGGGAAGCACAGAGCAAGTGTCACCTCTCACCTGCCAGATGGCAGTGCCAAGGTTAAGAGGCTCGCTCAAGACCCCATGGGCACGGAGCACGGCTGCTAGCGCAGCCTCTCGGCTCTGAGGAAACCTCCTCGGCCGAGTATCTTCAGGAGCCCTGGTGAGTGCCTTGGAGCACGCCTTTCCCCTCTCATTTCTCTGGTTTCTTGGAGAGCCTCGGGTGTCTGGCACTGGCTTCAGCAGGCACACCGAGAAGGGTCCAACTGGCATTTCTTTAATTACCATAAATAGATGCAGCACTTGGGCTTCATGAGGCAGCTTTTGGCTTTTTTTGTCTTTTATTATTTGTTTGTTTTAACTGAACTATCGTTGATTTACAGTATTGTGTTAGGTTCGGGTGTAGAGCAACCTACACATATATATATTCTTCTTCAAATTCTTTTTCCATTATAGCTTATTACAAGGTAATGCATATAGCTCCCTGTGCTATACAGTAAATCTTTGTTCTTTATCTATTTTATATATAGCAGTGTGTATGTGTTAATCCCATGCATGCTTGTGTGCTAAGTCAATTCAGTCATGACTGACTCTTTGCAACCCCCTGGACTGTAGCCCACCAGGCTCCTCTGTCCATGAGGATTCTCCAGGCAAGAATACTAGAGTGGGTTGTCATGCCCTCCTCCAGGGGATCCTCCCGACCCAGGGATCCAGCCTGTGTCTCTTATGTCTCCTGCATTGGCAGGCAGGTTCTTTACCACTGGTGCTGCTTGGGAAGCCCTGTTAATCCCATACTCCTAATTTATCCCTACCCATCTCCTTTCCCCTTTGGTTACCATACATTTGCTTGTTTTCTATGTCTGAGTCTGTTACCATTTTGTAAATACATTTGTTTGTATTACTTTTTAGATTCCACATATCAGTTCAGTTCAGTCGCTCAGTTGTGTCTGACTCTTTGTGACCCCATGCACTGTAGCATACCAGGCCTCCCTGTCCATTGCCAACTCCTGGAGTTTACCCAAACTCATGTCCATTCAGTTGGTGATGCTATCCAACCATCTCATCCTCTGTTGTCCCCTTCTCCTCCACCTTAAATCCTTCCCAGCATCAGGGTCTTTTCAAATGACTCAGTTCTTTGAATCAGGTGGCCAAAGTATGGGAGTTTCAGCTTCAGCATCAGTCCTTCCAATGAATATTCAGGACTGATCTCCTTTAGGATGGACTGGTTGGATCTCCTTGCAGTCCAAGGGACTCTCAAGGGTCTTCTCCAACACCACAGTTCAAAACCATCAATTCCTCAGAGCTCAGCTTTCTTTATAGTCCAACTCTCACATCCATACTTGACTACTGAAAAAGCCATAGCTTTGACTAGAGAGACCTTTGTTGGCAAAGTAATGTCTCTGCTTTTTAATATTTTGTCTAGGTTGGTCATAACTTTTCTTCCAAGGAGTAAGCATCTTGTAATTTCATGGCTGCAGTCACCATCTACAGTGATTTTGGAGCCCCCCAAATAAAGTCTGTCACTGTTTCCATTGTTTCCCCATCTATTTGCCATGAAGTGATGGGACCAGATGCCATGATCTTAGTTTTCTGAATGTTGTGCTTTAAGACAACTTTTTCACTCTCCTCTTTCACTTTCATCAAGAGGCTCTTTAGTTCTTCTTCACTTTCTGTGATAAGCATGGTGTCATCTGCATGTCTGAGCCCAGCGTTTCTCATGATGTACTCTGCATATAAGTTAAATAAGCAGGGTGACAGTATACAGCCTTGATGTACTCCTTTTCCTGTTTGGAATCAGTCTGTTGTTCCAGGTCCAGTTTTAACTCCTTCCTGACATGCATACACATTTCTCAAGAGGCAGGTCAGGTGGTCTGATATTCCTATCTCTTTAAGAATTTTCCAGAGTTGCGGTCCACACAATCAAAGGCTCTGGCATAGTCAATAAAGTAGAAGTAGATATTTTTCTGGAACTCTCTTGCTTTTTCGATGATCCCAACAGATGTTGGCAATTTGATCTCTGGTTCCTCTGCCTTTTCTAAAACCAGCTTGAACATCTGGAAACTCATGGTTCACGTATTGTTGAAGCCTGGCTTGAAGAATTTTGAGCATTACTTTACTATCGTGTGAGATGAGGGCAATTGTGTGGTAGTTTGAGCATTCTTTGGCATTGCCTTTCTCTGGGGTTGGAATGGAAATGCACCTTTTCTAGTCCTGTGCCCCCTGCTGAGTTTTCCAAATTTGCTGGCATATTGAGTTCAATACTTTCACAGCATCATCTTTTAGGATTTGAAATAGCTCAACTGGAATTCTATCACCTCCACTAGCTTTGTTTGTAGTGATGCTTCCTAAGGCCCACTTGACTTCTCATTCTGGGATGTCTGGCTCTAGGTTGGTGATCACACCATTATGATTATCTGGGTCTTGAAGATCTTTTTTGTATAGTTCTTCTGTGTATTCTTGCCACCTCTTCTTAATATCTTCTGCTTCAGTTAGGTCCATGCCATTTCTGTCCTTTATTATGCCCATCTTTTCATGAAATGTTCCCTTGGTATCTCTAATTTTCTTGAAGAGATCTCTAGTCTTTCCCATTCTATTGTTTTCCTCTATTTCTTTGCACTGATCACTAAGGAAGGCTTTCTTATCTCTCCTTGCTAGTCTTTGGAACTCAAGAAATTCAAATGGGTATAGCTTTCCTTTTCTTCTTTGCTTTTCCCTTCTCTTCTTTTTCCTTTCTCTTCTTCTATTTGTAAGGCCTCCTCAGACCATTTTGCCCTTTTGCATTTCTTTTTCTTGAGGATGGTCTTGATCCCCGCCTCCTGTACAATGTCAAAAAACCTCTGTCCATAGTTCTTCTGGCACTCTGTCTATCAGGTCTAATCCCTTGAATCTATTTGTCACTTCCACTTCATAATCGTAAAGGATTTGATTTAGGTCATACCTGAATGGTCTAGTGGTTTTTCCCTACTTTCTTTAGTTTAAGACTGAATTTGGCAATAAGGAGTTCATGATCTGAGCCAGTCAGCTCCAGGTCTTGTTTTTGCTAACTGTACAGAGCTTCTCTGTACAGGCTGCAAAGAATATAATCCATCTGATTTCAGTATTGATCATCTGATGATGTCCATGTGTAGAATCTTCTCTTGTTTTGTTGGAAGAGGGTGTTTGCTAGATTCCACATATAAATAATATATAATAGTAATATTTGTCTTTGTCTGACTTGGCATTTAGTATGATCACCTCTAGGTCCATCCATGTTGCTGTAAATGGTAATATTTCATTGTTTTCTTATGGGTGAGTAATATTCCATTGCCTATATTTGCCACATCTACTTTATCCATTCATGTTCATGGACACTTAAGTTGCTTACATGTCTTGGATTCTGTAAACAGTGCCTCTATGAACATTGGGGTGTGTTTTTCTTTTCAAATTAGAGTTTTTGTCCTTTCCAGATACTATATATTCAGAAGTGGGATTGCTGGATTCTATGGTAGTTCTAGTTTTAGTTTTTTAAGGAACTTCCATACTATTTTCTATAGTAGTCGTACCAATTTACATTCCTACCAACAGTGTAAGAGAGTTCCCTTTTCTCCACACCCTATCTGGCATTTATTGATCTAGACTTTTCCATGATGGCCATTCTGACTGGTGTGACATTGTACCTCACAGTAGTTTTGATTTCCATTTCTCTAATGACTAGCATTGTGGACCATCTTTTCATGTGCCTCTTGGCCGTCTGTATGTCTTCTTTGGAGAAATGTCTATTTAGGCCATCTGCCTGTTTTTTGATTGGGTTGATTGTTTTTTTTTTTATACAGTTGTATGAACTGTTTATATATTTTAGAAATTAAGCCCTTGTCAGTCGCATTGTTTGCAAATATTTTCTCCCCATCCATGAGTTGTCTTTTTGTTTTGTGGATGGTTTCCCTTGCTATGCAAAAGCTTTTAAGTTTGATTAGGTCCCATTTGTGTATTTTTGCTTTTACTTCTTTTGCCTTGAGAGACTTATGTAAGAAAATATTGGTACAATTTATGTCAGAGAAAGCTTTGACTGTGTTCTAGGACTTTTAAGATGTCATGGCTTAAATGTAAGCCACTTTGAGTTTGTTTGTGTGTATAGTATGTGGGTGTATTCTAACTTCATTGAGCTACATTAATTTGTCTAGCTTTCCCAGCATCACTTGGTGAAGAGACTTTCTTTTTCTTGGCTCCACTGTGCACTTGCGGGATCTTAGTTCTCTGACCAGGGATCAAACCTTTGCCCTGCAGTGGAAGCACAGAGTCTTAACCACTGGACCACTGGGGGAAGTCCTGAAGAGAGCTGACTTTTCAGTGGGGCAGCTTCTTCATGTGCTCATCAGCCCTCCTGCTTACAGGGGGTGAGGGTGGGGGTGTGCAGGGCTGGGGGCAGCAGAGGTGTTGCAGGGCAAGGCCCCTGCCCTCTGTGATCCTCCAGGTGGCCACCTTGAGGGCCACAGAGATGAGTAGGCATCACAGGGGCTGGGAATGGTGGTGATGGCACATGGCTCCAGTCTGGGGCACTTTCCTCCCGGAATTCCTTTAGCTCCTTCATGTCAGTGTCCCCTGTGAGCCCTCTGCTGCCTCTGTGAGTTCCCCCAGATGTCAGGGCTGCTGCTTAAGGTGACTCCGGGGATTGACTACCTTGGTGACCTCCCTCCACCGTGCCTGGCTGAGCCTTTTCCTCAGAAGTCAGTACAGACGTTGCCCTGCATGGCTCCAGCTTGTATCCTGGAAACAAAGACCATAAGCATTATTCCACTCTTCTGCCGTAAGCCCACCTCTAACCTGGATGCCTCCCTCATCTCAGTTCTTCTCCCGGCAGCTTTGGAAAGAAGAAACGTTTGAAGAGCATTAGGAGAAGGGCTGACCAGAAGTCAAGGTAGAGGCTGAGTTAAATTAGGTAGAAAATGGTCATTAAAAGTTCGCTCCTCTTTGATTTGAGTTTAAAAAAATAAATTTGATAATAAAGTATGGGTGCTAATGGGAAAGGAAATTTCAAAGTTCTGTGGATCTCTGAGAGAGCAGGTGTGACAGGGTAAGAGCCTCATTCTCTTGAAGTATGTTTTTGATTTTGAATAAAAAGATTTCTTTCTTTTCTTCTCTTCTCAGAGAAAAAATGCCCTGTTTAATGATATCCAAGTGCTTAGAGAGCATTTGCATTCTGACATGGTCCACTAGTTCCCATTGTCATTAAGAAGCAAGTGAGGTATTGACAAGACAATCACGTGGCCCAGATTTAGGGGTCAGTGCTAGGGCTCACTGGTAAAGGAAGCTGCCTGCCAGTGCAGGAGATGGAAGAGAAACGGGTTCGATCCCTGTGTCAGAGAAGATCCCCTGGAGAAGGAAATGGCAATCTACTCCAGTATTCTTGCCTGGAGGATCCCATGGACAGAGGAGCCTGGCGGGCTACAGTCTATGGGATTGCAGAGTTGGACATGACTTAGTGGCTGAGCACACAAACACACACATATAGCAAAGAAAGCATAGTCATTGTTTTGTGGGACTCAAATTGCTAACCTGGATTGTCTGACCTGATATAAAACAGTCCATAGGGTCGCGAAGAGTCAGCCATGACAGCCACTGAGCATGCACGCTAGTGTCAGACACTCTGTCCTCCTCCAACCATGTAATCCATTTGAAAAAGTAATCATGGGACATGAACTTCCCTTTCTGCCGATAATTTTGAGTCGAGCACTTAGGTAAAGTTGTTGCCAAGATTTCCTTCAGGTATTTTATGCAAATCATAATTTTTTAAAAATATGTGTGTATTTATTTGGCTGCGTGGAGTCTTAGCTGCAGTGTGCTGGATATTCACTGCGTCATGCAGAATCTTTTGAGGCAGCGCATGGACTCTCTAGTTGTGGTGCTCGGGCTTCAGTGGTTGAAGGTGCTGGGGCTTAGTTGTTCCTCGGCATGTGGGATCTTAGTTTCCTGACCAGGGATCGAACCTGCATCTCCTGCATTGGAAGGCAGATTCTTAACCACTGGACCGCCAGGGAAGTCCCTCAAAGTCATAGTTGTTATCAAGCCTGATTTGGAAGGCTAGGCTCTTTGTAGAAGCTTCCAAGTAGGCAGTCTGTGATGGAGAGGGAGAGACAGCTTCACACAGAGGTTAAAAGCACCAGTTAAACTCTACCGCTCATTGGATGCACCCTTGGACAAGTTACTTAATTTATCTGTACCTCGGCTTCCCCCCATGTGATTTGAAAATAGACTGTCAGCATTGTTATGAGAATTTTTAAAAAGGCAAATCAGGTAAATCACTTAGCATGGCACCTGGCACTTAGGAAATGCTCAATAAATATATGTTAATTAGGAAAGATATACACATATGTGGACTTCCCTGTGGCTCAGACAGTAACGAATCTGCCTGCAATGTAGGAGACCCGGGTTTGATCCCTGGGGTTGGGAAGATCCTCTGGAGAAGGGAATGGCCACCCACTGCAGTATTCTTGCCTGGAGAATCCCATGGGGTCACAAAGAGTAGGACATGACCGAGCGACTAACACTACTACTATACACACTTCCCCAAAGAAAAGCCTGAGAGAAGGACTTCATACAGTGGTTCCTTTGGGAAGAGATTCCAGGAGGCAGGAGGAAGGGACAAAGTCGCTGCCATTGGCCACAGGGTCCATCCCATGGGGCAGCCCAGGGAATTCTAGAGCAAGCCTCCCAGGATTGCCCCCCAAGAACCGGGGCATCAGTGTGTGTTTGATGTATGCACACACAGAGTGAACGGGCCAGGATCTCAGCTCAATATTTTTAAATGAAATATAATTCACTCAACATTAGTCTTATGGCCAGTTGTTTGTTGTCAAATAGGAATGCTGAGGGATGACATATGAAGAAATTTTTAAAAGCACAGGATTTTTTTCTTTTAAAGGATTTCTTTTTTTACAATTGTATTTATCTTTGGCTGAGCTGGGTCTTTGTTGCTGTGCAGGCTTTTCTCCAGTTGCAGTGAGTGAGGGCTACTCTCTAGTTGACCTACGAGGGCTTCTCATTGTGGTGGCTTCTCTTGTTGCAGAGCACGGGCTCTGGGGCTCTGCAGCTTCAGCAGCTGCCACGCACGGGCTCAGTAGTTGTGGCTCCCCGGTCTAGAGCACAGGCTCAATAGTTGTGGCGCTTGGGCTTAGCTGCCCCATGACATGTCGGATCTTCCCTGATCAGGGATCAAACCCGAGTCTCGTGCCTTGGCAGGCGGATTCTTTACCACTGAGCCACCAGGGAAGCCCCCAAGCACAGGATTTTGATTTTAAATGGTTCCACTGCACAGAGGTGTGTATCATTGAGCAAGCTCTTTTCCTTTTCTCTGCTCTGTTGGAATGATAATAATATATTACTTTCTAGGGAGAATTAAACACATAGCATTTAACACAGTTACTGGACATAGTGTGCCTTCCATAAACCGTAGCTATTTTGTGGTTGTTCTGATCATTATTGTTATTATTGTGTGCATAACTGGGACAGCAGAAAAGCACAGCCTGTGGGTTTCAGGATATGTAGCCAGCTTAGCCTAAGTCACAATATACCTGTAATTTATAGAAAGGGAACTCGAGGTTCTGAGTGGCTTTCTGCCTTGGACTTCCTGGCACATCCTTGGCGAAGTTGTAGGAATTAGATCTGAGGGACCATGGCATCTGGCTGCAAAGCTGGGCAGATGGCTAGACTAGCTGGCCCATCTTTTGTAAAATCTCGTATCGATCTGGATTCGGGTCAGCCTCTGTGGAGCCTTCCTGATGCCATGCTCACCCGACTTCCCTCCCCAAACATGGTCTGCAGGGCCTTTCCCCTCCATAGAGGACACTCCCCAGTTTTGTCCTGGGGGGCCCTGCCCCTTCCACAGTCCAGTCTCTTCCAGCTGGAGTTCCTGGTACCGCCTGGAGACAGCCCTGCAGCACACAGCTCCCTCAGGTTCGTGATTAAAAATACATTAAAGGACCAAGAAATAATTAAGAGATACAGCGCCTTGCAAGTAAAACTGACATTTCCAGTTAGACCACAATTCTAAATGATACACAGGGACCCTATTCTTCTGCTAAAAACATTAGGCTGATCACAGATTGGTTTCTGATGGTGCTTTCATCCTGGGCCCCAGGTCAAGATGAAAACGTCACCTTTTGTAGCAGAACTTGACCCACCCTGCTGTCTGAAAGTCTGGGGTTATGGCTTTGTGGCTTAGGTAATTTCACTTATAGCCTCATCCCAGTCCTTTGCTGTGTATTTGTGCCAGCAGTAGAGGTGTGGGGAACGTTGCCTTTATAATGCCCCACGTTTACCTGGCTACTTGTTACCTTGGCAAGGTCCTAAGGACAAGGACCCCCTGGGAAGATGCCCAGCATGTGTGGCTCATATTAGAGAGGCAGCATCTTTATCCAGCGCCCCAGCCCCCAGCACTGTGGTAGCATAGACAGAGCAGTGGACCCTGCCCTGCCTCAGATATGACCCTGGGCATCACCCCTTTGGGTCTCATCTGTTTGAACCAGGACCTGGACTCTGGTTCCCTGAGCTTGAACCTGTTGTTTAGTCACTAAGTCGTGTCTGACTCTTTGCGACCCCACAGATTGTAGCCTGCCATGCTCCTCTGTCCATGGAATTCTCCAGGCAAGAATACTGGAGTGGGTTGCCGTTCCCTCCTCCAGGGGATCTTCCCGACCCAGGGGTCAAACCGTGTCTCCTGCATTGGCAGGCAGATTCTTTACCACTGAGCCACCTGGGGAGTGCGAGCTTGAACCTACTATGCTTCAAAATCTTGGTCAGTCAACAGACAAGTGCTTTTACTGCTGACCCTTCCCTCTCTTTCCCCCAACATCCAGTCTGAGAAGTTTGATCATTTGTCGAAGTTGGGGAAAAGACTCTTGGTACATCTTGGGCATCAGGAACCTCTCTAAGGAGCTCCACTTACTAGCGATGACAGCTACCATTTATGGAGTATGCACAAGGTGCTGGGTGCTGTACTAAGCCCATGATCTACATTATATTTCTCCTTCACAATAATCATTTAATAGTTGAGGAAATGCGGGTTCTGGGAGGTCAAAGAGGTTACTCAAGGGAACTGATATCACTGGATCCAAGCCCAGCTAGGTCTGAGTCCAAAACCTGTACTCCACGGCCTCAACTAGAATGTTCCTCTTTTCTCTCCCATCTCTCCCTTTACTTCTTTCCTGAGGCTGGAAGTTAGTGACAGTTTGGGTGGGGAAGAAAGATCCATTCTTTCCTTCACGGCAGTGCTGGGGACTGCTATTCAGAGACCACTCAGGGTCCAAAAAGGTTGGCATCTCAGAATCTCCATGGACCTTGTGTGTGTGTATGTGTATGTGTGTGTGTGTGTAGAAACTCGAGTGGAGTAAGGAAGAGCCTAGCCCTGTGGCCTTTCTCGGTGCTTTTTATAAATTTGCCTGATGATAGGGTCCAGGAAATTCTTTCTTGGCTTAGAAAGGCCAGAACCTTTCTCTCCCCCGATTTCAGGGGCTACAGGTGGCTTAGTGGTAAATTAGCTTGCCAGTGGTGGCTCAGTGGTGGCTGGTGGCTCAGCTTGACAATGCAGGAGACTCAGTTTCCATCCCTGAGTCAGGAAGATCCCCTGGAGGAGGAAATGGCAACGCACTCCAGTATCCTTGCCTGGAGAATCCCATGGACAGAGGAGCCTGGCGGCCTACAGTCCACGGGGTCTCCACGACTTAGCATCTCAATAAGAACACCAAGCTTCTATTAAGCATCAACCATCCCATCTAGCTCCGAGGGAAGGGACTTCCTCAAGACAGAATGAACTGCAGGCAGAGAGAAAATGAACGTCCGGTTTCCCAGGGAGCCTGCAGGTTTTATCTGCTTACCTCTCCCCGCCCTGTTGCATCCCTAAATGGTGTCACTCAGCCTCAGACCCTCACCCTGATTAGACGTCCCTCACAGACCTGCTGGCCCTTGTGCTTACTCGGCTGCCGCTAATGAAAAGAAAGCATGCATAAGTCATGAGGACCCTTCTCCGGCGGGAGGAGAGGGGACCTTGTGGCAGGGCTCCTGGCTCTGCGGATGATGGGCACCAGGGCACACGTGCCAGCCCCTGTCCCACCTGACACGCCCATCCTTCCCCAACCCAGCCCCTCGCCCATTGCACTTCAGCTCGGAACTCAAGCAGGGCTCAGGGTTTTCTTTGAAGTTAGGCAATCAGGACAAATCTGACTTTTACCTAAGGCAAGGAATTGTTCCAGTCAAAACTCTCTTGAAGGCCAAGGACAATTCACCAGTACTAAGGAACAGCGGGCCCTGAGGCCGGAAGGAAGGGAGGGGGGTGGAGGCAAACAGAAGGTGGGGTGCTGGGGAGACTGACTCCAGCTTCCGAGGAGCGGCTTTTAGCTTTTATCGTAATGACCCGTGTTGACAATAACTGCTGCTATTTACCGACTCTCTCCTCACGGCAGACGTTTTCCTTCTGTGAACTCATTTACTCCTTGCAGCCCCATCGAAGGTGGGCGTGCTTTTCTGCTTTTTATAGAGAAGGAAATGAAGCCTTTGAGAGGCGAAGTCATTTGTTCAAAGTCACCCATCGGCCAATGGAGCAGTCTGGGTTTGAGCTCAGCAATTTCTTCCCCAAAGCCTGTGTGTTTTCCCTACACCCACTGCTTCACCCCTGTATTGATCTGGTGGATTTACGAACTATGTGCTAAGGGCAAGATCTAATGCTCTATGCTTCTGACAGTGTTATCTCTTTATCATTTGAATTTTAAAATATGATGTGCAGGCATCCACATAGATTATATTATTTCTAGAAGAATTTGAAACAGGAAAGAAAATTTATGGAAGGGATAGGGGAATAAGGAAGGATGGTTATAAAAAGGGCTTCCCAGGTGGTGCTAGTTGTAAAGAACCTGCCTACCGATGCAGGAAACATAATGAGATGTGGGTTTGATCCCTGGGTCAGGAAGATCTCCTGGAGAAGGGAATGGCAACTCACTCCAGTATCCTTGCCTAGAGAATCCCATGGACAGAGGAGCCTGGTAGACTGCAGTCCATGGGGTCTCTGAGAGTTGAACACGAATGAATTGACTTAGCATTCCATGCGGTGATGAATAGGGCCTGATTTGCTAAGGAAATGTGGGTCCGATGAAGGGGAGATGACTGGGTGTGTGGTGCAGCACATGGGGTCACACTGCCTGGTTTAGGGCTGATGGGGTGCAGGAAGGGGGTGCCCGCAATTTCTTGTTCCCATAGCATGCACCCAAGCAAGGAGTGTTTAGTTTGGACTAACTGGAAGGCAGCCTGGGGCAGCTGGCGATCTAGGTCTGACCTTTGGAGACCTAATTTCTGGCTCCAATTCTGTCACAAAATAGATTGACTCTGCAAGAGGGAAGTAGTGGGTTGAAAAAAGATATTCACATCTTAGTGCCTGAAACTTCTGACTATTATCTTAAAGAGCAACAGAGTGAATATTATATGACCAAAGGTGTGATTAGCCTTGCCTTATGGCTCAGACGGCAAAGAATTCGCCTGCAATGTAGGAGACCCAGGTTCGATCCCTGGGTCAGGAAAGATTTCCTGAAGAAGGGAATGACAACCCACTCCAGTATTCTTGCCTGGAGAATCCCAGGGACAGAGGAGCCTGGCAGGCTACAATCCATGGGGTCGAAAAGAAATCAGACACGACTGAGCTGCTAATGCTTTCAAATGTGTGATTAAATTAAGGATCCTGCAATGAAAAGCTTATCCTGGATTGTTCAGGTAGGCCTTCAATGCAGTCACCTGTATCTTTATGAGATGGACACACAGAGGAGAGAAAGAGGCCATGTGACCGTAGAGGCAGAGGTGGAGAGATGAGGCCACAAGCCAAGGAAAACAGGGAATCCCCAGAAGCCGGATAAGCAAGGAACATATTCTTCCCTGGAGCCTTGGAGGATGCCTGGTCTTTCTCGTACCTTAATTTTGGATCTGCAGCCTCCTGATTTCTCTGAGAAATAGATTTCTCTGATTTTATGCCTCCCCATTTGTGGTAATTTGTTACAGCAGCTATAGGAAATGAATACAAGTCATTTCCCTCTCTCACCTCAGTTTCCTCGACTGTAGACTAAGAAGATTCAGCCTCCTAGTTCTGACATCCTCCCCATCATTCTCGGAGCTGGCGATCCCCGCGGGAGGGTGGGGCTCCATTCTCTGGGTTGGGACCCCTTCCACGTGACATCTTGTGTCTAAACCGGCCAGCTTTCTCCTCTGGGGAGCACAGCTGGTTGAGTCCAGATGACTTTTTTGTTGTTGCTCAGTCACCAGGTCGTCTCCGACTCTTGAGACCCCAAGGACTGCAGCATGCCAGGCCTCCCAGTCCCTCACCATATCTGGGAGTTTTGCCCAAGTTCATGTCCATTAAATCAGTGATGCCAGCCAACCATCTGATCCTCTGTGACTTTGCCAAGAGTCAAATACTACCCCAAGACAGTTCATTTTTTTCTTATTGTTAATTGCTAGAAAAATATTCTGCCTTACCCCAGGGAAGCCATCCAAATCATTCTGACCTCTCTGTGGATTTCAAAGAAAGCGTTTAGTCCCTGTTTTCTCCTTGCTTCCAAACAGTCCCTGCCGCTTGAGGGACTGTGGTGAAGGGAAGGCCACAACATTTGCTCCGGGGGGCTACCAGAGAAAGGCAGTGCTGAGGTCGTGGGCTCATCTCACCTCCACACCGGCTTCAGCCTCCCCTGCCCTCCCCATCAGCAGCACACCGCTGGCCGGATGGCCGCGCCTCCAGTCATGTGACTCGGGAGCCTCATTTACAATCACCATTAACCAGAAAAGCCGCATGACGGCTCTGTGCCTGCAGAGCCGAGTGTCACACAGTATTCACAGAAACCAAAGGGCTGGAGGCGGCAGCACGGGAAAACCTTTAGAATGAAGCTCAGAGAGTGACTCAGGGACCAACTTCAGTTCCCCCCTTATCCTCCTCCCCTGGTCTCCCCTATTCCCTCCCTACTCCCCCCCCCCCCCACCTCCCTACCACCCGCATCTAAGGCGCTAATAGAGCCTCCAGCCTGGACAGCAAAGGAAGATGCTGAAACGTCCAAGGGATGGGGGATGGGCTCCTCAGAGGTGGCTGTGTCAGGAAGAGCTGAGAAACCCACACGCGGGCTACAAAACCATCTTGAACTGCCGGAAACTAGGCATTCAGGCTGAACACTCCAAGGCCGCCTTTACATCTCTAAAAACAACATTCAGGTCTTTAGCTTCCCTTCGGCCCGCCTGCCGCACTGTGTCAGTTAGTGAAAGCCCTGAGGCTGGAACGGGATTTCCAAACGTTAGCCCCTGAACAGTCGAGGCGCTCGAGGTGAGGTTTGCCTTGGTTCTCCCTTGATGATCCCCTCCCCCAACTCCATGCAGCCCCTCCCCCACCCCACTGTCACTCAGCACGCATGCATCCACATGGCTTGGTCTCAGAATGAAAGGCAGGTGGATGCTTCAAGTCGTGGTACTCAAGTGCCCTAATTTTAGATTTAGTGTCAGCTAGGCTTCCCAGGTGGCGCCTGTGGTAAAGGATCCACCTGCCAGTGCAGGAGATGCAAGAGACCTGGGTTCGATCCCTGAGTCAAGAAGATCCCCTGGAGGAGGGCATGGCCACCCACTCGGGTATTCTTGTCTGGGGAATCCCATGTGCAGAGGAGCCTGGTGGGCTACAGTTCATGGGGTCACAGAAGAGTCGGACATGACTGAAGCAACTTAGCAGGCACGGGCACTTAAAGCCCACACTGTCCTGTATGTCCCTCCCACTGTGTGTGTGCGCGCACGCACGCATGGGTCTGAGTATGTGTGTGTGTGTGTCTGTCTATAGACTCCAGGTTAACAGGTTACAATAGAAAAGGGCTCCAGGGCTCAAACCCATTGGATGGAAGCATGAATAGGGAGGTAGGGAGGTTGGGGCCATGTGGAAGTTTGCCAGAGAGCCTTTTTCGAGACTTGTTTCAGAACCACAAGTGCTGTGGTTACAGGGAGGAAGTCTCCTAGCCAGCCCGGCTCAGCGCCTGTCCGCTTGGGAAGCGCTGAGCTCTGACCCCAGAGGGGATCTGGCGGCTACTGCAGACCCTTCCCTGGAGAGGCCAGGGTGCACAGACCTGCCAGTCCACTCTCCAAAGGGCACTGCTGGAGACGGGCTGCCAGGGGTGGAACATTGTCCAAGCAGGGAATGTTGATGGGAGAGCAGCCAGGAGAGAACAGCTTTCTTGGTTTGGAAAAAGTGAAGAACAGGAGGCAGAAAGCAGTGCTGAATCAGGACATGAGCCTGTGCCCTGCTCGGTGCCAGCCTGCAGCCCCTGGGCCACACTTCAGTGACCTCCATGAGCGAGGAAGCAGACGGCAGCCAGGGAAGATCACCACTTCCGTGGTGATCACTTTCCATGGGCTGGGACGGAGAAGTAGGGGCCTGGTCCCTTCAAGGAGCCATCTCTACAGGCAGAGGCAGACAGACAGACACAGGGCAACACAGAGTGCCATCTGCAGTCCACGGAGCCAGCTCTGCTATGGATTCTTCTTGAAGCAGGAGAACCTCTTATTTGAGGCTGGCGACTCTAAACACCGCTTTTAAGTAGGGTGGGCTTAAGGAGTATAATGGCTTTAACTGGGTTGTTTGCATTCCTTTGCCTTCCACTTAGAAGCAAGCTTCTAGAACAAGCATGCTTGAAGGAATCCCAGGTTACTGAGTAAATTGCCATAATGAGGTTGAGAATGAAGGTGACCTATAGATGCATGGTAAATACACGGTTATCTCTGCTCAGTAAGTGAATTCTGATTATAACTCAGCACTTGCCGTGGGTCCCCAAGTACTGCTAGCATTCTCAGGAAAGCGCAGGAAAGGACAAAATGCAAAATGCTCCCACAAAGAAAAACACAGGCTTCCCAGTTCCTCTTGGTAGCAACACACAACCTAGAAACTTGAAAGCAAGCTTGCGGTCTCTCTCTCCTTGGTCACCACGTCATGTACCGGCCTGTCATACAAAATGTGGGGAAGCACTGCAGATTAATACCCATTCTTGTTTGACATAGCCACAACTTTATTTTTTTTCTTTACGAAAAGACTTTTTCTTCCTACGTGGATTGGAGCTTTTTACACCCAAGGCATATTTCCGTGGCCTGTCTGTGGAAAGGAATAGTTGGAAGGAGCACTTTCTTTTGAGGTTTTATGCGCTTCTTAATATCCATGGTGGAGCAGCAGTGTTCCTAGAGAATTGTGCCTTTAAAAGCTCCCCAAAAAGCTCCAAGCTGTTAGCTCTCAGGTTGGAGAAGCAGGTGGATCTTATGTGCTGGGCCATCTGGAGCATGGGTGAGACTTTCACAGAGGCATCCTGGGCTGCAGAGGTCTGTCTGCATCTGGCACAGCCTCGGTAAAGGTTGTGTGTCCTGTCACACCCCCTTGTAACACGAGCACCCCTCAGTTTGATTTGTTAAGCTGTGCGGACACTCATCTGAGCAAAATCTCTAAGCGGCTTTTTATGGGAAATGAAAAGTCAAGTGAGTATGTACATGACAAAGTGAGCCATGGAAAATAGCCTCTCAAGGCATGTGTCCCCTATTTTTATATTACTGCTTATACGGTTTCTGAGTTGGCTGAAGGCTGTAATAACTTTTGAAATTCCTAATGGAACCCTACAAATGATGTGCAATAATATAATTTGGAGGGTGGAGGGGAGTGTTAATAAAACCCATCTACCTGGAGTATCCCTTCACAGCCTCACAGAGCCATGGAGGAGACAGGCTAGAGATTCATTGGTTCATTTTGAAAATGAAGAAGGGAAGGCTCAGAGACACTGAGTCATTCAAGGTCACGTAGCTGGTCAGCACTGATCTAAGGTCTCCAACCCTGACTCTGGACTCCTGGGTTTGCGCAGCAGGACTGCCTGTCAATATCCAGGCTGACATCACTGAAACAAGCACAGATGATTTTCAGTCCATCCCCTACCAAGATCTTAGCATCCTGTTCCCCCTCCATCATCAGCTGCAGCCAACAAACCATATAAATCGAAACTTTGGAAATGCTAAATCTCATAAACAATTTGTAAAGGCTTTAAAATGCAAAGCAGGAATAAACAGAATTTCTTGCCACAGGAAAGTAACTAATATAAAGTGACAAAAAAATGGAAGTTTGAAGGCAGTCTCAAAAGTAGTCATAAAATGGAATTCAGAATCATATTTTAATACGTATATCATATACTCACTTTGCCAAGGATGACTGGGGGTAAATTCCCATTTATAAAAGTAAGCCATGAAGGGAAAAAGAAATAGGGGAATGAGGGGCAGAGGGGAGGGAGAAGGGAGAGATGGGAAGAGAGAGAGAGAGAGAGAGGCAGAGCAGTTGAGATGGTGTTCATCACAGCTTGGATACTGCAGAAAATCACTTCCTAGGTCCGGAGCACCATAGTGGTCTCAAGGTAGTCCATCACCCTTCCATCCAGGATGGGCCTTGGCATATGGCCCCAGGGGCTCTGGGCAGCTGTCCCTCCTGGGGACTTCCAGGAATTATTGGGGGTGGGGGTGTGAGGAGGTACCCATTAGCACTGGCCTGCAGGGCTCCAGCTGAAGAGAGAGTCTGGCTGCAGGAATTTATAAAGTGGTGAGCAACAAGCAATAAGACCCGCCCCACAGCAATGGTCAGAATGCCAGATCTACGCTCGCGGAGACTGTTCCTTTGCTTAGCGGCAGACGTGCCCTTCCCCCCTCTTCGCTCAGCCTCGGGTATAATGAGAGCAACTCCCAAACGAGTCCATCGTTTATTCTGGGACGGAGCCCAGGCGGCTGCGACTTTCACACTGGGGTGCGGGGGAGTTCAGCTGCGTCCTCGCACCGCCCCCTACCGCCCCGCCTGCCCATCTTCCCTCCTCCCCTAGCCTCGTTCATTTCCCCCTCGTTCTAGGCGAGGGATGTGGAGCGGTCCCGCGAGCCCGTGTTGAGGCTGGCCTCTTAAAGGGCGCTGACCTAAAGGCAGAGATGTGACGGCCGCGGCGCCTGCGGTGATTCCAGCAGTGGCGGCTCCGAGCGGGGTTCACGGCGATGCTACTGAAACGATCTGCTCGCTCCCTCCTCTATAACACCCGGCGCATCCAGCTCTCAAGAAGCAAAGAAGAGGAACTCCTACCGACACCCCCGCCCCGGGTCCCCCAGGCTGAGTCTGAGCACAGGGAAAACACACTTTGCAGAAAGCGCCTCCTCCCGCACCTTGGCTGGTGCGGGGGGACGGGTCCTGTCCCGCGACCCCCAGCCCGGCTACTTCAAGAGCAACCAGAGGGGCTTCAGAAACCCGTGTGCTTGCCTGCCTGCCTTTCCAGCACACGGGACAGCCTGCAGTGTGGGTAACTTTTCAAACCCTCTCTCCTAAACACTTGCCCACAAATATCAGGGAGAGGGAGGGGGACGCCCCCTGCTCCGTCCAACACCCTCACTTCTGACAGCCCCCCCACCCCCACGACTGCTAGGCTGACAGCGTGGGGAAAAAGAAATAGACGCTGACTCTAGTCGCCCCTGCCAGGCAGGGAAACACACACACACGGTCGCATCCACACACCGAGAGAGGGAGAACGAACCGAGCTCTGGCTCGGGGTACCCGACACCGTCTTGTGTAGCAGAGGGATGACCTTTGCCTGGAGCGCCCCGGGCTCCGTGGGAGGGTCCCTGACGCCACTCTCCCCACACTCCCCCCCGCCCCCGAGGAAGGACTTGAACCCGAGCCGCGGGAACATCAAACGGTAGCCAGCCACTCACCTTTAGGTTGTGCGTGGGGTTTACAACGCAGACAAGTTGCCCCGCGGCGGAGAACACCCGTTTAGCCTTGCTGTGCTGAAAGCGGAGGTGAATGAGATCTAACACAGCCCCAAAGCACTGGGTGAAGAAAAGCATCACAACTTTTTTTGGGGGGATGATTGGCACAGGAAGGTGGCAGAGGAAGCCGTTAAGTCCTTGGGCTCTGGAAGGCGCGCAGCCTCTGAGACACTCGCTCCAGCCCGGCTTAGCATGCCTTCATATTCATCATCAAAATAAGACGGTTAGAATCTTGCAGCAGTGAGGCGGCCAATCAAAAGGACAGAAATGTTATCCTTGAGGTGCAGAGACAGCCAATAACAAATGCCTCCCCTACCGAAACTCCCTGATGAATTGAGCCTGGCGGAGAATGTATTATTGAACATTACCATAGATCAGCACATTGCATTTATCTTGTGATTACAGCCAACCATACATAATGCCGGGGAGATGGGCTGACAAAATTGATTGCTTAATGTGTCTCATTTATTAATTGACTTAATTTAACATGAGAGCCTTTCTTAATGCGCTGGCAAAAACGTGAAGCATTTAAACCGCCAAATAGTAAAACACCCCGCTCCAAAGTAGGCAGATGGATAAGGCAGATCGTGGCTCCGATTCACCAGAGCGCCTTGGGAGAAAATCAAATATTACAAGACTCCTCCGATTCCAGATAAGGATTTGGCAGCGGCAGAATCATGCATCTTTCAATCTTGAGCTCTGACTCTCTCTGCGATTTGGATTTCAGCCCCTTGATAAATCTTACTCTCCACTCTTTATCAAAGAGAAAAGCATTCCTGACAAATGTATTTGGAGTTGGAGGGGGGAAAATGTGTATGTATATCCGTAATGCTGTAATTACTGAAGCCTGAAAGTATTAATGCATAAAAGTGTACAGTGTATGCTTCTAAAAATAATGAAATCCCTGATGCATGAATGCACACACAGAGGAAAAAGCTACATGGAGAGGAGAGCGGCTTGTAAATCAGCAAAATAATTACAGATGTGGAGGGCTTTTGCTTGTCATTCATTTGCATATTGGTGGGCAGCAAATTGCTAATTAACCACTAGATTGTTGGAGACATTAAAATAGAGATTAAGAGCACACATACCACAATATCACATCGTTTGCTTGTCTCTGTGAATGCCAGCAGCGCATTTCTGTGCTGGAGCAGGCAGAGGGCATTCCAGTCCTCAGACTGCACTCCCTCTCTCTTCAGAACGGGGCTGGTGGGGGTGCTTAAGCCCACCTACTTGTTCTAGAAGAAAGGTAGTGAGCAGTACATGAAGTCTTAGAGTTTGGGGTGGACAAGCTCTGATGACTTAGTCAGTCTTTAGGGCTCATGCAGGAGAGTGGCGTGTGCTGTGTTTCCCATCTTCTTTGGCTGTTTCTCGGGTGGGAAGTCAGCCTACACCCAGCGAGCCTGGGTGAGTATCAGGCTTGGGTGTGAATTACACCCAGGGTGTAAGAGCACAATGCTTCTTCCTGAATGGCTCTTGATCCGCTCGGGCTGCGGTGCTTGGGTTGTGATGTAGGCACAGCTTACACACAGCTGGGACAGCGACGTCTGTGACCTGGCCAGGGAATTAAATCAGCTACTGATTAAAGTATAGAGAAAAAAAAAATGCTCAGGTTTTCTGAAACCAGGACAAAGCCCAGGTGTTCATTTTCAATTGAGTTTAAAACCAAGCCAGTGTTTTCAGAAACGAATAAGCCAAGCGCCTATTGGAATAGAAACTGTACTTTCTAAAATAATTGCACTGGTGCAAAGTTAGGAGATGACAACATTTGAACTGATTAGAACCTCATCAGTGTGATAGTTTTATAGGATATGAGTCCATGGACCAACGTGTTCATTATGTGCTCAGTTGCTTCAGTCACGTCTGGCTCTTTGCAACTCCATGGACGGTAGCCTGCCAGACTCCTCTGTCCCTGGGATTTTCCCAGCAAAAGTACCAGAGTGGGTTGCCATGCTTTCTTCCAGGAAATCTTCCTGACCCAGGGATTGAACCCGTATCTCCTGCATTGCAGGCAAATTCTTTCCTGCTGAGCCACAGGGGAAGCCCCATTCATTATACAATTCATAAATAAGAGTTGCTGGTCTATACTGCTGGAGTTCTTTTTCTATGGTTTTCATTTTCCAGAACAAGCTTTTAGCAGGAAAACCTTCAGTATTCTTTTTTTGTCTTCCTTTAAAGTATAAAAATTAAAGTTAGCATATACTCCCATAGATTCCTTGAAGATGTAGTTCATAATTCAGAAGGTCCAAACTTTCTCTTTCTACATCCTTTGTTAGAATGGAACTATTATGCAGTTTGTTTCTCCCTTTGGGTAACCTCAGACAGGTTTCTTGAAACTTCACTGAGGTTCAGTTCCCACGCCTGTAGCATAGGGATAATAGCAACTTATTTCTCTCTCAAGGTCACTGGGAAGACTAAGATATGATGTATCTGGAAGAACCCAGCCCAGTGCCTGATTCAAAGCAGCCTCTCAATTCTTGAGCCTACTGAGTGTCTTTAGTGGAAGAGTGATTATTTCCAGAATGTTTTTCCTTCCCGTTCTGTGAATTATTTTCCCCGATGGATGTTCACCCTACCACCCAGTGCCATGAAAGCAGTGGGCATGATAAGAACAGACTTGACTCTTGCTGTGTTCTTTTTTTCTCTAGCTGGGTCTTTGTTGCTGCCCACAGACTTCCTCTAGTTGCGGCAAGTGGGGTCTCCTCTCTAGTTGTGGTGCATGAGCTTCCCATTGCTGTGAGTTCTCTTGTGCAGCACTGTCCCCAGAGGGCGGGCTCAGCTGTTGTGGAGCATGGACTTGGTTGCTTGGAGGCAGGTGGGATCTTCCTGGATCAGGGATTGGGCTGGTGTCCCCTGCATTGCAAGACAGATTCTTAACCACTGGACCACCAGGGAAGCCCTTGCTACGTTCGTAAGTGTATTACTTGGTATCAACTGCACACTGGGCTTGGGAATGAGGCCTGAAGGGCTAAGGAGTGCATATTGACATCAGTGACTGACTAAGCGGTGCCACAGATCTGCTAGCAAGGATGCTTTTTCTTAACCCCGGACCTGACCTCTTGTTCTAACTCTCTACCCCCAAACTTGTTTGCATCACTCTATTTTTGAATATTAAGCTTATCCATCTGTTTTAGAATCAGTCCTCAAAATAATCATCCATTGGGAAATTCTGAAGCTAACCCTGGTAACAGATTCTCATGGTTGATGAGCCCAGAATACGGTGGCTCAAACAAGCTTTCAAGTAGAGATTTAGAGCTGTTTTGCCTCTTGCCACTAAGTTGGCCCCTCTGCAGTAGCCACACCAACCCTCTCCTGCTGAACTGCAATGCCTAAGATTTCCCCTTCACCTCTTTAGCAACCAGATTTACATTTTATCTGGACCAGAAAGTCTCAGAGATTGGTAATTAGACAAATTTGAATTGGAAGACTACATTGCTACTTACTGCCACTTTGGGCAAATTATGTGATCTCACTGATGCTTAGTTTTGTTTGTCTGTAAAAATGAAGCCAACGACTCCCTTGAAAAGTAGTTTAAAGATGAAACGAGATAATATAAGTAAAATAACCAGCCCAATGACTGGTTTTAACAATAACTTTAGTGAGACGGTATTATCATTATTATCATCTTCTCATCAAAATTATTTTTGTCCAAGTCAACCCAAAATTCTAGTGAGCATGTGGAACAACCAAAATTCTCATGACCTGCTGGAAACCACTTTGGAAAACTGCTTGGAAGCATCTAGTAAAGTCAAACATATGGCTACCCTACAATCCTGAAAGGTGAAAGGGTTAGTCGCTCAGTTAGTAAAAGAGTTTCTTTGACTCTTTGCGACCCCGTGGACTATAGCCTGCCAGGCTCCTCTGTCCATGGGATTTTCCAGGAAAGAATACTGGAGTGGGTTGCCATCCTCTCCTCCAGGGGATCTTCCTGACCCAGGGATCAAACCCAAGTCTCCTGCATTTACTGTCTGAGCCACCAGAGAATCTGATGGCAAACCTCCGGAAGCCAACGGAGAGGCGTGGGACAGATCCTCCCTCACAGACTCCAGAGGAGGCGACCCTGAGGACACGTCGACCTCAGACTTCTCAGACATTTCCAGAACTGTCGTATAATAGATGCCTGCCGTGAAAGCCAGTCAGATTGTGATACTTTGTTATGGCAGTCCAAGAGAACAATACAATGGGTATATCCATTTGGTGGAAATTCCTTAGGCTGTGAACTTAAAAAAAAAAATTCATTTATTAATTTTGAGTGGTGCCAGGTCTTTGTTGTGTCCTTTCTCCAGTTGTGGCCAGTGGGGACTACTCTTCGTTGGGGTGCACAGGCTTCTCACTGTGGTGGCTTCTGTTTCAGGGCTTGGGCTCTAGGCACACAGGCTTCCATAGTTGCAACGCCTGGGCTCAGTAGCTGTCGCGCATGGACTTCATTGCTCCACAGCGTGTGGGATCTTCCGGGACCAGGGATCGAACTCATGTCCCCAGCACTGGCGGGCAGATTTTTATCCACTATACCACCAGGGAAGTCTCTATGAACTAACTATCAGTGCACTTTTCTGTATGTGAGATATATGCCCCCAAATATACTGAAATAATGTGTGGATGAGCAAATAATCGAATTTTGAAGTACTGGAATATTCATAAAGATTTTAAAAGACTATTGAAGTAATCACAAAGGAAAAAACTTGATTACATAAAATGCTAAACTCTACATCAAAATAATGTCTAGCAACTAACATTGAAAAAACTCAAAACATTGAGGGATATATTTGTAGCAGTTATAACAACAACAGATTTGTATTCCTAATAAAGGCCTCTTGTGTGTGCATTTTAAAGAAGTAAAATTACATAGAATAGACAAAGGAAATAAACAGGGTAGAGAGAATAAGAAATTTAAAAATTCATAAATGAATGATAAATGTTCAATAGAACTAGAAATCAAAGAAGTGCATGAAGCAAGACAGCATCTTTTATGTGTCAAGTTGGCACTTCTTATTTTTAAACACTCATATTCAGGGCTGGTGAATCTTAATTGAGACTGGCATTCTCCTCTGCAGCTGATGAGACTAATAATAACAAATATTTAAATTCTTGACAGAGGGCTTCCCTGGTGGCTCAGTGATAAAGAATCTGCCTGCCAATGCACGAGACATGGGTTCAAACCCTAGTTGTGGAAGATCCCACATATCCCACATACCAGGGAGCAACTAAGCCCGTGCACCACAGCTACTGAGCCTGTGTTCTAGACCCTGGTACTGCAACTACTGAAACCTGCTTGCCCTGGAGCCTGGGCTCTGCAACAAGAGAGGTCCCTGGAGTGAGAAGCCCACTCACTGCAACAAAGAGTGGCCCCCCACTTGCTGTAACTAGAGAGAATCCCACACAGTAACAAAGACCCAGCACAACCAAACTTAAATAAATAAAATGTTCAAAAAAAAACTATTTAAATGCTTGGTAGATATCAAGCAGTATGCTAAATAGTTGGCCTCTGTGGTCAAATACATCTACAGTGAAATATCTTATTTTCCTCTTTACAACAACCCCATCAGATATTTTAAAAGAAGTAAATTGACAGAAGCACCACACGGAAGTACCACACAGAAGTACCAAAAAAGATGTCCTTTTCATCATAGGGGGCTGGAATGCAAAAGTAGGAAGTCAAGAGATACCTGGAGTAACAGGCAAATTTGGCTTTGAGTACAAAATGAAGCAGGGCAAAGGCTAACAGAGTTTTGCTAAGAGAACACACTGGTCGTAGCAAACACCTGCTTCCAATAACACAAGAGAAGACTCTACACATGGACATCACCAGATGGTCAATACTGAAATCAGATTGATTATATTCCTTGGAGCTAAAGATACAGAAGCTCTATACAGTCAGCATAAACAAGACCAGGAGCTGACTGGCTCAGATCATGAACTCCTTACTGCAAAATTCAGACTTAAATTGAAGAAAGTAGAGAAAACCACTAGAGAATTCAATCCCTTCCGACTATACAGTGGAAGTGACAAATAGATTCAAGGGATTAAATCTGATAGACAGAGTGCCTGAAGAAATATGGATGGAGATTCATGACATTGTACAGGAGGCAGGGATCAAGACCATCCCCAAGAAAAAGAAATGCTAAAAGGCAAAATGGTTGTCTGAGGAGGCCTTACAAATAGCTGAGAAAAGAAGAGAAGGGAAAAGCAAAGGAGAAAAGGAAAGGTATACCCCTTTGAATGCAGAGTTCCAAAGAATAGCAAGGAGAGATAAGAAAGCCTTCCTCAGTGATCCATGCAAAGAAATAGAGGAAAACAATACAATGGGAAAGACTAGAGATCTCTTCAAGGAAATTAGAGATACCAAGGGAACATTTCATGCAAAGATGGGCACAATAAAGGACAGAAATGGCATGAACCTAACAGAAGTAGAAGACATTAAGAAGAGGTGGCAAGAATACACAGAACTATACAAAAAAATCTTTATGACCCAGATAACCATGATGATGTGATCACTCACCTAGAGCCAGACATCCTGGAATGCAAAGTCAAGTGGGCCTTAGGAAGCATCACTACAAACAAAGCTAGTGGAGGTCGAATTCCAGTTGAGTTATTTCAAATCCTAAAAGATGATGCTGTGAAAGCACAGCACTCAATATGCCAGTAAATTTGGAAAACTCAGCAATGGCCACAGGACTGGAAAAGGACAGTTTTCATTCCTATCCCAAAGAAAGGCAATGCCAAAGAATGCTCAAACCACCGCACAATTACACTCATCTCACACGTTAACAAAGTAATGCTCAAAGTTCTCCAATCCAGGCTTCAACAGTTGTGTACCATGAACTTCCAGATGTTCAAGCTGGATTAAGAAAAGGCAGAAGAACCAGAGATCAAATTGCCAACATCGATTGGATCATCGAAAAAGCAAGAGAGTTCCAGAAAAACATCTATTTCTGTTTTATTGACTATGCCAAATCCTTTGCATGGATCACAACAAACTGTGGGAAATTCTGAAAAAGATGGGAATACCATACCCCCTGACCTGCCTCCTGAGAAATCTGTATACAGGTCAAGAAGCAACAGTTCAAACTGAACATGGAACAACAGACTGGTTCCAAATTGGGAAAGGAGTATGTCTAGGCTATATATTGTCACCTTGCTTATTTAACTTATATGCAGAGTACATCATGCGAAATGCCAGGCTGGATGAAGCACAAGCTAGAATCAAGATTGCCAGGAGAAGTATCAATAACCTCAGATATGCCGATGACACCACCCTTATGGCAGAAAGCAAAGAACTAAAGAGCCTCTTGATAAAAGTGAAAGAGGAGAGTGAAAAAGTTGGCTTAAAACTCAACATTCAGAAAACTAAGATCATGGAATCCAGTTCCATCACTTCATGGCAAATAGATGGGGAAACAATGGAAACAGCAACAGACTTTATTTTTTGGGCTCCAAAATCACTGTAGATGGTGACTGTAGCTGTGAAATTAAAAGACACTTGCTCCTTGCAAGAAAAGTTATAACCAACCTAGACAGCATATTACAAAGCAGAGACATTACTTTGCCAACAAAGGTCTGTCTAGTCAAAGCTATGGTTTTTCCAGTAGTCATGTATGGATATTAGAGTTGAACTATAAAGATAGCAGAGCACTGAAGAATTGATGCTTTTGAAGTGTGGTGTTGGAGAAGACTCTTGAGAGTCCCTTGGATTGTGAGGAGATCCAACCAGTCCACCCTAAAGGATATTAGTCCTGAATATTCATTGGAAGGACTGATGCTGAAGCTGAAACTCCAATACTTTGGCCACCTGATGTGAAGAACTGACTCATTGGAAAAGACCCTGATCCTGGGAAAGATTGAAGGCAGGAGGAGAAGGGGATGACAGAGGATGAGATGGTTGCATGGCATAACTGGCTCAGTGGACGTGAGTTTGAGCAAACTTTGAGAGTTGGTGATGGACAGGGAAGCCTGGTATGCTGCAGTCCATGGGGTCGCAAAGAGTTGGACACAACTAAGCAGCTGAACTGAACTGAACCATATGGATTGGATTGAAAAGGGCCAAATTAGTATAAAAATGATAAGAAGCCTTTGGACCCTGAGCTCCTATTGATAGGAAGCAAACTGAGAAAACTTTTGAGCAGAAAACATGGGCTACATTTTATGAAAAAGGAAAGATGACCTCCAGGGTGGAAACAAGAGCTCAGAGGCTGGAGTTGAAAGTTGTGGAGACTCATTTTCAGACCTGGAGTCCCAGACAAGGAACTTTCAACCTAGAAAGTGATAGACATGACACTGTATGATTTTTGAGGCTTGATTACCCAAGGCATTGCCATTCATACCTTGCATTCTTTAATAGCTCACTTTGAGAGAAGCCAGAAATCATGCTTTTTGGAACTTCCAGACCCTGAGAAACTTAGACCCAGACCCTGCAGCTAAGCTCCTTATGATTTGCTGATCCACAAATACTGTGATACATATTTGTGTTTGTTGTGGCTTTGAACCATTAGTTTTGGGGTAACTTAATGTGTGTGTATTGTTGATGAAGCAAATGACTAATTACGGTGGTGTCATTGATGTAAGAGAAAGGAACCATAGGTATGAGATTGATGAGGTTTAAAAAACCCTGTAATCTTGAATTCAAATGGCAATGATTGCAATGCTGTATTTTATGTTAAGGAACAGGCAGAGCAGATCGAGGAGAGAAGGACGAGGAGGGGGAGGGGAAAGCCAAAGCAAAGTTCCTTAATTCTGTCCACAGAAAAGACCTTGGAAAGAATACCTTAAAACCCAGATTCTATATAAAAATTCCCACTTAAAAAGCAAACAACCTGGATCTCTTTAAAGAAATGGCTAGCTCTAGATCTGGAACAGAAAATGTTTAAGATGAGCCTGGAACATCCCATAACAACAGAAAGTAAGGATGCAGTGTTTTTTTTTTTTCATTGATAAAATCTCTTTTCAAGTTTAATAGATTAACTTTTCAATATGTATTACTACAACTTACAGTTTTTTAAATAAACGATAGGAATTTTTTCATTAAAAATATTCAATGATGCAGTTTTTAAAAAGCATTAGGACAAAAAGCTAGGATCTGTTT
Source organism: Antilocapra americana (assembly GCA_007570785.1). NCBI lineage: Eukaryota > Metazoa > Chordata > Mammalia > Artiodactyla > Antilocapridae > Antilocapra > Antilocapra americana. The sequence continues at coordinate 8,367,998 of ML661908.1, forward strand.
AAGGATTTAGAAAGCAAAGTGAAGAGGCTCCCACTGGCTGAAAATGGGACCAGCTCATGATTAAGAATAATAACTGCAATGGACTGAAACACATCAAATATGTTTAAATCCACGCATTCATAATGATGCTAGAAAAACTAATTAGTTCCATTTGCATGGTGCTTGGCACTTAATTCATTATTTTGATAACTGGCAAATAAAGGGAATAAATTACACATTTATCCCGCCTTCTATGAACTGTACCTCAGTATAACTGAGTCAATGAAGAGAAGTTTCTCTTTATAACTTCAGTTAACAAATGTAGATAGTGGTAAAGTGAGAATATTCATCTATTTGAAATTCCTAATGAAACAATGAATCTGGCAGTGATCATCATGGGTTTCTGACATCACAGAAGGACAACCAGGTATTGGGTACCTCCTGGGAAGTCTCAACAAAGCAGTCCTACCAAAGTAACAACATGAATCTGATCAAACTTTGAGATGTAGCTAACATTTGGACAGAGGAACATGATAAATGACAAAATGGAGAGATCCTATTAGCAGAATCTAGGTCATTGGAAACTCTGCAGGAAAAATGACCAGTTTATTTAATAAATAAAACAGTGCTTAGAGAGGGAGGATGGTGGAAAGGAGAGAGAGAGACATCATGTTTCAAAGAGTTTTGTAAATGTGCAAAAATGCCCAGTGTATGTTAAATTGGGAAATCAGGATATAAAATTATAAAACAAAGCCATCTGATTTTTTAAAGAAACATACAGCATGAGAGAAAATATGTTCAGAAAACAAAGTGTTTTGTAGCAGGATTATTGCTAATTTTGGAATATTGTTCTATATTTTTCCAATCTATTTTAAGACACAAAAATAATTTTTCTAATCACTGTCCTTTTTGGAATAGGACAAATAGATAAATTAGTAAAAGCATGTCTATGGAGGAAGGAGGAAAGCATATTAACACTTGTTTTTTTACGTGGTGGCCCTATGCTGTCCACTGAGATTCTCTTCCTCTGTAAGAAAGAACACTGGCATATCCCACTGGATTGTAATGTGTTGGTGGGTCCCCTCTCACCAGTAACAGGTATATATTTTATTAAGGGTCCTTTGGGAAAGACTTGAATTCGAATGAACCACCAGCCCTTCTAACTCTGAGGTGGGTGTGAGAAGTCAGCCCTCATGTAACTGTTGAGGAAGGTCAGTATCTGAGTTATGAAGCCTGACTTTCAGCAGAAGACAAACAGGAAAAGGAAACAAACCGCCTCTACAAAACGCAGGTTGGGTACAGCTGGTTCAAAAGCAACAAGTTTATTCTGTAATGTTGCCAAGGCGACGGCATCTGCTTCTGACATCGCCGCCGAGGGTGGGAGGAGGGAGCGAAGAGGAGCAGTAAAGAGGCAGATCTTTCCTAGGAAAACAGGAAGGAAGACTGTAAGATATTGACTATTTTCTGGGTGAACGTGCTTCTATAATGCTTCACGTGTCATCAGGGAAAGGCAAATGGTGTTTTTCATATTACAGAATGCCTTGAACCGAATAGGAGCCCCGCGCCTCTTGTCATACTGTCATTTTCCCTTCTGTGACTCCTAACAGCGGTGGACAGGGCTTTCTTACAGCTCTGTCCCCTTGAGTGTGAAAGCCCACTGATGGTTTCTTGTGACAGAGACTGCAACTGTCCGCACGGCTGAAAGATGCTTCTTATGTTTCGGCTGTGTCTGGGTTTGCAAGGGAAGAGGAGAGGAAAGCAATGAATGGCCTTGGCTCTCCTCCTCCTCTTCTCCTCCCCTTGGCTCCTGCCTCCAGATCTTTCTACCTGTAAAGGAGGAGGATGAAGCAAGGAGAACGTGGCAGTTAAAAGGGAAAAGAGAGCAGCAGGTCTGGGAAGTGTGCTAGAGATATTTTTAGCTGAGGGCAAAACAGACAACAGGCTACCTGGCCACGAGGCAGCCCACATGGGGATACCAGGAGCCTGGGAAGAGCTGAGTCAGGGGCAAGGTAATGGGGTCTGGAACCCAGCTCCACATCTAATAGCCTTAGAGGGAGCTCGGAGCTGGAGACGAAGACAGAGCTCCGGAGATGATCAGCGGCATATGTTGAGCATCAAAATTGTTCTCAAACTGGAGAAACACTCAGCTCGGATGCCTGGGCGCAGGGAAAGATGCTCTTTCCTGCCTGAACCTCATTTCATGTGTTTAGAACCTGAAACAAACAGTCTGGGTAGTTCTCACCGGCTCAGAAACAAAGAGAATTTAGACCCCTGCCTGCACCCAGTTGGGACTGAATTTTTTTTTTTTCAAATGCCAACTGTTTTTAAGACATGGCAGGATGTTCCAGAGGTCAAAAGCCTGAACTTGAGAGTCAGGCACATCAGGGGAACCTGAATCTGACCCTCCAGGCCTGCCGCTTTCAGCCGCTTACACATTACTCATTATGCATTATTTCTTTGGAGTCGCATTTACAAGGTTGGCGGTAACCCAGCCTCCCCAGGCCTAGCTTCCTCTCTTTTGGTGGGCTGCCAGGGCCAACTTCCTAGTGGTAGGCTGTGGATCTGGGGGCAGGGTGCTTGGGACTTTCCTGTTATTATCATTCCCATTTGTCTTTGAACGTATTTTTGAAAAGTGGGAAGGAATGGAGTTCACCTGTGTTTGCTTCTTGGATTTGAAAGTGACACTAGATTAGGTAGAAACCCTGATCAGAAAATTCTGTCCTGGGACTTCCCTGATGGTCAAGTGGTTAGGAGTCTGTCTTCCAATGCAGGGGACGTGAGTTTGATCCCTAGTGGGAAACTAAGGTCCCATGTGTTGTGGGGCAATGATGCCTGCACAGCACAACTAGAGAGAAGCCTGTGCCACAAGTAAGACCTGATAAAAAGCCAAAGTGAAAGTCGCTCAGTCGTGTCCGACTCTGCAACCCCATGGACTATACAGTCTATGGAATTCTCCAGGCCAGAATATTGGATTGGGTAGCTCTTCCCTTCTCCAGGGGATCTTCCCAACCCAGGAATTGAACCAGGGTCTCTTGCATTGCAGGTGGATTTTTTACCAGCTGAGCTACCAGGGAAGCCCTGATGCAGCCAAATAAATAAATATTTTAAAAAAGGAAAACAAGAAAGTTCTGTTACAAGTTGGCAATGGACTTGTATTAATGTTCTCTAGAGAAACAGAATCAGCAGGAGATTTTATATATATATATATATATATATATATATATATATGGTAATATTATATATTATATAATACATTATGTAATATTATATATATATTACTTATTCTGTCTCATGTATAGCTATAATTATATAATATATATCTATACTCTCTATGTATTATACATATAGAAAGAGCGAGGGGCCGGGGGTGGAATTTATTTTAAAGAATTTGCTTATACATCATAGATGCGGGCAAGTTCAAAATCTTCAGGTAGGCCAGCAGACTAGAACCCAGGGAAGAGCTGATGCTGCAGTTTTAAGTCCACAGGCAGAATTCCCTCTTTGTCAAGTTTTTTCTATTAAGGCCTTCACCTAATTGGATGAAGCCTGCCCACATTATGGAGGGTAATTTGCCTTACTCAAAGTCTGCTGATTTAAATGTTAAACTCATCAAAAAATACTTTCACAGAATTATCTAGAGTTATGTTTGACCAAATATCTGAGTACCATGACCTAGCCAAGTTGACAGATAAAATTGACCGTGACAGGGCCCCCTTTTGCCCCGTCCAAACATGGGTACCTCCTCGCAAGCCGGTAACCACGACCCCAAAGAGTCACTCACATAATAAGTAAGTTCCGTTAAGGTAGCTAATTTCATGGCATCTGCAGAAGAGCTGGAACCAGCTATTTTATTTTTTCTTTATTTGTGCTGCACCCTTCTTTAGGAGGAAAAAAAAATCAAAGCACAGCAAAAGTTGATAGCAAGGATTATGTCAAAAAGGCAATTTTCACCACAGATCCTGGGGTTAATATGTATTTATTCCAAATATCTTAAACGTTAAGGGAAAGAGGGAGCTCGAGACTGGGGAGCAGAGATTCAACACTCTACCCTACCATTTAGGCAAATGTCCTAATTCACAGTGAGGTGGATAATTACACTTGGACCAAATTGGGGAGCAGAGAGGACTTACCACAATCATCTGTACCAAAGCGCACAGACTCAAGTATGCTTGAGTCTGGAAAGGGCTGAAAGCTGAAACCTTGCTGTATGAACAGAAGTGTTGCTGCTTTTAACACTGAAAATAAGGGAAGGGGGAACCAAGCCACATATCTCTGAGGCTGACACCTCGATCTTCTCTCTCGAGTGAAATTCCACTCTGTCCTGAGAGCAGTCTCAGCTGCTCCCCCACCTTGCGGCCCATCTCTCTGTTCGGTGAACATGAGTGGTGCAGAGCTCTTTCTGTAAGCTACTGTCAGGAAGGGCGCATGGCCCAGTTGGGAGTTCAAGGGCTAAGGTTTTAAACAGGATTTTCAAGGTGCCTCTCATGAACTGAGGGGAAAAGACCTTTTTAGACACTTGCTAAATGTATAAATTGGTACAAATCCTGGAGTACAGTTTGGAAATTTCTAGCAAGCACCTCAGAAATGGGTATGTACCTGGTAATTCTGTTCTAAGGACTTTATCCTTAAGAACGTAACAGACGAGTATGCAAATATAAGTACAGGGCTACTCATTAGTATCATCCTCATTACTTTTAAAAGTGAAATACTGCAAGCAACCTAAATGTCCAGTGATATCCAGGGGTTCCCAGGTGGCACTAGTGGTAAAGAATCCACTTGCCAATGCAGGACACGCAAGAGATGTGGGTTCGATCCCTGAGTTGGGAAGATCTTCTGGAGTAGGAAATGGCACCCCACTCCAACATTCTTGCTTAGAAAATTCCATGGACAGAGGAGCCTGGTGGGCTATGGTTCAGGGGATCACAAAGAATTGGACACAACTGAGTGACTGAACACCACCATCCAGGACTGAATTACCATCCATTTTGAGAGAAGAATAGTATTTAACCATTAAAAAAAATAAAATGATGATGTTCATGTGTATATAAAAATATTCATGATATATTAAGGGGGAAAGTAATCATAAAATATTAAATATAGATTTAACTCCATTAAAAATAAATACACAGATATATGAAAAAGTTTTGATGATGTCTTAGTTCATTTGGGATGCTATAACAAAATACCATAGACAAGGTGGCTTATAGCAACAGAATTTTTTTCCCTCATAGTTCTGGAGGCTGCAAAGTCCAAGTTAAAGGCATGAGCATGTTCAGTGTCTGCTAAGGACCCACTTCATGATTCGTAGATGGCAGTCTTTTTACATATTGTCTCCTTACATGATGGAAGGGAGGAGGGAGCTCTGTGAGGTCTCTTTTATAAGGGCACTAAACCCATTCATGATGGCTCCACCCTCATGGCCTAATCACTTCCCAAAGGTCCTGCCTCCTAATACATTGGAGGTTAGGATTTCAACATATTTTGGGGGAGACATACACATTCAATCTATAACAATGGATATATATTTACTGTCATTTTCTGAGTAACAGAATGTTGAATTGATAGAATTCAACCAATTCAACCAATAGAATGGTTGATTAACTCTTTTTAATATCTGTATTTTCCATATTGAGTGTATCAGTTCAGTTCAGTCACTCAGTCGTGTCTGACTCTTTCATGGACTGCGACACACCAGCCTTCCCTATCCTTCACCAACTCCTGGAGCTTGCTCAAACTCATGTCCATCGAGTCATTGATGCCATCCAACCATCTCATCCTCTGTTGTTCCCTTCTTCTGCTGCCTTCAATCTTCCCCAACATCAGGGTCTTTTCTAGTGAGCCAATTCTTCACATCAGGTGGCCAAAGTATTGGAGTTTCAGCTTCAGCATCAATCCTTACAATGAATATTCACAGTTGATTTCCTTTAGGATTGACTGATTTGATCTCCTTGCAGTCCAAGGGACTCTCAAGAGTCTTCTCCAACACCACACTTCAAAAGCATCAATTCTTCTGCATTCAGCTTTCTTTATGGTCCATCTCTTACATCCATACATGACTACTGGAAAAACCATAGCTTTGACTAGACAGACTTTGTCAGCAAAATAATGTCTTTGCTTTTAATATGTGGTCTAGGTTGGTCATAGCTTTTCTTCCAAGGAATGAGTGTCTTTTAATTTCATGGCTGCAGGCACCATCTGCAGTGATTTTGGAGCCCCAAAAATAAAGTCTGTCACTGTTTCCACTGTTTCCCCATCTATTTGCCATGAAGTGATGGGACCGGATGCCATGATCTTAGTTTTCTGAATGTTGAGCTTTAAGCCAACTTTTTGACTCTCCTCTTTCACTTTCTTCAAGAGGCTCTTCAGTTCCTCTTTGCTTTCTGCCATTAGTGTGGTGCCATCTACATATCTGAAGTTACTGATTTTCTCCTGGCAGTCTTGATTCCAGTTTGTGCTTTATTTAGCCTGGTATTTTGCATGAGGTACTCTGCATATAAGTTAATTAAGCTGGGTGACAATATACAGTCTTGACATACTCCTTTCCTAATTGGAACTAGTCCATTGTTCCATGTTGAATTCTAGCTATTGCTTTTTGACCCGCATACAGATTTCTTAGGAAACAAGTAATGTCCTTTGGTATTCCTATCTCTTTATGAATTTTCCACAGTTTGTTGTGATCCACACAGTCAAAGGCTTTAGCCTAGTCAGTGAAGCAGAAGTAGATGTTTTTCTGGAATTCTCTTGCTTTTTCTATGATCCAGCAGATGTTGATCTTCTGTTGATCCAACAGTTTGATCTTTGGTTCTTCTGCTGTTTCTAAATATTGAGTATATGGTTGCTAATAGAACTGAGAAAATAAAGGGGGAGAAATGCCTTTCCTATGCACCCTCTGATCTGCTCATCCTTGATTAGAAGGGTGAGTGCTGTATATTCCTAGGCCCAAAAGGACATCTGGGGAGGAAAATTGTTTTTGGCATTATTTGTTATTTTTTACCCTCCACTGGCATTTTAACATCAATGTCAATAGCAGCCTCTCAGATTGATATTCTCTGTGCTGTCAAAAAGAAAATTCTACCAGACACCAACACTGCATAGCTCTTTCTAGCAAGTCTAGATCACAGATCATTGCAAGGTAAAGTAATTGTTTAATTCCATAAGAGCACCATATTGTCATAAAGACTGCAGTTCCTTGAGGTTGTTACAAAAGTTCATCAAGAAGTTTCTGGGATTAATGGTAAAAACCAGAAGTCAGGAACATAAACTAAGGTGATACAGAAACCTTGATAGGTGTGAGTATGTGTGTGAGTGTGTGTGTGTGTGTGTGTGTGTGTGTGTGTGTGTGTGTGTGTGTGTATGTATGTTTCTGTAAGCAGGGTTGATAATCTTTCTTCTGCTTGGCCAACCATGAGACTGGTATTTTAAGTGTATGTAATGGCAGGGCTTGAAATGATGCTATTTCTTGATAACACTGGGACATTTCACCCTGAGTGCTCTTTTACCTTGAGATATGCAGATAACCCAGAAAACAGCCAGCACTCTTCAGACTGGATACTGCAGAAATGCCAGCATATAATCATATTACCCTGTCCTCCTTTTACACTGTTGACCTGTAATCAGAGATTTAGGCTCCTGACTGCACGTATGTTAGGACACTTGAAGTAGTTTCAGGCTTCGAGATCCTGAAACACCAAGCAGAAGGCTCAAATCATTCTAGTTCTTAATGAGGCAGCAAGTAATGAGTCAAGATGGAGGGAGAAGAGGGTTGCTGGTAAGAAGACCAGTGTATGGCGTCAGATCAGCTCAAGAGGCAGGTGGTCAGTGTTTTGAATGGCCTCTTGCCTCTCCCCATTCCCATGCAACCACAGGGATGATAGATTCTTCTTTTGCCACATCTCTACCACTTCAGAACTCCTGCTAGTCTTTATTTGCATTTCTCTCTGGGTATGTACCTTATCCTGCCTTGTGTTATAGTAAAATATGAAGACTTCTTAGACTCTTACTAAATTGCAGACTCCCTGAGAGCACTGACAGTTTCTACATTGGCTTCCTGTTGATGATGTCCAGTACCTAGCAGATAACTCAGTAAAAAAAAAAAAAAATGAATGAATGAATGAAGCAATAGATAGTAGCCCTCAAAATTTATTCACTTCCACTGGCAGAAAGAACACAAAGTTGATGCTCTTTAGGAAAAATGAAAGCTGACTTTTCAATCTCCTAATGGTTCAGTGGTTGTGTGTGATTCTTCCTTCTCAGAGAAGACTTGGCTCTGACATCCCTGACGTCACCACTTTGATGCTTTCTTACACTTCCCCTTCCAGCAGAGAAGGTGAATTTATTAATAGCAATGCAATCCAAGGGCCTCATTATTCAAGGGCATGTTCTCTATCTGGGACTCAGCCTGGTCACTCTCTGTTTGAACACCACCAGTGACAAGCTGTCCAATGGTGGATCAGGTTTAGTCTTTCCACCTACAGTCTAGGAAGTGGGTTCATAAAACTACTTCATAGGTATTTATTATTCAACTTTCCATGCACTTCATGGCAAATAATTGGGTAAAAGGTGGAAGCAGTGACAGGCTTTATTTTCTTGAGCTCCAGAATCACTGTGGACAGTGACTGCAGCCATGAAATTAAAAGACATTTGCTCTTTGGAAGAAAAGCTATGGACAACCTAGACAGCATACTAAAAAGCAGAGACATTACTTTGCTGACAAAGATCTGTCTAGTCGAAGCTATGATTTTTCCAGTTGTCATGTGCGAATGTGAGAGTGGGACCATAAAGGATGCTGAATGTGGAAGAATTGATGCTTTTGAAGTGTGGTGTTGGAGAAGACTCTTGAGAGTCCCTTGGACTGCAAGGAGAGCCAACCAGTCCATCCTAAAGGAGATCAGTCCTGAATATTCTTTGGAAGGACTGATACTGAAGTTGAAGCTCCAATCCCTTCACCACCTCATGAGAAGAGCTGACTCATTGGAAAAATCCTGATGCTGGGAAAGATTGAGGGAGAGAAGAAGGGGGCATCAGAGGATGAGATGGTTGGATGGCATCACCAACTCAGTGAACATGAGTTTGAGCAATTTCCAGGAGATAGTGAAGGACAAGGTAGACTGGTGTGCTGCAGTCCATGGGATCACAGAGAGTCAGACATAACTTAGCAACTGAATAACAACTTTTACTATCCAAAAACACCAGGAAGCTTTTCCTACTCCTCTCCACCCACGTTATCCTTCGCTACCCTTAAGACAAGAGGTCCTCAGATGCACATGCCTTCAGCACAAGCAGATACCGTGAAAATGTTCCTCTGGTGGTTTAATCCCACTGACCCACAGTGGCCGGGGGAGAGGGGTGGGTGACAACAGAGGATGAGATGGTTGGATAGCATCTCTGAATCAATGGACATAAATTTGAGCAAACTTCAGGAGTTAGTGAAGGACAAGGGAGACTGGTATGCTGCGGTTCATGGGGTCACAAAGAGCTTGACGTGACTTAGCGACTGAACAACAATTACATGCACAACCCTGAAAGGTACATTGCTCTATTTATAGAATTTTTGGACTGAGTAGGAAAGTAAAGTGGTTTTTCATAGAGTACATGGAGTAGTCTAAACCACCTAATCCAACCCTGTTACAGAAAAGACTTTACCAAACTATTCCAAGGCATCCTCATCACCAACATCCCCTCTTCTTCCTTCTTCTTTCTCCTCCTTCCCCTCCCCTTCCTTCCCCTTCCTCCCCCTCCTCTTCCCCTCCTCCCCCTCCTCCTCCCTTTCCAATCATCAGCCACAACCTTCACCAAAGGCCCTGTGTACTAAGTATTATGCTAAATGCATAAAATGAAGCCCGGGAACCATTGGATCAATATATATGTGTTCATAGAACTGTCTTTCATGGTGTCATTATACGTGGTGGGCTGAAAGAGACTTCATCTTCCCTTTCTAATGGTATCCTAGGATTTTATCATATCTTTGAAGGAGATGCTAATAATGGTAATAAGAATGTACAGTGATTTGTTGGACCTGTGCCCCTCTCCCCCTCCCCGGATTCACAGGAGCATGGCCAGAGGCCAACTCTGGGTGTTTCGATTAAAGGTGCCCACAGCCTCCCTGCTGAGAGCTCCTGGGAGAGGGAGGCTGCCTCTGTAATCAGGCAGCTGCCCCAACTTCAGCTCCCCCAAGAAATATGAGCTGCAAATTTTATTTTATGTATTAGCCCTTCCTTGCTTACGCCTATGGTACCTGTAGGTCTTTCTTCAGTGAGGGAGCTCCACTTTCCCTCACCTCAGAGTTAAATGGAACCTTGTGCTTGCTGCTTGCTAAGTCACTTCAGTCATGCCCAACTCTTTGGGACCCCATGGGCTGTAGCCCTCCAGGCTCCTCTGTCCATGGGATTCTCCAGCCAAGAATACTGGAGTGGGTTGCCATGTCCTCCTCCAGGGAATGTTCCCAATCAGGGACCAAACCTGTGTCTCTTATGTCTCCTGAATTGGCAGGTGGGTTCTTTACCACTAGTGCCACCTGGGAAGCCCATAATGGAGCCTCAAGTGCCCCCAAATCACTGCGTCAAATCCTCCAGATCATTAAAAAATCATTAAAAAAAAAAATGTTTCTAGGAGTGAGTGTTATCTGGCAAGGAACTCATACACTTTCTGGAGCTCCTCGTTTCCTTCCATTATGTTAATTCTTCCAACTCAGTAGCCTCATCCCCTGCCCAGCCCCTGCACACATTTCCCTCTCCTCCCCCACCGCAGGGAAGAAACTGGTTGATACTGAAGTCAGAATCTATCCAATTTGTGATGGTCTTGGTACTCCAGACGACTGCCCTGCAGCAACCACTGGCCATCCTCAGCCTGTGCCAGAACAACTGCAGTTTCAGTAGGCTCATTTAGGGCTGCAAGGAGGTCGGGGGTGTGTGCCAGGTGTGCCTTAAGGAGTTCTCGCCACATGTCTTGGATAAATGCCAAGGTCAGGAAGTCTAGAGAGGGTTTTCCTCATACTTCTTCCTCTTTGATCTGTTTCCATCTGCCTTTGTACCCCCTGCAGAGGGGCTGCTCCAGCCTGTTGGCATCACTCCCTTGCACAGTCTGTCTTCACTCAACGCTTATTTATTATTCAATTATTAGAGTTATTGGATGTGCTCATGGCTTATTACCCTCTGGGTGCATTTACAAGTAGGATAGGAAAAACCCACCACAGTTTAATTTCTGTTGTTACCAAGAAGCCTGTACTTACTCTGTGAAACCTCATCTTCATGTCATAAAGCTTTTATGGCATATTTATCATCTCAAACCTCAATTTTCCTTTTAGGGGCTACCTAAAATGTATATATGCATTCTCCATACAAAGTAGCTTAGAAGTAAACACTACTGATCAACAAGCTGGGCAAAGAGCCAAGGGCCCCAGCTGTGGGGGCGAGGAGCCCGTGAGCTCAAACCTGCTCCCTGAAGGTGATACCTGGTTCTTGGTCATGTCAACATTTGCCTCACACATCGTGTTTCCATCCCTTTCTGGTCTTTCTCCAAAGCTTGTTCTCTCTCTTCTCTGTGATGTGTGGACAAACACCTGTGCATACAAGCATGTGCACACACACACTCACACAGAGCAGCCTCCTATCCACAACACAACAAAGACGTACTAACAGTTTTCTGGGGACAGTAGGGACACGTTTCATGTCATCATAGCAGACCTCCTTTGTGGATTCTTTCAGAGGAGAGAAGGTTCCTAATTTTCTGCCTTGCTGTAAACCCATTTGCAGAAGGAAGGCCAAGAATATATGGACCAGGCCCCAGGCTGGTCTGCTTCTCTGCACATGATAAAGGATTCGTAAAGCACCATGAATGCAGACCATTTCTTCCCAGATGGCTCAGTGGTTAAGACTCCACCTGCCAATGCAGGAGACAGTTTCGATTCCTGGGTAGGGAAGATCCCTTTAGAGGAAAGGGCAACCCACACAAGTACTCTTGCCTGGAGAATCCCATGGACAGAGGAGCCTGGCAGGCTACAGTCCACAGCATCACAAAAGAATCGGCCACAACTGAGCGACTGAGTACATGTGCCAGAGGGCAGACCATTTCTGCTTCCTGCTGTGGAAGAGGAAGGCTAGAGTGAAAGCGGCCTGGGAATCAAGTTTTATTATGCTGGCTATAAATATTCAGTGGTTGTCAAGAACACAAGGGAACATGAGAGTTCTGTCATTCCTTCTTTCTCATTTTCTCTCATTCATGTCATTGTCTTTGGGTAGCCCATCCCAATGGTTAGGCAGGACACCCCTATGACTAGATGCCCTGGCATCGCTGCAGGACCATCTGGAGCCCATGTGATGTCTTTGCCTCCCGACAGCTCACGTCACAGGTCCAGACCCTGTCTCCCCACTGGGTATTTACCAGAATCTATGCTCTACCTTCTCACGTTTTCTGCGGGACCAGGGCAGCATGTAGCTTTGACCTCTCCTGGCAGTAACATGTGGATGCTTTATCCAGTCAGCTTTTCAAGGCTTGAAAGGAATGTGTCCCAAAGTACTTACAAGCAACCAGAGCCTAACATGCTCTGGTCAGTCTCTGGAGAACAACCTGGGACCGGCCAAGGCAGTTTCTGTTGCTGTTCAGATACTAAGTTGTGTCTGGCTCTGCAATCCCATGGACTGCAGCACACTGGGTTTCCCTGTCCTTCACTCTCTCTCAGAGTTTGCTCAAACTCATGTCCAATCAGTGATGCTACCAAACCATCTCATCCTCTGTCGCTCTCTTCTCCTGCCCTCAGTCTTTCCCTGCATCAGAGTTTTTTCCAGTGTGTTGGCTCTTCGCATCAGGTGGCCAAAGGATTGGAGCTTCAGATTCAACATCCATCCTTCCAATGAATATTTAGGGTTGATTTCCTTTAGGATTGACTGGTCTGATCTCCTTGCTATCCAAGGGACTCTCAAGAGTCTTCTCCAGCACCGCAGTTCAAAAGCATCAGTTCTTTGGTGCTCAGCCTTCTTTATGGTCCCAACTCTCACATCTGTACATGACTACTGGAAAAACCAGAGCTTTGAGTATACAGACCTTTGTCGGCAAGTGAGATCTCTGCTTTAACTAGAGGCCATCTGAAATAGTGCGTATGTTGGACTTGGCCGGATGGGCTGTAGTCCCCAGACATAACATCACATAGGCTCCCATTCTGGCCTGGGAGGGAGTCACCGTGTCTGAGCCTGGGAGCTATAGCAAAGTCAGAGGGTAGCAGGGCCTTCACTCTGGAGAGCCCCAAGGCCATAAGCCCAGAGGCATCTGGTCTCCTTAAAGCAAATGTGCATTTCACATGGATCTGAGTTAGGGGGTTTGACTTGTTCTGCCTGGGGTCCTGCTCAGCCAGCAAAAGCAACACTAGCTCTGAAGCCCTGGAGAGGAACATTCAGAGTAATTTAGACACTAAAGGAGTGTTTGCTGGTTGTCCATTGATTTCCTACTGCTGCTCTGTTATCTAGAGAGCCAGAAGCGCTTTCTCCCCCAAAGCCCTCCCTCCATATAATTTGCCAACCTCAACAGAACAGCACCCGAAAACAAAACGATCTTCTGAGGGAGGCTGTGTCACTGCATCATTTTCATCTCAGCGTCCCTCTTCCTTTAGAGGGGCCCACAGCAATTCTCACTCCCTGCTGCCTCTCTAAATAGTTTCCATTGCCCATTTCCTGATGATACACTTAGGTTTGTCTCTTGAAAAACACTGTTATTCCATCCCAGAAATACAGCCCCCAAACTGTTGCATCTGGTTCTTTTTTTATTCTTTTTTTGCGTCCAGCCTTTTTTTTTTTTCCTTCCCTGTTTGAATCAGAGGTCAAGGGCGTCTGATGCTGCAGTGCAATACCCAGCAATCACTTATTGGACTAGCTCCCTGGGAGAAAAGCTTTGCCCATTGAATTGCAAATGGCTGATCAAAAGCAGTAAATCTTTTCCAAGAACAAGGTCTGGGTGTGCCACATTGGGCTTTGCCAAATATTTCAAATAGCCTTTCTGGTCTAAGCAAAGTGGGATATTGGTACTTATGGTTAGGCAAAGGCAGTGTTCTTAAACTATAGGTCTTGATCCACTCCCTGCATGTTCAGGGACTTTAGTCATATCTGACTCTTTGCCTAAAGTCCCTGCCAGGATCCTCTGTCCATGGGATTTCCCAAGCAAGAGTACTGGAGTCCTTCAGGAGATCTTCCTGACCCAAGGATTGAACCCTCATCTCCTGCATTGGCAGGTGGATTCTTTACAACTAAGCAACCAGGGAAACCCTATGATCCTCTAGGGGAATCTAAAGTCAGTTGAATAGCTTACAGTGGCAACCCACTCCAGCATTCTTGCCTGGAAAATCCCATGGACAGCAGAGCCTGGCAGGCTAAAGTTCATGGAGTCACAAAAGAGTCGGACACAATTTAGTGACTAAACAGCAACAGTTTACAACTAGCATCACAAAATAGAATTGAGGGAATTCCCTGGTGGTCCATGGTTTTTATTCCACACTTCCATTGCAGAAGACCTGGGTTGATCCCTGGTCAGAGAACTAAGATCTCTCAAGCCATGTGGTACGACCAAAAAGAGAGAGAGAAAGAATTGAACCAAGTATAATAAAATAAACATATGAATACACCTCATGTAATGTGTAATAAAAGTAGAGTTCTCTGGAAAATTTTTGTTCTAGTATATGTTTATACACACGTTGGTCTACAAATGTGTGTACTGAAAAATCAAAGTGAGTCGCTCAGCTGTGTCCAAATCTTTTCACCTCCATGGACTATACAGTCCATGGAATTCTCCAGGCCAGAATACTGGAGTGGGTAGCCTTTCCCTTCTCCAGGGGATCTTCCCAACCCATGATCGAACCCAGATCTTCTGCACTGCAGGCAAATTCTTTACCATCTGAGCCATAAGGGAAGCCCAAGAATACTGGAGTGGGTAGCCTTTCCCTTCTTCAGGGGATTGTCCTGACCCAGGAATTGAACTGGTGTCTCCTGTATAGCAAGCAGATTCTTTACCAACTGAGCTATCAGGGAAGCCTGAGGTAGGACCTAAAGTGTATTCCCTTTTTAAAACAATTAATTAATTAATTAACTTTGTTTTTTATTTGAGGTCTTCATTGTAGCACTTAGAATCTTTGTTGGTGGTGTACGGACTCACTAGTTGTGGTTTGAAAGCTTAGTTTCTCCCAGTCATGTAGGATCTTCATTTTCCCACCAGGGATGGAATTAGCATCCCCTGCATTGCAAGGCAGAGTCTCAACCACTGGACCACCAGGGAAGTCCCCTATTTCTGGGTTTCTTTAATCTCTATTTTTATTGTGAAATATATAGAACTTCCAGCTACATATATACAATTCATATATTTTAAATTTATTTTTTATTGAAGGAAAATTGCTTTACAGAATTTTGTTGTTTTCTGTCAAACCTCAACCTGAATCAGCCACAGGTATACATATATACTCTCCCTTTTGAACTTGCCTCCCATTTCCTTCCCATCTCACCACTCTAGGTGGATACAGAGCTCCAGTTTGAGTTTCCTGAGCCATACAGTAAATTCCCGTTGGCTATCTATTTTACATATGGTAATGTAAGTTTCCATGTTATTCTTTCCATACATCTCACCCTCTCCTCCCCTCTCCCCATGTCCACAAGTCTGTTCTCTATGTCTGTTTCTCCATCGCTGCCCTGTAAATAAAATCTTCAGAAACATTTTTCTAGATTCCGTATAAGTGTGTTAGAATATGATATTTATCTTTCTTTTTCTGACTCACTTCACTCTGTATAATAGGTTCTAGGTTCATCCACCTCATCAGAACTGACTCAAATGTGTTCCTTTTTATGGCTGAGTAATATTCCATTGTGTATATGTACCACAACTTCTTTATCCATTTATCTGTCTATGAACATCTAGGTTGCTTCCATGTTCTAGCTATTGTAAATAATGCTGCTATTTACAATAGCTACACAAGTATAGATACTTGTGTCTTTTTTAACCCTGGTTTCCTCAGGAGTGGGGAATCCCTAGGAGAGGGATTGCTGGGTCATATGGTGGTTTTATTCCTACTTTTTAAGGAATCTCCATACCGTCTTCTCTAGTGGCTGTATCAATTTACATTCCCATCAACAGTGCAAGAGCATTCCCTTTTCTCCACACCCTCTCCAGCATTTATTGTTTGTAGACTTTTTGATGAAGGTCATTCTGATCGGTGCGAGGTGATATCTCATTGTGGTTCTGCGTTTCTCTAATGAGCAATGTTGAGCATCTTTTCATGGGTTCATTAGCCATCTGTGTGTCTTCTTTGGAGAAATGTCTATTTAGGTCTTTTTCCCACTTTTTGATTGGGTTGTTTGTTTTCCTAGTATTGAGTTGTATGAGCTGCTTGTATATTTTAGAAATTAATCCTTTGTCTGTTGTTTCATTTGCTATTATTTTCTCCCACTCTGAGGGTTGTCTTTCATCTTGCTTGTAGTTTCCTTTGCTGTGCAAAAGCTTTTAAGTTTAATCAGGTCCCACTTGTTTACTTTTGTTTTTATTTCCATTACTCTAGGAGGTGGGTCATAGAGGATTTTCCTTTGATTTATATCATCAAGTGTTCTGTCTTTGTTTTCCTCTAAGAGTTTTATAGTTTCTAGACTTACATTTAGGCCTTTAATCCATTTTGAGTTTATCTTTGTGTATGGTGTTAGGAAGTGTTCTAATTTCATTCTTTTAAATGTAGCTGTCCAGTTTTCCCAGCACCATGTATTGAAGAGACTGTCTTTGTGCCATTGTATATCCTTGCCTCCTTTGTCAAAAATAGGGTACCCATAGGTGCATGGATTTATTTTGGGGTTTTCTATCTTGTTCCATTGGTCTATGTTTCTGTTTTTGTGCCAGTACCATACTGTCTTGATGACTATAGCTTTGTAGTATAATCTGAAGTCAGGAAGGTTGATTCCTCCAGCTCCATTCTTCTTTCTCAAGACTGCTTTGGCTATTCTGGGTCTTTTGTGTTTCCATATGAATTGTGAAAATTTTTGCTCTAGTTCTGTAAAAAATGTTCTTGGTAATTTGATAGGGATTGCAGTAAATCTGTAGATTACATTTGGTAGTATAGTCATTTTCACAGTATTGATTCTTCCTACCCAGGAACATGGAATATCTCCCCATCTGTTTATGTGTGTCTTATAATTTTCTGTGTACAGTTCTTTTGTCTCTTTAGGTAAGTTTATTCCCAGATATTCAATTCTTTATGTTGCAATGGTGAATGGGATTGATTCCTTAATTTCTCTTTCTGATTTTTCATTGTTAGTATATAGAAATGCAAATGATTTCTCTGTATTGATTTTGTATCCTGCAACTTTGCTAAATTCACTGATTAGCTCTAGTAATTTTCTGGTACTATCTGTAGGGTTTTCTATATACAGTATCATGGTGAGAGCTTTACTTCTTTTCCGATCTGGATTCCTTTTATTTCTTTTTCTTCTCTGATTGCTGAAGCTAGGACTTCCAGAACTATGTTGAATAATAGTGGGGAAAGTGGGCACCCTTGTCTTGATCCTGATCTTAGGGGGGGATATTTTCAGTTTTTCACCATTGATAATTATGTTTGTTGTAGGCTTATCATATACATTTTTTTACTATGTTGGGGTTGGGTCCTTCTATGCCCATTTTTTGAAGAGTTTTAATCATAAATGGGTGCTGAATTTTGTCAAAGACTTTTTCTGCATCTATTGAGATGATCATATGGTTTTTATTTTTCAACTTGTTAATATGGTATATCACATTGATTGGTTTGGGTTTATTGAAGAATCCTTGCATTTCTGGAATAAACTCAATTTGATCATGGTGTATGAGCTTTTTGATGTGTTGCTGAATTCTGTTTGCTAAAATTTTGTTGAGGATTTTTGCATTGATGTTCATCAATGATATTGGTCTGTAGTTTTCTTTTTTTGTGTTGTCTTTGTCTGGTTTTGGTATCAGGGTGATGGTGGCCTCGAGGAATGAGTTTCAAAGTGTTCCTTCCTCTGCAATTTTTTGAAAGAGTTTTAGAAGGATAGGCATTAGCTCTTTTCTAAATGTTTGATAGAATTATCCTGTGCAGCCATCTGATCCTGGGCTTTTGTTTGGGGGGAGATTTTTGATCACAGCTTCAATTTCAGTGCTTGTAATTGGGTTGTTCATAATTTCTATTTCTTCCTGGTTCAGTCTTAGAAGATTGAACTTTTCTAAGAATCTGTCCATTTCTTCCAGGTTATCCATTTTATTGCCATATAGTTGTTCATAATAGTCTCTTATAATCCTTTGTATTTCTTCATTGTCTGTTGTAAACTCTCCTTTCTGATTTCTAATTTTGTTGATTTGATTCTTCTCTGTTTTTTTCTTGATGAGTCTGCCCAAAGGCTTGTCAATTTTGTTTCTCTTCGCAAAGAACCAGCTTTTAGTTTTATTAATCTTTACTATTGTTTCTTTCATTTTTTTCCCATTTATTTCTGCTCTGATCTTAATCATTTCTTTCCTTCTACTAATTTGGGGGTTGGGGGTTGTTCTTCTTTTTCCAGTTGTTTTATGTGTAAAGTTAGGTTATCTAGTCAATGTGTTTCTTATTTCTTGAGGTAGGATTGTATTGCTATAAACTTCCCTCTTAGAACTGCTTTTGCTGCATCCCACAGGTTTTGAGTTCTTGTGTTTTCATTGTCATTTGTTTCTAGAAATTTTTTTATTTCCCTTTTGATATCTTCAGTAATCTGTTGGTTATTTAGAAACGTATTGTTTAATCACCATGTTTTTGTGTTTCTTACAGTTTTTTTCATGTAATTGATATCTAGTCTCATAGCATTGTGGTTGGAGAAGACGCTTGATATGATTTAAACTTTCTTAAATTTATTGAGGTTTGATTTGTGACCCAAGATGTGGTCTATCCTGGAGAATATTCATTCCATGTGCACTTCAGAAGAAGGTGTATTCATCTGCATTTGGACGGAATGTCCGGAAGATATCAATGAGATCCATCTCATCTACTGTATCATTTAAGACTTGTGTTTTCTTATTAATTTTCTGTTTTGATGATCTGTCCCTTTGGCGTGAGTGGGATGTTAAGTCTCCTACTATTATTGTGTTACTGTCAATTTTTCCTTTTATATTGTTAGTGTTTGTCTTATGTATTGAGGTGCTCCTATGTTGGGTGTATAGATATTTACAACTGTTATGTCTTCCTCTTGGATTGATCCCTTTATCATTATGTAGTGTCCTTCCTTATCTCTTCTAATCTTCTTTATTTTAAGGTCTATTTCATCTGATATGAGGATTCCTACTCCAGCTTTCTTTTGCATCCCATTTGCATGGAATATATTTTTCCATCATCTCACTTTCAGTCTATATGTGTCTTTAGGTCTGAAGTGGATTTCTTGTAGACAGCATATATATGGGTCTTGTTTTTGTATCCATTCAGCCATCCTGTGTCTTTTGGTTGGAGTATATAATCCATTTACATTTAAACTAATTATTGATATATATGTTCCTGTTGCCATTTTCTTAATTGTTTGGGGTTGAGTTAATAGCTCTTTCTCCTTCTCTTTTATTTCTTGATTATATAAATCCCTGTAACATTTAAGCTGGTTGTGGTGGTACTTAACAACATCCCTATTGTTAAGCTGGTGTGGTGGTACTGAGTTCTCCTAACTTTTGCTTGTCAGAAAAGCTTTTTATTTCTCCATCAATTTTGAATGAGGTCCTCGTCAGGTACAGTAATCTTGGTTGTAAATGTTTCCCTTTCAGTACTTTATATCCTGCCATTCCCTTCTGGCCTGCAGAGTTTCTGCTGAAAGGTCAGCTGTTAAATGTATGGGGTTTCCCTTGTATGTTACTTGTTGCTTTTCCCTTGCTGCTTTTAATATTCCTTCTTTGTGTTTAGTCTTTGTTAGTTCACTTAGTATGCCTTTTGGCATGTTTCTCCTCGAGTTTATCCTGTTTTTGAACCTCTTGGACTTGATTGTCTATTTCCTTTTCCATGTTGGGGAAATTTTCAACTATAATCTCTTCAAAATTTTTCTGATACCCTTTCTTTTTCTCTTCTTCTTCTGGGACCCCTATAATTTGAATGTTGGTACATTTGATATTGTCCCAGAGGTCTCTAAAACTACCCTCAGTTCTTTTCATTCTCTTTACTTTATTCTGCTCTTCAGAAGTTATTTCCACCACCTTATCTTCCAGGTCACTGATTCATTCTTCTGCTTCAGATATTCTGCTATTGATTCCTCCAGAGTATTTTTAATTTCAGTAATTGTGTTGTTTGTCTCTATGTTTATTCTTCAATTTTTCCAGGACTTTGTTAATTGATTCTTGCATTTTCTCTATTTTGTTTTCAAGGTTTTTGACATCTTTACTATCATTATTCTGAATTCTTTTTCAGATCGTTTGTCTATTTCCTCTTCATTTATTTGAACTTCTGTGTTTCTAATTTGTTTCCTCATTTGTGCAGTATTTCTCTGCCTTTATTTTCTTTTTTTAACTTATGTTTGAGGTCTCCTTTTCCCAGGCTTCAAGGTTGAATTCTTTCTTCCTTTGGTTTCTGCCCCCTAAGGTTGGTCCAGTGGCTTGTGTATGCTGCGTATAGGGTGAGATTTGTGCTGGGTTTTTGTTTGTTTGTTTGTTTGTTTTTCCTCTGATGGGCAAGCCTGAGTGAGGTGATAATCCTGTCTGCTGATGACTGGGTTTGTATTTTTGTTTTGTTTGTTGTTAAGATGAGGCGTCCAGCACAGCGTGCTACTAGTGGTTGGGTGATGCTGGGTCTTGTGTTCAAGAGGTTTCCTTTGTGTGAGTTCTCACTATTTGATACTCCCTAGGGTTAGTTCTCTGGTGGTCTAGGGTCTTGGAGTCTGTGCCCCTACTCCAAAGGCTCAGTGCTTGATCTAGTTGCACTCTTCTTTCTACGTACTGGCTCCACACCCCCTTAGCACCTAGAGAATGTGAGAATTCTGCTGCCACAAACCCGCCTCCAGGGACCTTCCAGCCAGGCAGGAGAGACCATTTGCACCAGCGCCTTTTTTTCCCCTCTTTTCCTTTGTTCTTAGTTCCTAAGGTGGCGCATGCAGAGGCCTCACATCTGGCACTTCAGACCTGAGTTCCTGGTACGAACTGGCTAGGCGGCACATCACCTCAGGACGTGTGCAGAAGCGCCTAAAACACAATTTGTATTTTTTAAAGACTAAGCAAAGTCCTGAATTCCCATCACTCTGGTTAAGAACTAGGACAGAACCGATACCTTCTAGAAAACATCCGAATGAGACTCCTCACTTCATTCCCCTCCCTGCCCCAAGAGGTAGCCCCCCATAAAATGATCATATCATATAATTATGATATCATATCATAAAATTATATTTTATGATAATTACTCCTTTGCTTTCTTTATAGTTTCACCACCCATGTATACATCAGGAAAAACAGAGTGTAGTTTGGTCTATCTTTGATCTCTTCATCACGGTTCTCCCGGGTCTGCTTCTTTCACTCCATGTTATATCTGGGAGATTTATTCCCATCAGTGGAGTTCATTTGTTTTCAGTGCTGCGTGCTTTTCTTCCTATGATTGTATCATGATCCATGTTCTGCCCCAGGACTGGGGGACATGGAGATGGCTCCAGATTGGATGTTAGCAAACAGTGCTACTGTGAACCTTCTTCATTTCCTTGGGACACTTGCAAAGGAGTTTCTCTGGCTACACAAGAGACAGGTGTTGGGTTTGTGATTCTTGCATGTTCTACCTGGTGAGGTGCAGTTCAGTGCTTGTACCTGTTTTCCCCTTCCAGCTCTCACACGGTTTCATTCAAATATTTTTCTGACTGGGTGTTGTGATTTTTAAGAGTTGGAAAGCATGAACCTAAAGACTCCTAAGGTCAGGGTTGGGGGAAGGAGACATTGGGATGGATTGAAAGGGTAGCCTTGACATATACACACCATCATGTGTGAAATAGCTAGTAGGAAGCTGCTGTATAGCACTTAGAGCTCAACTCAGTGCTCTGTGATGACTTAGAGAGGTGGGATGGGAGGTGGGAGGGAGGGAGGCACAAGAGGGAGGGGATTTATGTATACTTATATCTGATCCATGTTGTTGTACAGCAGAAATGAACACAACTTTGTAAAGCACTTATACTCCAACTAAAAAGTAAATTTAAAAAAATGAAGACTCCTAAGATAATAACTTTTAAAAATAAAACTGAGGATTTTCTCATTGCCCGGTGGTGGTGTTAATGCTGTGTGTGTGTAGATGGGCTCGGAGGAAATTGGAGCAGTAGAAAGGATGCTTACGTTGACTGAGTGCTTGTCTCCTGCCATGCATGGAACTCAATGCTTTTCCACTTTCCAAACTTTTTTAACATCTCCTAAATTTTCACATCAGCCTTAGGAGATGCGATTGATCCCACTGGATGGGAGAACTGAGGTTCAGAGGAAATGGAGGACACGGCCAAGGTCACGTGCAGGGATGTGCTGGAGCTGGGACTTGAACCTGAACCTGTCTGTCTCTAATGGCCCTCTTGCCAGTGCTTCAGGCTGTGCGCCCCTGCCTCCCTGGCGCATGACCTTGACCCACAGCTGCCCTGATGTGACTGAAGGAGGTATAGTTCATGCCAGTGAATTCCTCCCAATATGAGGGTGACCCAGGACACAGCCCCTAGGGATAAATAGCATGAACAAGAGGGAAACTTGTTTTCAGCTGCTGAGTTAGGCAGCTGTTTTACTGCAGTAAACCTGGTCAGTCCTCGTGGATAAAAACATACAAGCACATCCACATGGTCTCCATTTTTGAGCACTTGTTTTGTGTTCTTGTTTGAATGCCCAGCTCAGATGGAGGCTTTTCCCTTGGTGTGAGACACTCTCCTGACTACCCAGAGGTGAATCATGGAGGGGGAGATGCTTCTTTATCAAGGTGTTCTTAGAATGTTCTTAAGATGTTCTCAAAGCTCTTAATAGTTCATGCAGTAATTAATATATTCTGATGGATTCGTAACTTACCAGCAAAACCCTCGATTTCTATAGCACCACTGGAGGCAGAAAACTCACAGCATTTAACTGACTTAATTAGTAGCTCAGGGTCACAACTAACATCATTTATAAGGAAAATGGAGAAGATGAGGCAACAAAAAGGACCGATCACTAAAGACTGAGAAAATATGTTATTCGTAGCAATGAAATGAAAGGGTTTCCAGTTCATTGAGTGGGGCTCACATTCAAAGGGCCCTACAGTATAAGGACATTTATTCAGCAAGATACTCAGGAGAACCTCCATTGCCCTCACCTTCTCTTCAGTACTACTTCATGCCAGGAGTGTACCCAGAGGCCTCAGCTACAGGATAATATGGCCCAAGGAGTCCTGATGGAGAAGCTATAATGCAGTCATGCTTGGTGCTGACCCTTTATATACTACATATGATAATGTATCCTATTCTAAGTCATATTTTCTTAAGCTAAAGTATAGTTGATTTACAGTATTATGTTAGTTTCAGGTATAAGCAAAGAGATTCAGTTACACATACATGTAGATATTCTTTTTTGTGTTCTTTTACATTGTAGGTTATTATAAGATATTGAATATGATTCCCTGTGCTAATACAGTAGGACCTTGTTGTTTATTTTATATATGGTAGCTTATATCTGCTAATCCCAAACTCCTGATTTATCCCTACCTTTCCCCTTTGGTAACCATAAATTTGTTTTCTATGTCTGAGTCTGCCTCTGTTTTGTAAATAAGTCCATTTTTATCATATTTTAGATTCCATATACAAGTGATAGCATATACTTATCTTTCTCTGATTTACTTCATTTAAAATGATGATTTCTAGGTTCATCCATATTGCTGCAAATGGCATTATTTCATTCTTTTTTATGAATGAGTAATATTCCATTGTGTATGTATGCATATGTATGTATATATCATGTCTTCTTTATCCATTCTAGATCATGAATTATATACTACATATATATATATATGATACGTATAGAGGTTTGATATAAGGAATTGGTTTACATGATTAGCAAGTCCAAAATCTGTAGGGCAGGACAGAGGCTGGGAACGGAGGCAGGATTTCTTTGTTACAGTCTGAAGGCAAAATTTCCACTTCTCCAGGAAATCTATGTCTTTGCTCTTAAGGCCTTCAGCTCACTGAATGAGACCATCATGGACTGAATTATGTCCTCCCAGAATGTGTATGTGAAAATCCTAACTTCCAGTGTGATATTTGGAGATAGGGTCCCTGTATGTGTGTGTGCGCGCACACACTTATTCGCTCAATCGTGAAATGAGGTCATAGAGCGGGGCCTTAAACCCATGACTGGTCCTTATAAGAAGAGGAAGTGACACCAGGGAGGAGTACACAGAGGAAAAATCCAGGTGAGGACACGAGAGGAGGTCTCCAGGTCAAGGAGAGAGACCTCAGGAAAAACCAGACCTAATAGTATCTTGGTCTTGGACTTGCACCCCCCAGAACTGTGAGAAGTCAATGTCTGTTGTTTGAGCCATCCTCTCCCCCGCCCCACACACCAGTCTATGATGCAATATTTTCTTATGGCAGTATAAGCAAACAATGCAGAGGCCCACCTACATTTGAGAGTAAACTTTTATTTTTATTTTTGTTTTGTTTTGGGTTTTTTTCCCTAATTTATTCATTTTTTAATTTTCTTTACATTATCGTGTTGTTTTTGCCATACATTGACATGAATCTGCCATGGGTATACATATGATCCCCTTCCAGAACCCCCCTCCCCCCTCCCAGAGTAATCTTTTATTTAAAATCAGTCAATTCTAAAGGAAATTGACCCTGAATATTCATTGGAAGAACTGGTGCTGAAGCTTCAATACTTTGGCCACTTGTTGCAAAGAGCTGACTCAATGTAAAAGACCCTGATGCTGGGAAAGATTGAGGGCAGGTGGAGAAGAGGGCAATAGAGAGTGAGATGTTTGGATGGTATCATTGATTTCAATGGACATGAGTTTGAGCAAAGTCCAGGAGATACTGAAGGACAAGGAAGCCTGGAGTGCTGCGGTCCATGGGGTTGCAAAGAGTCAGACACTACTGAGCGACTGGACAACAGCAACAATGGGGCTTCCCTGGTGGTTCAGTGGTGAAGAATCCATTTTCAATGCAGGAGATGTGGATTCAATCCCTGGTCCAGGAAGATCCTACATGCTGTGGAAATCTATTCATTTTGTTGCAAATGGCATTATTTCATTCTTTTTAATGACGGAGTATTATTCTATTGTATTTATGTATCACATCTTCTTCATCCATTCATCTGCTGACGGACATTTAGGTTGCTTCCATGTCTTGGCTATTGTAAACAGTACTACAATGAACACTGAGGTGCATGTATCATTTGGGGCCGTTTTTCTCTGCATTTTTGCCCAGGAGTGGGATTGCAGGATGATATGGTAGCTCTATTGTTAATTTGTTAAGGAAACTCCATACTCTTCTCCGCAGTGGCTATACCAATGTACATTCCTGCCCTTTCTGTGGCCATTGAGCAGCCTCACACCTCTTTTAGCCCCCTTTGCTCCCAGAACAGCAGAAGCTGTGCCCTGGTGGCAGACATCTGTCCCTGGGCCTCACATCAGAGCTTCCTAGAAAGCTCTTCTTCTTTTCAACTCCATGATTGATATGCTTTTTTTTTCCCCCTGGTGATTGAGCTGGAAATGAAATTCCACAGGCTTGAAAAACTGTCAAGCAGAGTCTCATTGAAATTGCTTTTTCTTTTTTTCCACTTTTAATTTGAAGAAAACAAAAGCCCAAAACCCTGCAGTAGAAGAGTGATTAAATAATTGACTGCACTTGCCATTCTAAGAGGTAATTCAATACAACCCATCAAGCAACCTTTACAACGGAACTTTTCGGGGGCCCTCACTAGAGCCCACCCAGCAGGGGAGAAGCAACTTTCTTGGGTGGAGAAGGCTGTGTTCCCTGGACTGGGAGCCTGGGGAGCAGAAGCAGGTAGATACCCTCAAAGGGATTGCAGCCCTGAGAGAAACCAACTACATCACAGACATGGTTGTTTAAAACTTGGCAATTTCAGATCAATTTCCCTTTGGGGTAGACCATGAAGATACTTAGGAAAGCAAATGGGTTTAAAGGCAGCCTAAAGACTTACCAGGGTTGTGTGTGCCTCAGATCCTAATTCTAGGGCATCTGAAAGGTGGTTTGAAATCTTTGGGATTTAACAACTCTTCATTCTCTCATTCGGAGAAGGCAATGGCACCCCACTCCAGTACTCTTGCCTGGAAAATCCCATGGACGGAGGAGCCTGGTGGGCTGCAGTCCATGGGGTCGCAAAGAGTTGGACATGACTGAGCAACTTCACTTTCACCCACTGGAGAAGGAAATGGCAACCCACTCCAGTGTTCTTGCCTGGAGAATCCCAGGGATGAGCACGCCTGGTGGGCTGCCATCTATGGGGTCGCACAGAGTCAGACACAACTGAAGCAGCAGCAGCAGCATTCTTTCATTGGCCTTTCAAATTTTACAGCGCTTTTTTCTCTTTGCTGAGTTCAGCTTAGTTAAGGATGCCTTAGTTGTTATTAACAAATAAATCCCAGATGGACTTAGTTTAATGCATTAATTGCATTATTTTTTTCCAATCTGGAATAAAATCCCCAGGAAATCACCAGTGATGCTTTTTTAAAAAAGTTGTGATAAAATACACATAAATAGTTGTTACTATTTTTTGTGTCCAATTTAGTGGCATTAAGTACATTTCTGGTGTGCTTCTGGGGACACTTTTGCACTTTTTCCTACCCTCATCCCCAGCAGTCTGGACTCACTAGAGGTGGCAGAGCAAGATTCTGATGATTAATTGCTATTTCTGCTGGTCCCATCGCAACTCTCTTGGAATATTGTGCCTTTATCCTGTGAGGGTCTCTCCTCCATTTGAACAGCTGTTGTTTAGTTGCTAAGTCATGTCTGACTCTTTTGTGACCCCATGGACTGCAGCCCGCCAGGCTCTGACTACTTTCAATCAAATGTTTTCACCTTAGCCAAACACCCACAGAATTGAGGAGTGGCATCTCCCTCTGATTCTAAATCGTGGTCACTCTTCTTCACACAAAGACTACAAAGAAAAGAAAAAGTTATGAGCAGAAGGAACCAATGTTTTTTGGGTAGGTCTGTGCTGCTTTTGTGCTAACCCAGGTCCAGATGTCACCCCATTTGCTGTTTACAAGCATCCTCCACCCTACTAGTTCCATTTAACAGATGAGGATGCTGTGGCTCAGAGAGGTTAAGGAACAAGGTCACACAGCTGGGACTGAACTCCAAGTTCAAGTGAATTACGAATCCAATATGATCTGTGGCCTAAGAGAAATGAAACCCAGAAAGGCAGGAAGATTCTAGGAGGGTGATGGAGACAGTGAATAAGTGCATAGGAGAGTAAAAGAAGAACACACCCATCACCCTTTCCAGGAGGAATCAACACCATTGACTTCTGCTCTCAACAGCACTCAGAGGGTCTCTCACTAGCTGGGCCTCATATGGAGAGACCTCCCAGTAAGGGCTTCCGGGCCATGCTCTTCCCAGCTGGGAGTCTGATTACAGACATTTCAGATTACTTTGATCCCTTGCATTCTCCTGCGCAAAGGGTCACTCAAAGCTGCAGGCAGAATTTCTGACTCTGCCTTCAAATTAAAATGCCAACTATTTGTCAAGATGGATTTTCTTAACCAACCGTCTTCGCATGTTGGAATGTCTCTGGTTGAAAATGCCCCTGGAGAGTTACCATGGCAACATCTGTCTGCAGAATGGCGGGAAGGAATCTTCAAAAGAGATTCCAAATTGCTGTGGCCGCTTCCAGCCACAGACACACACTGGGTTTGCTCTGGGGGTATCTATCTGATGACTCTGGCCTGGGGATGAAAGACCAGGAGAAAACTCCAAGGTTCCAAAGATGTGTATGAAGCATCTCCCCAGCCTCAAGAGGAGGCTTACAGCATCTTTATCAGGCTGTGCTGATTTTCTTCCGTCCTTCCTCCATCTTCAGGGCTCAAGGTCAAACACTTAAAAGTAGATTTATTTCTAACAGGAAAGGACTGAATACAAGTTAAGGAAGAGGCAGCTGGCTCAATAAAAGTGGATAAAAGAAGATAGAAACAGTTGAAGGTTTGAAACCTGGAATTGGGTTTTGATAAAGGATTAAGATAATTTCCAAAACAAATCAATGATATTTTTTCTTTCTTTCTTCCTCCTTCCCTGCCTCCCTCACTCTCTCCCTTCCCCCTTCCCCTCCCTCCCTTCCTTCTTTCATTCTTTCCTTGGAAATGGAATAGAAATGTAAACAGTCCAGAGATTTGAACTGTAGAGTCTGATATAAGCAAGTTTTACAGTTATATGAACTCCCCTGCCAATATTTTAATTAGTGCTATGATCTTTCTAGAGGTGGCAAACAGCATACTTTAGTATTTAAAAGCTATACAAACTCAGTTACATATGTGTGTAGGGCTTTGTGGGTGTGTGTAGAAAAGATCTGCAGATATTATAGATAGTGAAAGTCGCTCAGTTATGCCCAACTCTGCGACCCCATGGACCATTCAGTCCATGGAATTCTCCAGGCCAGAATACTGGAGTGGGTAGCTTTTCCCTTCTCCAGGGGATCTTTCCAACCCAGGAATCAAACCCAGGTCTCCTGCATTGCAGGTGGATTCTTTACCAACTGAGCTATCAGGGAAGCCCCACAGGTCGGGGAGGGAAGGTTAAAGCTTCTGCCTGTTTTCTGGGGAGGCACAGTTCAACCTGCAACAGTTAGGTTCCTCCTGAAACAGACCCTGAGACAAAGTTGTGAATGCAAATATTTAGTTTCTTTGGGAGGTGATCCCAGGAAGCGCTGAAGCAGGTGGAGAAGTGAGGAAGGGAAGGGAGGCAGACAGAGGACATGAATGAGTGGGACACTCTCAGGGGCAGATGGGGCCTAATCCTGCTGGGGGCCCCAGAGGACCATGCAGAATATCCTGCTGGAGGAGGTTTGGGTGTGTATGCTGTAACCTCCTCTGTAGGGCCTCGGGCTGCTGGGGCATTGCCTCCCAGCTTGTCCATTTCCTGGGAAAGCCCTCAGGCAGACCCGTGGCCATGGCAGGGGGAGGTGGCTGCCTGCAGGAACCTCTAGGACCATGGACATATCGCCAACAGCATCTGGCAATAACAGATTACCGCCAACACTATCCGACCTCACATACTGGGTCTTCCTCTCACATTGAGAATTAGGAATTTTTATTGTCAATCACTTCAGTTCCTTTTTGAACATTGGCAGGTAACCACTATCTGATAGGTTATGAGTGAAAAAGATATTTTACTCCAAAATCACTTCCTTTAGCTATTGTCCGGTGACTGATCATTCCAAAGATTTTCAAACTGATAACTGCATTATCTGAGCTTGAAAAAACCTTGTCCCTGGGACCTATTTTTTTTCATCTTCCTAAAAGTTTGATTTGCAGGCCTATGCCTTCCCTTCCCCGGTCTATGCCCATCTGGTAAATTCTTATGGGCATGCTAAGTCACTTCAGGCACGTCCAACTCTGTGTGACCCTATGGATCATAGTCCACCAGGCTCCTCTGTCCATGGGATTCTCCAGGCAAGAATACTGGAGTGGGTTGCCATACCCTCCTCCAGGGGATCTTACCAACTCAGAGATCGAACCCGCATCTCCTGCACTGCAGGCAGCTTCTTTACCTCTGAGGCACCGGGGAAGCCTAGTAAACCCTTCTCCAACCTTTAAGACTGCATCACATCTGTGCATCGACGGTGAGCTCCTGTCGGTCATCCTGTAGTGCTGAGCACAGTGCCCTGTAGGAGGATGTTATGCTGTAAATGTTTGCTGAATGCATGAATGAGTGAATATATGAATGGGTGAATGAAAGAATGTATGAATGAATGAATGAATGTGGGATCATTGGTTATTTCAAGCTCTCTCCACCACACAACTGGGAAGTGGCACCCTAACAACAAAACCGTAAACTCATTATTCTTCCCAGTGTGCCATAACCCAGGACACTTTATATCCACACAAACATCTTGAAAATAGCTACTGACAGTTCGTTCAGGTGTCACTGACAAGGCCCACGTATGACCAGTTTTTCTTCCTACAATTTGATTGCTCTTTTTTTTTATTAGTTTTGCCATACAATGACATGATATCGCCATGGGTTTACATATGCTCCCCCTCCAGAACCCCCCTCCCTCCTCCCTCCCCCCGGGAAATCTCGATGCACCAGCCCCGAGCATCAACCCTGGGCTGGCGATTGATTTCACATATGGTAATTAACATGTTTCAATGCCATTCTCCCATATCATCCCACCCTTGCCCTCTTCCACAGAGTCCACGAGTCTGTTCTATACGTCTGCGTTCCTTTTGCTGTCTCGCATGCTGGGTTCTCGTTACCATCTTTCTAAATTCCATATATATGCGTTAGTATACTGTATTGTTGTTTTTCCTTCTGGCTTACTTCACTCTGGATAATGGGCTCCAGTTCCGTCCACCTGAGTAGAACTTTGATGTGCAGCCACATGACTCTTCTCCCAGGCCTGGCAGTATCCTCTTCACAGCCTTTCCCTTGGGCTTACGGTCAGCTTGGTGTCCTCCCTCAAAGGAGGCAGCTCCACTCCACCATGCCACCCCAGGCCGGTCCCTTTGTCACTCTGGTGTCCTGGTATGTCACTGTTCCGTTCTCAACAGCGCTACCGCTGCTCCTTGGTGCAGAGTTTTTGTCTAATCTCAGAACTTTTGATATCTTTCCCTGGATTGCTGTAGGAGCTGAGGAACATCTGAAACACTGGCCAACTGTCTTTAAATCAGCTATTCACTTTGACGTCATGAATTCATCCACGACTCCATGAAACCCAGAGCTGCTACCAGGACAGTTCTAGAACAGCCAGCATCCTATCTCCCTCTTCACTGTTGCTGCCTGTCTTTCATCGCTGTCAGCATCCACATGTCAAGCACTGGACAGTGTGAGCTCTTGTCCTTGGAGCTGGAGGTGAGGTAACAGAACCCTTAAAGCTTCTATCTTGAGTTCTATTACATTGGCATATTTTTTTTTCACAACCGCGTTTGAACATCCATCCAACTATTTAATAAATATTTATGGCAGGGCCGTTACACTGAGAATACAGTGGTTTAAAAGACCCAGTTCCCCACAAATATTCATAGCAGTGTTAGTCATCATAGCCAAACTAAACAGACTAAACATTGAAATAATGTTTAGCTAAAACATTGAGAATAATGTTTGAAACAACTAAAATATCTTCAACAAATGAATGGATAAACAAAATGTGTTGTATATAATAGAATATTTCTCAGCTATAAAAAGAAATAAAGCGCTGATACCTGTTACGACATGGATGAACCTTGAAAACCTTATGCTAGATGAAAGAAGCTAGACACAAAAGGCCACCTGTTATATGACTGCATTTAAATGAAATATCCAGAATAGGTGAATCTACGATAGAGATGGAATGCGGGTTGGATGTTGCTGGGGGTTGGGGGAGGGGGTACGGGGGTGACTGCTTGATGAGTTCAGGATTTCCTTTCGGATGGTGAAAATATTTTAGAACTAGATAGAGGCAGTGGTTGCACAATGATGTGAATGTACTGAATGCCACTGAATTGTATGCTTTAAGTGGCTAAGTTGATGTTATGCGAATTTTGCCTCAATTAAAAAAAATTTTTTTTTAAAGACCTGTTCCTATTCCTCACAGTCTATGAGTTCCAAAGTTTCATGTAAAGGCCCCAGAGAATTTATAAACGGGGAGAGAGACCACAGTCTGGTGTGGAGGCTATCATTGATGTCATTGAGACCTTTAAAGTAGAAAAGGACATGGAAACCATCAAAGGGCAAAGGCTAGGATGGGATTAGCAGAGAAGTTAGGCCCTGTGGCTCTGTGGTGTTCTTGGTTCAGTCCTCAATTAACAGAGTAGCCTTGTTTCCTTTTGTTTTGTTTTAGCACTACTTGGCAGCCACTGGGCAAGTTGGTGGAGGAGAAGGAGATACAAGAGTGAATGAAATGAATACTCAGTCCACCGTCCAACCTACTCGCCAGCTTGCATCCTAACAAGGGAAGAGACCTGCCCACAGACAGTGAGAAATGGGGTAGGATAAATAACAAATGCTGTGGGAGGGTCACAGGGAACTCTCTGATATAAGCCCAGGAGGAAGAGGGAGATAAACTTCATCTAAGAGAAGGAGTCGCTTTCTACCCCTCAGGGCTGAGGGCAAGTGCCAAGGGCTTAAGAGAACTCCATGCCCCAGACTCTGTCCTGCAAATTTATGTTTCCATCAATAAAGGAGGCCAATTGGATGAGTGGCAGATTGTTTCCCAGTTAGGTCAGCAGCCCAAGGGAATTAAGGAAGTGCCCCCATAGTTGGCTGATTCTGATTCTCTCCCCAAGAGATGCCCACTTAACTTTCCATTTCCCCTGGGTTCTCTACTGGCAGCAGGAGGCATTAAGGGGCAAATCCCCTCCTCTCTGAGATTTTGCTCTGCTAGAGAGAGTGCTCTGGGCTTGACCTGTAGTATCTTTCATAGTCATCCTTTGAAACAGGGATTATAAACACTTCTTTATTTATTTATTTTTAAAATGCTTATTTATATTTATTTGGTGGCACCAGGTCTTAGTTAGGCTTCCCAGGTGGTGGTAGTGGTAAAGAACCTGCCTGCCAACGCAGGAGACATAAGAGAAGCAGGTTCAACTCCCGGGTCAGGAAGATCCCCTGGAGGAGGACATGGCAACCCACACCAGTATTCTTGCCTGGAGAATCCCATGGACAGAGGAGCTTGCAGAGGAGGCTGCAGTCCATAGGATTGCAAAGAGTCAGACACAACTGAGGTGACTTAGCAGGCATGCATTGGTCTTAGTTGCAGCATGCAGGATCTTTAGTTGCATGCAGACGCCTTAGTTGCGGCATGTGGGACCAAGTTCCCTGACCAGGGATGGAACCCAGGCTGCCCGCATTGGGAGTGTGGACTCTCTGCCGCTGGACCACTGGGGAGGCCCTAAATGTTCCTTTTTTGTAGATGAGTTTCAGGAAGATGAAATGATTTGCCAAAATCAGACAGCCAATAAATGATGGAATCAGGCTGTGAACGGGTGTGACATCACGGGCTCTGCTCTGTGTACCCCCAAATCTGTTTGGCTAAGAGTCAGGGCCATAGGGCATCAACCTTCATTAGGAAAAGTCCTCCAATTGGAAACATTAAAGGAAAACCTAATACAAGGCTGGAAAATGTTGACAGTGGACCTGTACAACTGAACCTTCCTAGGGTAGCTGTGCTTCAGCTGGGCAGGCTCCATCACTCATGGGACCTCCCTGGCTCCCCTGACATCAGTGGCCTTGACCATTGTCAAGAGTCATATCCTCAGTCCAGAGCTGAGACCTGAGAGGATTCTGATGAAGAAACAACAAAATGCCTGGAAACTTAAGCTGCACTCTGTCACAGTGAAAAGGCCAGAATTGGCATTTTAAAAATTCATTGTCTTCTAATAATAAAACTGTGTTTACAGAGAGCTGGGCTTCTGAGAGCATCAGGCTTGTGCAAACATCACTTCTGGAATGTTCACAACACAGACTCAGGGAAGTGAGAAGGTGACTCTGACTGGGGTCTCTGCAGTTAAAAGAAACAGGCCCAGAGGAAAAGCATCCTGCTCCAGGCAAGCAGAAAGCAGCCAGAGGGAGGTGATTTGAGTTTCAAGAACAAACACTTGCGGAGCAGCCATGCGTGCCAAGTGCTGTCACAGACACACACGCAAGCCTGTGCTCAGTTCCTTATTCCTTGAATGCAAAAGCCATGGAGGCAGAGGAAGCTGGTTCTTCGAGAGCCAGGAGGAGGAAGTCCTCCTTTGTCGCTCATCCTCGTCTTGCACTCACCCTCTTTACATCAGGCTCTGAGCCTTGGCACAGTCAAGTCCTCTGCAACCAACCCAGCTGGCAGGGGCCCTGCTTATCCTTCTGACCTTACCCCGGAGACCTCCTGCTCTGTAAAACAATGAGCAATCCTCTGGACAGAGGAGCCTGGCAGGCTACAGTCCATAGGGTCACAAAGAGTTGGTCATGACTGAAGCGACTTAGCATGCATGCACACAACCAGTCCAGCTGGCAGGAGCCCTGGGAGTCACTGTTGTTGGAACCCGTGAGCTTAGAGAAGGGCTTGGTCCTGGTATCTTCCTTTCTCCTTCAGATCTGGTCCCCATGGAGGAGCTGGTTTGCCTGTCCACTCACAGCCTGGGGCGAACTCCCTGGGCACACAAGCTCCACCTTTGCTGGAGGCAGGAGGTGGCAGGAGGCCAACTCTCCAGGGATGCGTTGGATAGTGGTGGGAAGTAGTAAAAGACTACCTAAGCCAAAAATCCTCTAGTCTGGCCTTTCCCAATAATAAAGCTGATATTTTCATCTTCTCCTGTCAGATTCTTGAATGCATCTCTCCATTGGTTCTGAGCTCAGAGGATGGAAACTGAAGTGTAATTTCTTTCTTTCCTAGAACCCTTCTGGGGTCTCTTTTCTCCCCTAGCACACTCACTGCCTGGCACATGGTGGTGGTGATTTGGTTGCTAAGCCATGTCCAGTTCTTGCGACCGCATGGACTGTAGCCTGCCAGGCTCCTCTGTCCATGCAATTTCCCAGTCATGAATACTGGAGTGGGTTGCCATTTCCTTCTCCAGGGGACCTTCCTGACCCAGGGGTCAAACCAGCATCTCCATCACTGCAGGCAGATTCTTTATCATCTGAGCCACCAGTGCCTGGCATATAGCAGGTGCTCTCTATTTATTGAATAATGAAGTAGTCAAAGATGCTAAGATGGGAGGCTGATGCTTTTCCTTCCTTTCTGTAGAAATAATCCAAAAGAAAGCTGAGTGCTGAGGCTTTGATGTTTTTGAACTGTGGTGTTGAAGACTCTTGGGAGTCCCTTGGACTGCAGAGATTCAACCAATCCGTCCTAAAAGGAAATCAGTCCTGAATATTCATTGGAAGGACTGATGCTGAAGCTGAAACTCCAATACTTTGGCCACCTGATGCGAAGAACTGACTCATTGGAAAAGACCCTGATACTGGGAAAGATTGAAGGCAGGAGAAGGGAACAACAGAGGATGAGATGGTTGGATGGCATCACTGACTCAATGGACATGACTTTGAGCAAACTCCGGGAGTTGGTGATGGACTGGGAGACCTGATGTGCTGCAGTCCATGACTCTGCAAAGAGTCGGACACGACTGAGTGACTGAACAGAATTCAGTGAACAGAACTGAATTCTTTTGAAGGGATGGAAGCACCTGTCCAGGTTTTTGTTTCAAGAGCATTCAGCTGTCTAAACACTCAGCTCAGTTGAGCCCCGCTCTGCCAACAGACTGTGGCCGGACTTCAGAGGCTCAAGCATCCTGCTTTCATCTTCCCATCGGCAGGTTTCCTTGTTTCCAGCCCTGACTGGAAGGAGATGAGGAACCCCATGGCAGAGGGCAGGGGAGGGTTGGAAGAATTCAGGTGTATATTTTTTAAAGAAAAACAATTTATTCACCTTTGGCTATGCTGGGTCTTTGTTGCTGTGTGTGGGTTTTCTCTAGTTGCATTGAGAGGGGTCTACTCTCTAGTTGTGGCATGCAGGCTTCTCATTGGGGTGGCTTCTCTTGTTGTGGAGCAGAGGCCCTAGGGCGCCGGGGCTTCAGTAGTTGTAACATATAGGCTTAGTAGTTGCGGCTCCCGGGCTCTAGAGCACAGGCTCGATAGTTGTGGTGCATAGACTTAGTTGCCAGGGATTGAACCCTCATCTTCCTACATTGCGAGGCAGATTCTTTACCTCTGAACCACTAGGGAAGCCCTGAAGTGTACATGTTAAGGCTGCTGAGGTGCTCATTGAGGCTGTAGTCTTAATCCCAACCCCAGGGAGTGACAAAGTGAAAAAAAAAATTTTTTTAAGTGTAAAACTGAAAATAAAGAGGGGGACACAAGAGAGATCTCAAGACATCCATCTATGGGGTGGAGGGGGAGAAGGCAGAACTTTCCCCAAGAAAGCAAGTAGAAAGGAACATGAAGTTAAAGATCAGTGGACAGAATAAGCACCCCCTAATCTTTCCGTATTTCTGTTGTCTTGGTGCTGAAGCAGGATTGACTCCCAAGTTTTAAGTCTTTCAGGCCACACAAAGGATGTTTGTCTTTCCCCTGTGTTTTTCTGTGTGTGGTGTAGGGGTGATGGTGGGGATGTGAAAGGAGTCCTAGCCACACGGGAGAGGAAAGCCGGGAGGCTGGGTTTCCCACCACTGCAGATGTGCCCGGGTTGGGAACAGGAGGCAGCAGGTCTGCTTGATTAAAAAGAAAAACACACAGGGGGGCTTCTGATTGAACACAGGTCCCAAGGACCCACTGTATTGCACAGGGAAGGCTGCTCAATATTATCTAACAACCTAAATAGGAAAAGAATTTGAAAAAGAATAGATACACGTATATGTATAACTGAATCACTTTGCTGTCCAGCCAGAAACTGCCACAACATTGTTAATCAGCTATACTCCAATATTAATTTTCCAAAAAATGCAGGTCCCATCAGGACCCCCTCTTCTTTTCATTGTGACTCAGCGTGGTGAGATGCGGTAACTTGCCAAATGAAGAGAAAATCACCTCTTATCTCAGAAGTTGCTGCGCCAATTAAATATACTAATACTATGTGCCACAGCCTACTTTATCACCTTGTGGTAGATCCAGAAATCCCATGCCTGGGAAACTTCCTTCTAGTGCACCTCTTTGGGAATGAACCATTCAGGTTGCTTCCCAGGACTCTGGGAGGCAAGGCCCTTCTGGGAGGGGCCGCAAATGAGGTCAAGCATGACTTGATAGGATACTTAAGTGTGCTAAGTCGGTCAGTTGTGTCCCGCTCTTTGCAACCCCATGGACTATAGCCCTCCAGGCTCCTCTGTCCATGGACTTTTTCCAGGCAAGAGATACTGGAGCGGGTAGCCAATTCCTACTCCAGGTGATCTTTCCAACCTTGTAGGATTGAACCTGCGTCTCTTGCGTCTCCTGCACTGGCAGGTGGATTCTTTACCGCTGAGTCACCTAAGAAGCCTGCTGCTGCTGCTGCTAAGTTGCTTCAGTTGTGTCTGACTCTGGCAACCCACCAGGCTCCCCCGTCCCTGGGATTCTCCAGGCAAGAAACTGGAGTGGGTTGCCATTGCCTTCTCCCTGAGAAGCCTGAGGATGCTGAAAACAACTACCAATAACAGGACTGTCTGTCTATTCCAGGTGAGAGTGAATTCTTATTCTCCTTCTGCTTGCAAGGAAACTGAGGCATGGAGAGGTTGGGTCATGTGCTTGACATCACAGCCTAATACGTTTTATCAAGTAGGGTTTGGGTGTCTTGTGCCCTGCCTTTCTCTTTCCTATGCCCTGCTTCCATCTCAGCCCGACTTTATCCCCAGCCCAGACTGGAAGGAGAGCATTGAGAATATCTCTGTAAATCAGAGATGTGATGGTACCTGCCCGTGGAGCTGTCACAAGGATTCAGTGAGGTGATTATGGGACCCGCCTGGTGTGTAGTAAGCATTCAGTAGATGTTGGCTCTTAGGAGCAGTGCTGAGTTCATCCTCTCAGCCAAAGGATTCCCGAAGGAAGGAAGAGGAAGAAGCCCCAGTGGCAGGGAGGGCAACAGGGCAGCCGTGACCAGCAGTGCCCTGAAATCAGAACTTAGATTCTTCTCAGAGTGATTGCCCGAATCTGCTAAAAAAAAATAACTCGTGCTTGTGGTCACCAGATTGAACAGCTAATCACGGCTCTTCATCTGTGATTATAAAGCACTGGAGACTTGAGAAGGGAGAGCTTGTTAGGTGAAAATTGAACAAGCATCAGCCGCTTCAAGAGGCAAAGCGCTCAGTGAACATCAGAAACGGCTGCGTCTCAGGCGTTCATTGGGCGATGGCTTATGATTTTTTTCTTTTTAAATATCCAGTGGCAAGCCTCAAATGCATTAAAAATGAGGACTCAGAATAGAATATGAGTCTAAAATACAGGAAGCCCAAACGAGCTCTATTTAAGGTTCTAAATAAGGCATCGAGTTTATCACTCAGTACAGAAAAACCAGCTCCAGGCTTCCACTGCTAATTACAGCGTTGACTTCATTTTCTTCTCTTTCTCCCTGGTGTGTGTTTTTAGTCTTTGTTTCCTAACAAGTCTGGGATCACTGGTGGTGATTTCATTCTTGCCATACCACTCTCCCACCTCGCCCTTCAGTGCACCAGAGCCTGGACAGCTGGGTGGATTCGCTATCACATCCTCTGATCATTGTGTTTCTCAGGGAGCAGAGTCCTTCCTACTACGTGCTCCGTGGGGGGGGGGGGGGGGGGGGGGGGCAGCGGGGGGGGGGGGGGGGTCACCGTGGGGGGTGGGCGTCCCTCCTCCACAGGTATATGACCTTGCCCACCTGAGCAACAGCTTCCACTGAACACCCCCCTGGATACACATGAGTCCCTGCACCCCAGCCTCTGGGCACTAGACCCCCACGGAAGGCACCGGATCTAAGGGCCACAATCATTTGGCTTACAGAGATGCACTAGATCAATCAAATTTCTTTTTTTTTAAAAAAAAATTATTTATTTATTTTTGGCTGTGCCAGGTGTTTGTTGCTGCTTGTGGACCTTCTCTAGTTGCGGTGAGTGGGGGCTACTCTCTAGAGCACTGGCTTCTCATTGCAGTGGCTTTTCTTGTCGCAGAGCTCAGCCTCTAGGGCAAGACACCTCTAGTAGTGGCAGCACATGGGCTTCATTGCCTCATGGCATGAGGGCTCATTCTGGTCCAGGGATCGAACCCGTGTCCCCTGCCTTGGCAGGCAGATTCTCAATCACTGGGCTGCCAGGTAAGTCCGAAATTTCTCTACTCAGAAATCCAAATTAAAAGGGAGACAATGCATTCACTGGCTAGTTGCAGGAGCTTCAAATCAAAGGCTGTACAGTGGAGTTGGGCATGAGGAGACCTCACCTAGATGGATGGCCTGCTCATGGCCCAGCAGAATCGGAGGTGAGGGGTATGGCTACATCTGACCGAGGTGGGGCACCAGAAGGAAGGTCCCCAGATCCAAACTCCAGGTGTGTCCACAAGGGGCTTGGCCTGATGAGAGCTCCTGATCTGGGTCCTCAAGATGAACCCCATTTTCATACCTAAGTTGGGCTTCCCTGGTGACTCAGATGGTAAAAAATCTGCCTGCAATGTGGGAGATCTGGGTTCCCTCCCTAGGTTGGGAAGATCCCCTGGAGAAGGAACTGGCAACCTACTCCAGTATTCTTGCCTGGAGAATCCCATGGGCA
The DNA here is from genome assembly GCA_007570785.1 of Antilocapra americana. Lineage (NCBI taxonomy): Eukaryota > Metazoa > Chordata > Mammalia > Artiodactyla > Antilocapridae > Antilocapra > Antilocapra americana. The sequence continues at coordinate 8,407,236 of ML661908.1, forward strand.
GAGGAGCCTGGAAGGCTAGAGTCCATGGGGTCACAAGGTGTTGGACACGACTGAGAGACTAACACACACACACACACACACACACACACACACACACACAGGATCCTCTTTACTGCAACCAGATGAACCAGTCCTGGTAGTCAGTAACTCAGTCCATTTCCACAAGATGCTATAGGAGTGCAGATCTCTGATGTCAGAGGAAGTCAGCCTGGCCCTTGGCCCTAGGCTGGTGCGGGGCTGAAGCAATGGTAACCTGAGGCTGATCTGTGTGGTTGCCAGGACTGCTGTTGGCTGGGTGTGTGAGCAGCTGTGGTTCCCTAGGAGCAGCTTCTAAATCAAGCATGTAAGGCCCATTTACAGGTAAAGGGTGGATGCATCTTAATTCAGAACTTGCTTACTGGGGCCAGTACCTACATAGCCATTCAGCAAGTATTTATTGGGTCCCTCTGATGTTCAGCTCTGTGAATATTCATTGGAAAGACATGGTGAAGCTGAAGCTCCAATCCATTGCCACCTGATGCCAAGAGCCGACTCACTGGAAAAGACCCTGATGCTGGGAAAGATTGAGGGCAGAAGGAGAAGGAGGCGACAGAGGATGAGATGGTTGGATGGCATCACCGACTCAATGGACATGGGTTGGAGCAAACTCTGGGAGATGATGAGGGACAGGGAAGCCGTGTGTGCTGCAGTGCATGGGGTCTCAAAGAGTGAGACATGACTTAGTAACTGAACAGCAACAACTGATGTCAGCTTATGGCCCTCTCTAGGTGCTAAGCGTGAGTCAAAGGTGAAACGTTCTGGACTTAACAGTTAAAAGATGCACAAATCAAGAAAAAAGCAGTAACTGTCAGGAAGACGTACAAGTCGAATGCCATGGGCTTTCAGAACAGGCACCAGCACTTCCTTCCAGAAGGATTATGGGGAAGGTTGAGGCTGAGATGACGTTGTGTCTGGACCTTGACCCTCAGGGAGGATCTGGAGGCTGGTGAGCGGGAAACACCAATAGAAAGCAGTGCGTGCGGAGCCGCAAAGTGAGGAGCACGAAAAGGAAAGACCGGAGGTCACAGTGGGTTGAGAGCCGTTCGTAGGTGATGGAAAACATGCTGTGCAGCGGGCCTCATTTTGAAGCTGATGTGATGTCACTGGAGCGTTGTGAACAGAACAATGGTGGGCAGAGAGAGCCTTTGGAAAGATTACCGTCGGTCGTATTAACAAGAAGCAGGGAAGCCTAGTGATGCTTAAGGAGCTGTCCAGGTCAGATCAAGTTGAGGGGCAGAGCGGTGCTCCCAACCAAGGCATCTTCATTTCTGCTCCCTCCTCGGGAGCCTGACCAGTAGCACTTTCCCCTCATTTCAGATTCCTCTGCTCTTCCTGATGGACCCCACCTGCGCCCCACCCCCAACTGTAAAACGTTGCCAAATGGATTTAATTCATATTCTATGTAATAAAAACATAAAGTAAGGCAACATAAATGGGAATGCTTTAAGTAACGTCCTCTGGCATTTCATAAAAGCCTCTTAAATTGATTACACGAGAGTGCAGGGTGCAGACGCCAGAAAAATGGAGGGTTTTATGGGAACTTTGGCAGTGCCCCAAAGGGGAGTTGTGCGGCGGTTGCCTCGGACATAATTCTTGCCCAGATCACGTTTGTGCGTCAAATGCTGCACCCTGCACAGTGACTTTCCCTTCCCTACACAGCGCTTGTATTTAAAAACAAAAACCCGCCGTCATTAGCGATTCGTCAGCTCTGATCATTTGGGCTGTTAAAATTCTGAGGTCCATTTTGCAATAATTCAGACAACTAAGAGTATGAAAGAGTTATCCGGGAAGCTGGAGAAGATCCGCTTTTTTACCCCCAAGGGGCTGGTTTTGCACGATGCTTAGCCCAGGTCCTGGTATTTAGTGCAGAGGAATATGATGCACTAATTCAGCTGCTGGAAAACCCCTGGGAAGTTGGGGAAGGTTTCTTTCCGCCCCACTCTGGAGCCTTCTCTTGTCTGTCCAGTCTTCTGTCCAGATCTCTGCTGCTCCAGCGAGGCAGCGTGGGCGTGGCTCTGGGCCGGGGCGGGGCTGACCAGTGATACCAGGAGACTAGATCCTGCCTTCTGCAGGATGGTATGAGTACAGTCTGATTGTCAAAACACTGGTCTGAAAACAGAAACACATTCTTGGGAATATTTTGTGACTCACAGAAGTGGAAGATTTTTTCCCCAATATTTATTTGGCTGCATCGGGTCTTAGCTGCAGCACACAGGTTCTTTGCTGCGGCTCCGGGGCGTCCCTCTAGTTTTGGTGAACGGGCTTAGTTGCTCCGCAGCATGTGGGGTCTAGTTCCCTGACCAGGGATCAAACTCATGTCCCCTGCATCATAAGGCAGATTCTTAACCACTGGACCACCAAGGAAGTCCCAGAGTGGAAGATCTTTTAAAGCCACATGTCAGGCTACCAGAAGAGTGATGTACAGCAAGCCAAATTCAAGATTGATGTGTTTTCTATGGGTGGTTCAGGTTGGTGCTTCTAATAACTCCCATGGTTTGGCTGCACCCATGGTTTGCCTTTCTAAGTGTGTATCTCCTGGCTTTTATCTTCTTGAGAGATAGATCCGGTCTTCAGGGCTAAACCAGGAGGCTTCTTCCTCTTCTTCTTTTTTTCTTTTTTTAATAAAAAACAACCTGTATTAATTTGCAGTATTTCCCCCCAGAGGGTGAGATGCTTCCAATAAGCCTGGAACTCCCTTGCTTTTTCCTTTCTCTTTCTCCCTCCTCCTCTCGCCCTTCCCTCTCTCTTTCTTCCTCTCCCCGTCTCTCCTAGTCTGTCTTTCTTTCCTTTCTCCCTTCCTCCTTTCCTTCTTTCTCCCTTCCTTCCTTCTTCCTTTTTTCTTTCCCTTTCTTCCTCTCTTCCTCCCTTACTCCTTCCTGTCTCACTCTCCCTCCCTCCCTTTCTCTTTCATTCTCTTCCTCCCTCCCTGTCTCTCTCTCTCCTTCAGTATCAATTGAGAGTATCCTAAGTGTCATTCTGCTATAGACAAGGAGGGGGTAGCATGAGTGGTTAAAAAAAAAAAAAAAAAACGAGCAAAACCCAGACCCAGTCTGCCCAGAGCTCAGAATGCACTGTGATAATTCTCAGCAACGTCATCATCTGGTGCACATTAGAATCACCTGGACCACTTTTACAAAAAAAAATTCTTGAACCCCACCCCCAGCAATCTTCAAAGGCGCAGCCTGAAAAGAATTGTTATGAAAAAGAAAATCTTCTCAGGCCACTTTCTTATCTTGTCATCAACCTTATTTTGTCATCAAGGAGACAACCACTGGCCCATTGAAAAAAGAGCTACAACACTATGTGATATATAAACACAAAGCTATGTTAGCAAGAAAGGAACTACTGATTCAGTTGTTGGAAGGGGGTTGGTGATCAGGGAAATTTTCACAAAAGCAATGCTTGAACTGGGTCTTGAAGGATGAATAGGAGTTTGCTAGGGGGTTACTGGGGCTTCCCTGGTGAAAGTGAAAGTGTTAGCTGCTCAGTCGTAACTGACTCTTTGCAACCACAGGGACTGTAGCCTCTATCCATTGAATTCTCCAGCAAGAATACTGGAGTGGTTTGCCATTCCCATCTCCAGGGGATCTTCCCAACTCATGGATCAAACTCAGGTTTCCCACATTGCAGGCAGATTCTTTATTGTCTGAGTCACCAGGGAAGCCCAAAGAAACTGGAATGGGTGGCTTATCCTTTCTCTAGGGGATCTTCCTGACCCAGGGATCAAACCTGGGTCTCCTGCATTACACGTGGATTCTTTACCATCTGAGCCTCTAGGGAAGCCCACGAATTTGCTAGGGGTTTACTGGGGCTTCCATGGTAGCTCAACAGTAAAGAATCTGCCTGCCAAAGCAGGAGGATGTAGGTTTGATCCCTGGGTCAGGAAGATCCACTGGAGAAGGAAATCGCAACCCATTCCAGTATTCTTGCCTGGGAAATCCCATGGACAGAGGAGCCTGGTGGGCTACAGTCCATGGGGTCTCAAAGAGCCTGACATGTCTTAGTGACTAAACAACAAGAAGAGCGGGGGCTTACCAGGGCAGGTAAAGGGAGAGTCCCTTCAGACAGATGTATACGTGAAAGGAAACCAAGTCATTGCAAGGGCTCCTTGCTGTTCTGCAGGGCTGGGATGGGCTAGACTAATAGGAAGTGCTTTGAGGCAGAGCCCGAGGGATGGCTGGGCCCAAAGGGTCCCTCCTGGCCTTGGAGATCTTGCCAACTCATTTGTAGATTTTCCCTGCAAGCCATAGGAAAACTTTGAAGAGTTTCAAAGAGGACATGATAGAGTCACACTTACATTTGAGAAGAATAAACCAGGGACCACGTTGTGAGGCTGAAGTGGGCAAGATCAGTTAGGAAGTTCTTATATTAATTCAAAAGACCCAGCATCTCTCGGGTCCCAATTCTGTGAGGACAAGAGACCTTTGTTAAACACCCAGGCAGGACGTGTCAGATCCTTTACAGGTGTGTCCATTTGTTCCCATGGAAACCTAATGCTTCCCCCCCCCCCATTGCCCTACTGTGTCATCAACCACACACACCTGGTGTGAGAGAAAGTTCTATAAGCTTCAACCAACACGATCCCAGCTTCTCAAGTTCCCGGGTTCAAGATGGCAGCGTGGAAGGAGGTGAGGATGCAGAGCCCGTCAGGTCAGCGTTTACCATGGATTTGTTGGTCCCCTCCAGCAGGTAACAATGATAGAATCAATGCCTTCATTTCATGCAAAGATGGTTTTCAAGGCTGCACAAACTTACATTTTATGGTGAAATCAAAAACAGCTTGTTAAATTTACTGTCTTGTGACTGTATCCCCTACTTCATGTTATTTATCCCAAACATACAGAACTGATAAAAATCTGAGTGAATGAAACACTCAGAAGAATTCCCATAGAGTAGCAGACAAATGCTCCTAAGTTGCTACTAAATGGCTCAAAGATAATTTTTCAATCAAATGCTTGCTTGGCTCTAAGAAGTTTGACTCTCTTCCAAAAAGCTTTGTGACCTAAAAAGTAAGCAAATATAGGAAGATCAGGTTCAAAACTTCCAATGGCTGAGGTTAAAACAATCTCTAAGATTCTAAATGGGAAAGCCGATGTAAGAGCCAAATACTAAGTGAAACAACTAAAAATTTTGGGTCAGACCCTGTGATTATGTGTTTCAAATGAATTCTTTAGAGTGTATCAAGGGATGTAGCAGTGTTTATAATATATGCTGGGTTTACAAATTACATCTCCATGATTTTGTACTATTTTGTGTTGATTATAAAAAAACTTGGTGTGAGAAAGGGATTTACAAACTCAAGCCTTACACTCGCTCCTTTTCAAACCCCCAGTCCTCTACCTTTGAGAATATATACAAGCAGCAAAAATGGACTGAAAAATGCCTTGTGGGCTTACTTTAGGTGCATGAGTCTAAATTGTGATTTTTATATGCATAAACAACGATGAAGTCATCAGAGGGGTCAGAATAAGCCAGAAGGCCCTAGAGAAGCTATTAACAATTGAGCATTTCCAGGTCATGTGGAAATTTGAATTCTGTTTACCAAAGATGCATGTAGAAATGGTTTTCATGATGATTAAGACCTGTAACTGTAAACATGTGAAATTTATAACATCGTAGAAAGTTCATATAAAATGGAAACATCCCAGCTGGGTGGGCTGGCCATGCGGTCTCAGCTGGGTTCCTGCCTGAGCTTATTACCATTCAGGATGGGCACTGGTTTTTGTGTTATTTTTAAGGCAGCATGTTATTCTTAAGTAGTTTCTCTGATTATCTTCTGAGCATCGTGATGGCCTCTGCAAATAGTGAACAGCTGTGCAAGGCAAATGCATACGCCAAAAGAGTATTAATTGAGGGTAAATTAGGCATTTTTCCTGCATCCTTACAACTATGAAATAGCTCATTCAAGTTTCTGCAAATTAATGATATGTTGTCTGTATGCAAGAGGAGCCAGAGCTGCTGACATCACATGTTTGTGGACGTACAAGGCTGGAGGAGGCATGGACAAGTACAAGATGAGGGAAGGCGGAAATAGAGGAGATAAAGGGTGGGGGGAGGTTTGCTTTCAGAGGAGAAGAGAAGGGAAAAGAGATGACCTTGGAGGCATTGATTCTAAAAAGCATGACAGGATACTGAGTAGGGTCATTGGGGTCTCCTGAGCAAATGTAATTATCCCTGAGAACGCCTTTCACTGGCCCCATCCTTAGCCAAGCTAACAGGCTGATTATCACAGTCCCCTCTATGGAAGTTATCCCAGCCCTTAGCTTCTGTGGAGGGGGCCGGTCTTGGCAGCCTTGGTGTATCCTGTGATTGTGATTGACTGTTCACACCTCCAGTCAGGGCTGGATGGACCAGGGTCCAATTCAGTGGCCTCAGAGTTTCAGTTCAGTTTCAGATCAGTTTCTCTTCTGGGAATTTGAACTCAGACACTGATGCTATGTTGGATATGGATGCTGCACCTATATTATCATGTAACTGGGGGCATTTGGAAATGCTTGGATGTATTTTAGGTTGTAATAATAAATAGGTAAGGAGATGTCACTGGCATTTACTGGGCAGGAGACACTAAATATCCAGCACCTCTGCACAGGACAAAGGGCTCAGTAAAGAGTTGTTCCACCCCAACAGTCCTTCAGGAAAAGGCTGGGTGGAGGACATGGGCTACTTCCAGGGACAGGTAAGAAAAAACATTTCAGGTTAAAGGAATATTAATTGGCCCAAGCTTTAGGAAACACTCGCATATGCCAAACTATCAGCATCAAGTCCCCGCCTCCCTCCCTTAGTCCCATAAATTACTTCAGTTCAGTCTCTCCGTCATGTCTGACTATTTGCGACCCCATGGACTGTAACATGCCAGGCTTCCCTGTCCATCACCAACTCCTGAAGCTTTCTCAAACTCATGTCCATTGAGTTGGTGATGCCATCCAACCACCTCATCCTCTGTCATCTCCTTCTCCTGCCTTCAATCTTTCCCAGCATCAGGGTCTTTTCAAATGAGTCAGTTCTTCGCATCAACTGGCCAAAGTATTGGAGTTTTAGCTTAACATCAATCTTTCCAATGAATAGTCAGGACTGATCTCCTTTAGGATTGACTGGTTTGATCTCCTTGCTGTCCAAGGGACTCTCGAGTCTTCTCCAATACCACAGCTCAAAACCATCAACTCTTCAGTGCTCAGCTTTCTTTATGGTCCAACTCTCACATCCATATATGACTACTGGAAAGACCATAGCTTTGACTAGACTGACCTTTGTTGGCAAAATAATGTCTCTGCTTTGTAATATGCTGTCTAGGTTAGTCATAGCTTTTCTTCTAAGGAGCAAGCATCTTTTAATTTCATGGCTGCAGTCACCAGCTGCAGTGATTTTGGAGTCCAAGAAAATAAATTCTGTCTGTTTCTATTGTTTCCCTATCTATTTGCCATGAAGTGGTGGGACTGGATGCCATGATCTTCGTTTTTTGAATGCTGAGTTTAAAGCCAGCTTTTTCACTCTCTTCTTTCACTTTCGTCAAGAGGCCCTTTGGTTCCTCTTCATTTTCTGCCATAAGAGTGATATCATCTGCATATCTGAGGTTATTGATATTTCTCCTGGCAATCTTGATTCCAGCTAGTGCTGCATGCCTTCTGGAAGTTCACATGATATACTTGCAAAGAAGTTAAATAAGCTGGGTAACAATATACAGCCTTGACGTATTCCTTTCCCAGTTTTAGAAATAAATGACTTAGTTTTCCCAAATTGCTGTAAACCAGAAATATCCCAGGGCATCCTTTTCTGCTTCTTTCACACCTGAGCAGGCCCCAGGTAGTTGTTGTTGTGCCCTTGCTAAGTTGTCCACTCTTTGTGACCCCATGGACTATAGCACACCAGGCTTCCCTGCCCTTCACCATCTCCCAGAGTTTATCCAAATTCATTTTCATTGACCTGCCTGAAACTCCTGTACTTTTTTCCCCAAGCTGTTTCTATAAGCTTCCAATAAGTCACTTTTAAACCTGACCTCATTTGTATTGGATTCTGTTTCTTGTGTCTCGAGTCCACCCTAAGACAAAAATATATGACATGATCCCTTCCCGGGAACTGGACTGTAGCTGTAACAGAGTGGGCCCCATAAGTGAGGTCACAGCTGTATACCTGTCATATCTGCAGAATTATTAATAGTGTTTCCTTCCCCATCTCAAAAGTGTCCCAGTTTAAATGACATAACCGTGCTTCCCACAAGGCACTCGGATTGCAGACTGCTCTTCACTGACCCAGAATCAGCAGACAGGCTAGAAGTCCTGCACGGAAGGGTGTCTGGGCCCTGGAAGCAGCCAGCTATTCTTCATCTGATAATTAAGAAACACTTGTTTTCAACTTAGAAAGCCTCAGGCTGAGCTGAGAGCTGGAGGAACCTTAGAGGCACACCTGGGCTTCGGAGGCTCAAATCCACAGTGCTGGGGGTACCAGTGAGCCGCACCAAGGTCCCTCCCCTTGTGGACTTAAATTCTAGCAGGAAGAGACAGAGTGAACTATATACACAATAAATATGTGTCTGAGTCCTTGCAACCCCATGGACCGTAGCCCACCAGGCCCCTCTGTCCATGGAATTTTTCAGGCAAGAATACTGGGATGGGTTGCCACTTCCTACGCCAGGAGACCTTTCTGACCCAGGGATTGAACATGCATCTCTTGGGTCTCCTGCACTGGCAGGCAGATTCTTTACCACTAGCACCACCTGAGGGGATAAGTACCATGGGGGGAAAACAGCTCGGTAAGAAGACTATGAAAATCTTAAGGTGGGTGCTCAAGCTGTAGGAATAAATAAGGCAGTCAGGTTGGGCCTTCCCCGCACTGCCCAGCTTTACTGAGATACAACTGACATGTAATATTGGGAAAGTTTGTGGTGCACAATGATTTGATATATGTATAGGGAAGACCTGATTGAAAAGGTTTTCTGTCGTTAAGAAACGGTCTCACTGGACTGTCCTTTATGGCCCACAGGATGTTGGTTTCCATGGTTCTTCTCAAACTTTAATGGCCGTTACAATCACCTGGGGATCTTGTTAAACTGGAGATTCTGATTCGGTAGGTCTGGGATGGAGTCTAAGAGCCTGCCTTTTTAACAAGCTCCCAGGTGATGCTGCTGCTGTTCTGTGTCTCTGTTAGATTAACATGTGTTAAGTAGAGCCCTGGGGTGTTGGATGGTGAGGCTCAACAAAAGACCGCAAGGGAAGTTGAAATAGAGGTAGAGGGGCCTGGTGGGCTGCCATCTGTGGGGGCGCAGAGGCGGACACGACTGAAGCAGCTTAGCAGCAGCAGACCCACAGTGGGTGGTACCTGGCATGCCTTGAAGGGCCAGGAAGGGGAAGTCAAGGCAGGGTGCAGGCTGAGCGGCAGGAACCTGGGCCACAGGTCTTTTTAGGGTTGGTGGGTGCCATGCTTTGGGGTTCCATGGCTAAGATTGGTGAGTTCAGACCAAAAGAGCAGGGTTTTGGTAAGCTTCTTGGGGGTCTTATCTAAGGGGCATACAAGAGGCATGTCATAGGAATCAGGGACACTTTACCACAATTATCATCAGAGAAGTCACAGGGAATTTATATTTATCTATGATTCTATGGGCTGTAGTCCAGGGTGTGCACTTGCTTGAGGGGCTAATGTCAATTTAAGGCCCCCTCAGGCCACTTGACCCAGAGAAGGCAATGGCACCCCACTCCAGTACTTCTGCCTGGAAAATCCCATGGACCAAGGAGCCTGGTAGGCTGCAGTCAATGGGGTCGCGAAGAATCAGACACAACTGAGCGACTTCATTTTTACTTTCATGCATTGGAGAAGGAAATGGCAACCCACTCCAGTGTTCTTGCCTGGAGAATCCCAGGGATGGCGGAGCCTGGCGGGCTGCCGTCTGTGGGGCCGCACAGAGTCGGACACGACCGAAGCGACTTAGCAGCAGCAGGCCACTTGACCACACAAGGTTGACGCCATGGCCACAATATCACAGAGCAGTTTAGCTGAATTCTCCATGTGCTGGACCTTAGATACCTCTTGGAACAGCAAAGACCTATGGAACACACATCTCCGTGCCGCTTCCCAAGCACCCAGCCCCCTGCATTGTTTGACGAGGTGCTCCATAAATACAAAAGGAATACATGAACTGAGAAAAAGAGATATGAGATAGAAGAGGTCGTTGTGTTAATGAACAGCTAAGCTGCGATGATTGACTCACTTAATGAATTCTTTTTTCAGAAGCAAAATTTCATCACAACTGCGTTCATTTGCATTTCACTATAATAATATTTAATCCACACAGAATTAATCCAGTTTTAAATGGGGATGCCATTAGTGCTCCTGAAAGAATTTTTGCCTTGGGATTTTTCAGTGAATTCATCATGAATTTAAATTTGTTCTGTCCACAGCCCCAGGGCTTCCCTGTGCTTAGAAAATGACTGATCTAGTACAATTTGATGGGTGCTGAAATGGGCCATCTGCTCAAAAGTACTTCCTGCCCTGACTCGAGAAAATGCACCATCATAACTTCACTTAATAAATCAACAAATAATTTGATTATCAAATCAGTAACTATTTACAAAATAGTCATAACTTGCCAAGAACTGTATGTTGTACAAGGATGAATTAAGCATAGTCCTGATCTGTAGGGACCTCTCAGCCTGATGTAAAGATGCAAAGGAGTGACTGCCTAGTTCCCTAAGGTTTGCGAGCACTAGGGAATTTAACTGGAGAAGGAGATAAGAGTATGAAAATATAGAGATCATGATTGAGGGACTTTACAATGGTGGTTGTTAACTGTGGAGGGTGCCTTTGAGTAAATGCTTTCCCTCTCTAAGCCCATTTCTCCATCTGCAAAAGAGTAATAACCTGTACCTCTGTGTGGATTCGGAGAAGGCAATGGCAACCCACTCCAGTACTCTTGCCTGGAGACTCCCATGGACAGAGGAGGCTTGTAGGCTGCAGTCCATTGGGTCGCTAGGAGTCGGAACACGACTGAGTGACTTCACTTTCACTTTCACCCATTGGAGAAGGAAATGGCAACCCACTCCAGTGTTCTTGCCTGGAGAATCCCAGGGACGGCAGAGCCTGGTGGGCTGCCGTCTTTGGGGTCGCACAGAGTCAGACACGACTGAAGCGACTTGGCAGCAGCAGCAGCTGTGTTGATCTGAGACTTATTAAAATAGTGTATTCAAAGCTCTTGGGATAACCATACTTGGTACAATTCCTGGAGTAAGCATAACACAGGTATTAGTTCCCAGGTCATCTAACTTGAGTAGAACAAGCTGTGAGCATCACTTTTTGTTCAGTTCTTCCTTCATCACTTCCAAGCATTCACTAGGTGCCAGAGACCAGGTTAGATGCTGGGATAACATGACTGTGGGTTAAACAGAACTGTGTTCCTGCCTCCAGACTGCACAGTACAGCCTCTTCAGTACCAGGGAGGGGATGATGACAGGGAGGATCAGAGCAGAGTCTGGAGGCTGACTGTCACACGCATGCATGTCCAACTCTTTGTGACCCCCATAGACTGCAGCCCACCAGGCTCCTCTGTCCATGGAATTTTCCAGGCAAGAATACTGGAGTGAGTTGCCATGATTAACCTTGGTCAAGAGAAGGCAGGAAATGTGGGAGCAGCATATCCAAATGCCCCTGGGTCAAAGGGGGGCACCGAGGGGTTTGGAGCAGTGGGAACTGCTGGAGGCAGGGAGACCAGCTGGTCTGTATTTCTGTCGTCCTTCTCAGAGGTGATGAGGACCTGAGGCCAACACTGGGAGTGGGGATATTACCGAGGTCCTGGAGGAGGAAGCTGTCAGAGGTGACTCTGGGCTTCAGCACTGCCTGGACATCAGTGCCTTTAATTGAAACAGTGATCTGTGAGGGGACCTGGCTCCAGCAGGCAGATTGTAGGTGTCAAGTTTAGACCCACTGAGATCACAGGGGCTCCCAGGAGAAGACTGTGTTCTATATTCTCCCAGACTCCCCCCAGGAGCCACCTGCCCAGGGCAATGTGCCAACCAGTAACAGACTTTGTCCATATATTTTGCTTTTGCAAGAGTCTCTGGAAGGTAGAAAAATGAGAGCACAGAGCTGTGGAATCTATTTTATTAGGAAGCTGGGAAGGATCCCGGTCCAGGTGTGGCTGTTAGACAAAGTGAGGTGCCTACCCCACTTTAAAGCCCAAGCGCCTCCCTACCCCACCCCAGGCCCTCCACTATGCACCAGAGCAGAACCAGGTCATTATCAAGGCCACTCCAGATTCCTCCTCTGCCTTGGATCATCGCAGGGAAGAAGGGGCCCTCTTCCCTCTAAGACCACCCCTCCCTGTGACCTGCCCCTGTGGCGCTGGTCATTCTTATGAGCTACTCTCCCCTCTGGTTCTTCAGTTTCACCCTCCCTATTGTAGTCTCTCTCTGAAGGGATGGTTTATTGTATCAGCTTTAAAAATAACCCCAAACCAAGCCTTCCCAACCATTGCTACCCCTTATATTAGTTTTCTTTCTTTCCCCAACTCTTCAATCAAAAGAAAAAAAAATAATAAGCATGTTGTTCATTGTACACACTCGTAACTGGAAGTTTGAACCTTTTGACCACTTCAGTCATTTCAACCACCCACTCCAACCCTCTGTGTCACCAGTCTGTTCTCTGTGTGTGAGTTCAGGCTTGTTTGTTTTAAGATTCCGTATATTAGTGACAGTATACACTCTGTCTTTTTCTGTCTGATTTATTTCATTTAGCTTAATTCCCTTAATGTGCATCCACGCTGCTGTAGATAGCAGGCGTCCTTCATTTTTATGACTGAATAATCACTGTGTAAGCACGCCACATTTTCTTCATCCATTCACTGTCGGCGGACAGTTAGGTTGTTTCCATGTCTTAACTATTGTGAGTAATGCTGCAATGAACATGGGGGGTGCAGATATCTTATTGTGACAGTGATTTCATCTCCTTTGGATAGATTCTCAGAAGTGGAATTACTGGATCATATAGTAGTTGTATGTTTAACCTTTTAAAGAACCTTCATACTGTTTTCAGTAGTGGCCACACCGATTTGCATTCCCTCCCACAAGGCACAAGTGTTCTTGTTTCTAGACATCCTCACAAACGTGATTTCTTTTCGATAATAGCCTTTCTAACAGGTGTGGAGTGATAAACTCATTGTGGATTTGATTTGCATTTGCCTGGTGACTAATTATGTTGAGCATCTTTTCATGTATGTGTTGGCCATCTGTATGTCATCTTTGGAAAAATGTTCAGATCTTTTGCCCAGTTTTTGATGGTATGGTTTGGCTTTTTGCTATTGAGTTGTATGAGTTCTTTATATTTTTTCATGTTAACCCCTTATCAGATATGCAAATATTTTTCCCACTCAGTAGACTTGTTTTTCATGCTGTTGATGATTTTCTTAGCTGTGCAGAAGCCTTTTAGTTTGATATAGTCCCCCACTTGTTTGTTCTCTGCTCTCTTTTCCTTTTTTGTTTTTGCCTTTTATTGTCAAATCAAAAAAATTCATCAGTGACCTATGTCAAGAAGCTGACTGTCCATGTTTTACTCTAGGAGTTTTATAGATTCAGGTTTTACATTCAAGTCTTTAATCCATTTTGAGTTGATTTTTGTTTAGGGTGTGAGATAGTTGTCTGGTTTCATTCTTTTGCATGTGGCTGTACATTTTCCCCCAGACCATCCACTTAAACTGTTCTTTCCCTATTGTATTGTCTTGGCTCCTTTATCATAAATTAACCATATATGTATAGGTTTATTTCTGGGGTCTCTTTTCTGTTTCATTGTGAAGTGAAGTGAAAGTCACTCAGTCGTGTCTGACTCTTTGTGACCCCCTGCCCCGTATAGTCCATGATATTCTCCAGGCCAGAATACTGGAGTGGGTAGCCTTTCCCTTCTACAGAGGATCTTTCTGAACCAGGAATCGAACTGGGGACTTATGCATTGCAGGTGGATTCTTTACCAACTGAGCTATCAGGGACTGCGTGTCTATTTTAGGCCAATTCCATACTGTTTTGATTGTTAGCACCTTATAATATAGTTTGAAATCAGGGAGTATGAATGCTTCCCAACTTGAGGAAAAAGCTTTGTTCTTTTTCCTTCAAGATTGCTTTAGGTATTCTGAGTCTTCTGTGGTTCAATACAGGATTGAGAGTGTTCATTTCTCTTTTTAAAAATGCCTTTGGAATTATGATAGGGATTGAACTGAATTTGTAGATTGCTTTGTACTATGGATATTTTTGCAATATTCTTCCCATTAATTTGTATCTTCAGTTCTATTCATTAATGTCTTACAGATTTTAGTGTATGGATCTTTCACCTAATCGGTTAAACTTATTCCTAGAATTGAATTTCCACAATTGAAGCAATTGTAAATGGGATTTTTACTGGTGTATAGAAATAAAAAATAATTTTTGCTTATTGATTTTTATATCCTGCACCTTTATTGAATGTATTGATTAGTCCTAACAATTTCTGAGAGAAGTCTTTAGGGTCTTCTATGTATAATGTCATGTCATCTGCAAATAGAGACAGTTCTACTTCTCTTGTTGTGATATGGATGCTTTCATTTCTTTTTCTTACCTAACTGCTCTGGCTAGGGCTTTCAGGACCGTGGTGAGTTCAAGCAGCGTGAGTGGGCTTTCTCGTCTTGTCTCTTATCTTAGAAGCAAAGCTTCCAGTTTTTTCACCATTGAGTATGATGTTAGCTGTTAACTCATTTGCCAAATGTGTAAGAACCACTATGCTAGTTTCCAGATTTATTTCAGAGGAAATTGTTCCATATGTAACTGTAGATATGTGGTGTTCCTTGGAAGGAAGTGAATTCAGGAGACTTCCATGTTGGCATCTTGAGTCAAAAGCCTCTTTCCTCTTCTAAACTTTTAAGATAATCTTCATTCTATCCTTCCACTTCCTAACCACAGTCTCATTCTATTTTTACAGCAACGTTTGGTAATCCTGAGTGTCAAGCATGACTCATAATTAGTACAGAAATCTGGAAAAAACAGAAAATATAGAAAAGAAAGCATATAATCACTTCTAAGCTCACAATGTAGGTATAACCACTGACTACTAGTGTTCTAGCGGGTTTCCTTTTCAGCCCTTCTTTATCTGTGAGACTAAATGCCTAAATGGTAGGTAAATAAACAGATCAACAGATACCTGTTTATGTTTTACAAAGTTTAAATCGTACTAAATATCTTATATTCTGAACTTTGAATTAAACATGATATTGTAATCCTAGGTGATGAAATATTCTTTGTCATCATAATAGTGGTAATGACTAATATTTCATCTTTGAGATCCAATTTTGGACATTAATGTGGTTTTCATTTTCTCATGGTTGTAAGTATTGTTGTGATAGACATTCTTATGCCTGCATCTTTGTCTGTAGCCATGCTTAGAAATGAAATCCTGAGCCACAGGGTGTGAATATTTTTAAAGTTCTCAATACGTGGTTACACAAACTTATACGTGATGAGCTGTGTTTGAAAGCTCATATTACCAACACTGGGTACCATCCTTCATTCACTTGCTAATGTCTTTTAATCTAGCCTTTTGTTGCAACTATGTCAAATTTGCTCTTCAAGTTCTCTGAGTTTCTAATTCTTGAATCCAGAATTCCCCTTTTGATGCCTTTCTCTATTCTCTCCCTCTCCATCTCTTTCTCCTTCCCTCTCTCCCTCCCTCCCTCTCCCCTTCCTTTCCTTCTCTCTCTCCCTCCATCCCTCTCTTTCTTCTGCTGTGTGTGGGTGTGACTTCTATGTTTGATTGCCTCATCTCCCCTCGAAACCCTCTGCTTCCTCAGCATCTTTCACTCTCTACTGCTCCAGTTCCCCGTGACCCCTCTGGTACTTTACTGAATACAGAAAAGGTTTATGAGGAAGCGGAAGAGGCAGATACTGTCCTCAAAGAAGTCAGGCCCATCTTAAATAAACATATTGTTTAGTTGCTAAGTCATGTCTGATTCTTTGCAACCCCACAGACCATAGCCTGCCAGGCTCCTCTGCCTATGGGATTCTCCAGGCAAGAATACTGGAGTGGGTTGCCAGTTCCTTCACCAGGGGATCTTCCTGACCCAGGGATCGAAACTGCACCTCCTGTTTGGCAGGCATATTCTTTACCACTGAGCCACCTGGGAAGCCCTTAACACAAATGGAAAATAAACATATGGAATCTTAAAAACCTGAAGGATGTTAAATTCACAGAGAGTGTGGTAACCTACGTCAAATAGGCAGATTCATTGGCGCAGTGAAAGTGAAAGTTGCTCAGTTGTGTCCAACTCTTTGCAACCCCATGAACTATACAGTTCCAGGCCAGAATACTGGAATGAGTACAGCCTTTCCCTTCTCCAGGGGATCATCCCAACCCAGGGATCGAACCCAGGTCTCCTGGGTTGCAGGCGGACTCTTTACCAGCTGAGCCACAGAGGAAGTGCAAGAATACTGGAGTGGGTAGCCTATCCCTTCTGCAGGGGATCTTCCTGACCCAGGAATCGAACTGAGGTCTCCTGCATTGCAGGTGGACTCTTTACCAACTGAGCTATCAAGGGAAGGAGGCTTTATTGAAGGGAGCATATGGCTGGTGAGGAGGAGGGGAGAGGACAGCCCACACTGAGAAAGGAGGCATGACAGGCAGGTACTGTCCTGGTAGCACCAGGTAGAACCCCTGCAAGGTCGTGCCCTGGTCCTGCTGACCGACCTGCTCCAGCCTGATCTCCTGTCCCTTCTTCCCATTTAACCCCACTGCTTCTGCAGCAAAGGTGGACAGTGGAACCTGGCAAAAGTCAAGCAACTCAGCCACAGTGGAGGAGAGGGAACTCAGAGACCAGGACATAGATGGTGTGTCCTGTGTGGACTGTGGGAACCACAGAGGAGCTCCAAACCACAAATGGGAACTCCTAAATCCTAGATCAAGCCCCACAGACTGGAGATTCTGTGCCATGTGAGTCATGGCCATGCTTTCCTGCCTCCCACCCAGCCCCCAGGTAGCGCTACTTCAGGCTCAGGGCAAACTGTCACCTTTCTCGGTTCAGTTTTCAACCAGTTGACATGAAACTAGTAAAACCATATGTAGCGTTCCTGGAAATTCTGCCCCAATCTACATGCAGTGTGCTCCTATGGAAACATCAGGACCAAGGATGGTGAGGCTGACTGACTACGTAGATGGGGTGAGAAGCCAAGCTCCTCTCTTCTTTCTTCCCATTACCTACAGCAGTTTTTTACACCAGGGGGAAGCATTACTTAGAAAGTCATAGGGCTTTAAAATCTTAATGGGAAGAAAAATTTCAGCCTGATCCCAATGAAAGACCTTGGTTAATGGAACGGTAACCCTTCCCTAACCATCTCAGGCCTGTGGAGAGAGTAGCAAACCTAGAATTTGCAGAGTTAACATTTGAGCCTTAGACCCTGCACAAACTGCTGAACTGGAGTCAGTCACTTAGCAAGCACCTAAGTATGACTTTATCTTAAAAAAAAAAAAAAAAAAAAGGTTAGTTTTATAGGAAGATTCTGTGCTTGGGAGAATTGCAAAGGTTGCAGAATATTTCTTTCAAATATTGGAGTTATATGTACATTCCCTGGTGGCTCAGACTCTAAAGAATCTGCCTGCAATGCGGGAGACCTGGGTTCCATCTCTGGGTTGGAAAGATCCGCTGGAGAAGGGAATGGCTACCCACTCCAGTATTCTGGCCTGGAGAATCCCATGGACAGAGGAGCCTGATGGGCTACAGTCCATGGAATTAGACATGACTTAGCAACTGAACAACGAACAACAAATATGCTTTCTTATAGGCTATTTATATTTTATTCAGTCCATCAAATTATCTGCGTGCCTACAATGTGCCAGGAATTGTTCTAGATGCCAGGGCTGTGCTGTGATTAAGACAGATAAGGTTCCTGCCCTCACTCATATCTATTTGGAAGTGAAGGAGAATAAACAAGGAGATAGATAATCTTAGCTTGTTACGCACAGAAAGTAAAACAAAACTCGAGGATGATTAGGGCCAGCCAGGGTCTCTGTGGAGGCAGTGTTTGGGCTAAGCCCTGGGGAGCGAGGCACCAGCAAAGCTACAGAGCAGCCTCACCTCTCTTGGCTACAACCTGCTCGTCTCATAGAGCGAGGGCACTGGGGGGTGACTGGCCGGGATTAGGTTTTCCATGTTTATAAATAAGAAGCTTGGTTACGCCACTTCCAGCAGCACTTTGGGGCCATAAGCCCATTGATAGAGGTAGCCTCAGATCCTCTACAGAGGATGCTGGTGAGGTTATAAGATCCCTGTTCCTGGTGAATAGTTCTTTGGTAGATTAAAGTCTGTGGGAAACAGTATGGTGGTTCCTGAAAATGTTAAACACTGTATTATATGCTTCAGCACTTCTGCCTCTCAGTATACATTAATAGCTCAAGAAATTGAAAGTAGAGGCTCAAACTGATATTTCTATAACAATGTTCATAGCGGCATGACTCACATTAACCAAAAGGTGGAAACAACCCAAATGCCCACAACATATGAATAGGTATACACAATGGAGGATACACCCATCCAGTGGAATATTATTCAGCCTTAGAGAATAAAGTCCTGACCCACGCTGCATCAAGGAGGGACCTTGAGAACATTGCGCTAAGTGAAATAGACAGAGGGATAAATACGGTATGGTCTTCTTTATACGAGGTACCTAAATTAGGCAAGTTCATAGAGACATAGTAGAATGAAGGGGAGTGGAATGCGGAGTTATTGTTTAGGTACAAGAGTTTCTTTTTGGGGTGAGAAAGTTCCGGAAATAGGTAATGGTGATGGTTGCATAACACTATTAATGTATTTGCTGCCACTGAGGAGTACATTTTAACACAGTTGAAATGGGAAGCTTTGTGTTGCATATATTTTATCACATTAAAAAAAGGAGCCATGGGAACGGGTAGGGAAAGAATGGATACATGCGTGTGTGAGGCTGAGTCCACCTGAAATAGTCACAACACTGAGTCAGTTATGCATGCTAAGTCACTTCAGCCGTGTCCAATTCTGCAGCTCTGTGGACTGTAGCCCACCAGGCTCCTCTGTCCATGGGATTCTCCAGGCAAGAATACTGGAGTGGATTGCCATGCCCTCCTCCAGGGGAATCTTCCCAACCCAGGTCTTGTTATGTTTCCTGCATTGGCAGGAGGGTTCTTTACCACTAGTGTCATCTGGGAAGCTATACTCCAATACAAAATAAAAAGTTTAAAGTGGATCAGAATGTAAAGACACTTTCAAAACAGTGCAGGGTTAGAATCTAATTCAACTTTTAAAACATTTTTTTTAATCTCTGAAAAAAAAAAAACCCATGGGAAGCTGAGAAGAGGTTGATCAGTCCCTTGCTCTTAGATGTTATTTAAAACAAACCAGAGGGTTGTGGAGGCAGAGAGGGATCACGCCGGGTCTGGGAAGGCTGGGGTGCAGAGATTGCCTTTAATTCCACACCGCTGGCACCTTCAGGACAGACCTCGCAGCCCCCAGTGGAGTAGGAAAGGCCTGGAGCCCTCAACTCGGGCAGGGGCTGCGGACGGGAGATAACCCTCAGGCAATCCACTGGGGACCAGCCCTGCAGAGCAGGGAGACTCACTTGCCCACCTGCTGCCTCTGTTAGCAGTCCCCATGTGGATGGTGTGGCTCTCAGGTAGAGGGGCAGCCCTGAACCCCGTGGGTCTCAGTGTGTCCCCTGGGAATGTGTGATAAATGCAGATTCTCAGGCCTCACCCTGGACCTATTGATCGAAGCACCAGCCCTGGAGCCCAGCGGTGTGTTTTCACAGGTCATCCCGTGGTAGATTCTGATGTTGGAGAATCGCTGTTCTCAACCATTGTGGAAAGACCTGGATGCTCTTCTGGGCAGTAATTCAGTGCACTTAGTGAGCGCCTCCTGGATGCAGAGCCCCAGAATGTGTGCGGCAGGGGACACCAAGCAGGCCATCTCGGGGTGCGTCATCCCTAGGTGATGCTAGGTCCCCCAGGGACATCAGAGAGCGTGAGTGGCTGTGAGCCTGCCTCATACCGCCCCCAAACACACCATGTGGGCACATCCAGCAAGGTATGCCAGGGCCCCTTCATCACAGGTGCCATGGTGCTGCCATGCCAGCGCCGTGATCTCAACCCGGCCACCTGTCTACATAAACCAGATGTGTCTTCCCCCTCCCGCTACTTAGTGTCCCAGCAGGGCCGTGTGGACGCTCACCATACCCCTGTTGGATAGAGGAGTCCTTCAGAGCATCTTGGCCAGGTCCTGTACCTTTCAGATGACAGCAGACTCTGAAGTGCATCCCAGCGCGGTTTGAGACTTCCAGTCTCATGGGCATTTCCCAGCTCACTTTGACCTCTTCCCAGGATGCCAGGAGCTGCGGTGGGACGTTAGGAATGGCAGCAGCACGATCCTCCCTTGAGCTGCCTCCTTCACCTCTCTTCTCAGGAACTGGGGGTAGGCAGACTGCTCTGCCCTGGGGTTCAGCTGCAGCCCCTTCTCACTGGGGTCCAGCACAACTCTTCTGATGCCCCATCAGTGGCCCTCTCAGAGTGTGTGAAGACTCTGAGTTCTTGAAGTGTCTGTAGGGCCTCCCCTGGGCTCAGTTCCCTGGTATGCAGGGGCCTGCTCAGCCCAACATCATTCCCTATTTATTCAGCCTCTACCATCAGGAGACCCCAGTTTTCTTGTTATCAGAGTGCTTTGCATGGGAATGGATTTTTGTTAGGGTATCAGCAAGATGGTTGCTGTCAGCTCTCCATCACTGTATCTCCTTGACCAACGGAAACCACTATATCCTTGCCATCTCAAATGGAGGGCAGTACTGGGTACCCTGGTGCCACCCTCTCTCTGCTCAGCATGGAGCCACAAGGATGGACAGCAAGTCTACCACCTGGGCAGTGTCCCCAAATGATGAATGGCCCTCAGGATGGGCACTTAATCTGCAGGACCCAATGCAAAACTATTGAACTGTTAAGCATTCCAAGATGGCCACAGCAGAGCATTAAACCAAGTGGGACCCTCCCGAGTGCCAGTCCTGGGCAACTGCACAGCTCTCATGCCCATGAAGCTGGCCCTGAGTTGCCAGGCTCCCCTCCTCGCTGACCCATCACTCCAGCGTGATTCTTTCAGTGCTTCCCTTGACTTGGGGGTGGCAGGCAGGAGAGCACCCCTCTCCTTGAATGATCTCACTCCATCCACATGAGGTCTAAGCCCAAATCACTGTCCCCCTCTTTCCCTCCAGTCATCCCACAGGGGTTAGGAGGGCCCATCTGGCATGATGGTTGGGTCAGCTTGGTAATCTCTTGGGTACACTCTGGAGGTGGCTCTCTTCACAAAGTGGAAGTATGCTTTCTTTGTTTTTTTCTTTTTACTGGAGTTGAACTCACCATATCTAGGTAAGAGAATAAGTCTCAACATCCTTTGACACTGGAGTATGTACCGTGAACTCCCAGGCCAGGCCATGTTGATTTCTCTAGAGCAGGTCACCTGGGAAAGCTAGGCCAAAGAGGCCCCCAAGGGGACTTCTTGAATTTGGATTCAGCAGTTGTGCCAAACTCCTGCTTGTGGTTGAGACTGAAGCTCTGAAGTTTGGTAGCTGGTGGCGTTTACTAACACACGTCTCAGAACAGACAGGAAGCTGGTGTGGAAGGGGTGGGGTTAGGTACAGGGGAGAAGGGAGGACAGTGTGGCCAGCCTGGTTCCATCTGTCCTGACCCTAGTCCTGTTCTTGTCCAGGGTCCCCTGCAGGCCCAAGAATTCCACAATGAGTTCTCCTTTCTGCTTAAGGAAGTCAGGGTTCAATTTCTGTCACTTGCCCTAAAAATCCCAGTCTTCCCCATTGCTCAGCAAGAGTCTGAACTGCTTGGCTCCAATTTCCCTGGAACTACAGGAGATAAATGAGAGACCCAGAAAACAGGATCTTCCTACCAAGTGGGAAGGAGGGTGGTTTCAGGTCATGTGTAATGGGAGCTTGTCAGGTTCTACAGGGATGCAGGACTTAAAATAAAAAAACACCTCAAACTACTTCACCTGTGAAATGGAGGCATTCAGCCCAGTTTGGTAGTTTTTAGTTTTTATTAATTTTTGGCTCTGCTGGGTCTTCATTGCTGCATGGGCGTTTCTCTAGTTGCAGTGAGCAGGGGGCCACTCTCCAGTTGCTGTGCTCGAGCTTCTCATTGCGGTGGCTTCTCTTGTTGGGGAGCACGGGCTCTAGGGTGCACTGGCTTCAGTGATTGAAACACATGGGCTCAGGACTGCAGTTCCCTGGGCTCTAGAGCACAGGCTCAGTAGTTGTGGCCCATGGGCTTATTTGTCCCACAGCATGTGGGATCCTCCCTGACCAGGGTTCCAACCCATGTCTCCTGCATTTGCAAGCGGATTCTTTGCCACTGAGTCCCTAGGGAAGTCCTGGTAGTTGACTTTTAGCTAAATGGTAGGCTCTGTGCTGACTCGACAAGTCTTGCTCAGATGATCACCTCTGTTTGGACTGATTTGCTTCTGCATGGGCAGAAGCATACACCTCACCTCTCCTGCAGAGATTCAGTGTGAATCATTTATTCTTTCAGCACTACTGAGAGATACGGTAGTTGGATATAACAGTGACTAACAGATACAGTTCCTGTCCTTATGGAGCTGACAGCAGGAGTTGGATTCAAAACAGTCCATCACAAAACGTATTAATGTGGTGGTGGTTGTTCAGTTGCTAAGTCATGTTCAACTCTGCGACCCCATGGACTGCAGCATGCCAGGCTTCCCTGTCCTTCACCAACTCCCAGAGCTTGCTCAAATTCATGTCCATTGAGTCAGGGATGCCATCCAACCATCTCATCCTCTGTCGTCCCCTTCTGCCTTCAATCTTGACCAGCATCAGGGTCTTTTCCAGTGAGTCAGCTCTTTGCATCAGGTGGCCAAAGCATTGGAGGTTCAGCTTCAGCATCAGTCCTTCCAGTGAATATTCAGGGTTCATTTCCTTTAGGATTGATGTGGTAATTACTGCTAAAAATGAGTTATTTCAGAGATAGAGATTCTATAATAGGAGTCCTAACCATCTTGAAGTTTCTCCTTTTGCTTTTTCCCAAATTCCAAAACCCCTCCCTCCCTCTTTCCTGTGATATATCGAGACAGCTAGTACCACCACTAACACTATTTCAAGGACGGAAATCCTCCTCTACTCCGTATAGATTTCCAGAAGGCCCAGGATGTCAGTTTGTCCCAATACTACCTACATGTGTGTATGGAACACTTAAAATACTGCTGGTTCAACTGAGGATCTGAAATTTTAATTTAACTTATTTCAATATGAATTTTAAAGTGGGAGCAACATGAAATACTTTCCCATTAAACACAACCTTGTTGTTTTGTTAGAACCACATTTCACATCATCTGTTGAATACCTTGCCTGTGAATGGAGATGTGGTCTGAGTATAAAGATGCCAGATTTCCCTCCCTACTTATGAGAAAGTAAAAGCTCTCATGAGTGGTTTTTATATTATGTTGATGTGATCAAAATTTGAATATATTGGATTAAGTTTATTATTTCAAGTTGATTTGGCCTTGTTTCCAGCCTTTTTAATGGGGCTATGAGGAAATGTAAAATTACATCTGTTGGGTTGGTGTTGTTTGTGTTGGCCAGTGCTAGCTGAGAGCATGCTGCATAGTAGAGAAGGAGTGGGGGGTAGCCAGGTTCCTGGGGGATCTACCAGGCCTGAGTCACTGTAGAGAGGCCTGGTAAGGCTTTTATTTCTCCCCCTTGTCCCCTACTTCCCAAATGCCATGCTCACTGACTTGTGGGGTGGTGGTGAGCTCTTCCTAGGGGAAGATCTGAAGCAACCAGTGTGAAGGGTCCTGCTCCCTCCACCACCATCCTATACTAAGGAAGGGCTTCTCTCCCTGATCCAAGGGCCTCCCCATCTCCCCTCCCTTCTTCTGGGACACTTGCAACATTCTTAAGATCCCACACTTGCCAGGGTGGCTGGATGGCTAAGACGGTCACTTTAATACATTAAGCTACTTTCATCCCCTCTTTATCTGAAACCTGCAGACAGATCGTGTTCACAGATAGACTCAGACAGACTGAAGAACTTGGTGAAATCCTAGCCTCCTGGACTGGGGGTGGCTCATGCTCCCGGGGATGGACTGTAACCCAAGGTTACAGGTCTGAGATAAAATCAGGAGCCGAGTGACTGAAGGAAGACACCAGGGTCTGGGGCACCTCAAGGCTTCGGTGGTGCGGGAGGGGGGACAAGCTTATACAACTTTAAGGATCTGCTTTGAGAAAATAACATACAAATGTCATCTTAAATTTATAAATATTCTTACAAAAAATACATGATCTTATGAAAATGTTTTAGGAGTCTTTGTAAGAGAAGGAGACTCACCATATGGCAAAAGGTCCCCAGGCCAGCAGCAGCAGCATCTAGGAATTTGTTAGAAATGCCAGTTCTTGGGCCCCACTACAAAGCTACTTAATCAGTAACTCTAGAGTGGAGCCCCGATATCTGAGTGCCTCCCAGACTCTCCAGGTGATTATGAGACCCACTCATGTTTGAGAAATATTGACACATTGGTCAAAAGCATGGATGCTGGAGTAAGACTACCCAGTTGGGCTGTTTATTATTTGGGTGACTTTACCAAGGTAATCAATCACTCTTAGCCTCAGTTTTACCATCTGTAAAATGGGGGAGTAATAGCTCAGATCTTAAGTTTGCGGATTAAATAAGATAATGGATGTAGTGCTAAGCAGAGTACCTGTCTTGCTGTAGACATGTAATAAATTGGGTAGCTGTCTATATTATATGGGCTTCCCTGGTGGCTCAAATGGGAAAGCATCTGCATGCAATGCAGGAGACCTGGGTTCAATCCTTGGGTCAGGACGATCCCCTGGAGAAGGAAACGGCAACCTACTCCAGCATTCTTGCCTGGAGACTCCCATGGACAGAGAACCCTGACAGGCTACAGTCCATGGGGTTGCTAAGAGTCAGACCAACTGTTTCACTAACCTTTTCACCTTTCAGGATTGTAGGGTAACCATATTGTTTGGCTTTACTAGATGTTCCCGAGCAGTTTTCCAACATGGTTTCCAGTTTGTGGGGTCACAAAGAGTTGGACATGGCTAAAGCAACTGAGCATGCACACAACACACACACTCTTTAGGGAGTCATGGACTGCTTTGAAAATACAATGGGAGTTAGAGACCTCTCTCTAGAGGGCTGTGTGTCCATAATACAGGCACTGAAGTGACAGACCATGTCAGGAAACCACTGAAGAAGGGCAGGCCTTAGTTAACAGCCCTTGTGATACAGATGGTCACCCAATAATATTTTAAGAAGGAAGAAGTGAAAGAGAGAAGGAGAGAGGACTGTGTTAACCCAAAGGTCTGTTTTGAGTAATGGACTTGGCTTTTAGCAGATGACTTCTGAATTCAATACTACATCCCTTTAACTCTGGGAATTTCAGGTGTTGCGGCAAGGAAGTTCTGGGATATGGGGCTGCCTTTTAGCACCTTTCAGATCACATCATGACACTCCTTCAAACTCTTCTGATACATCAGGGGAGTTTGGTGTGGAAACGCTCACTTCAAAAGACATTTACAATCCCAAAAGGACAATTTCATGGCTTAAGATTATCTAGTGCCGATAAAAGCCTAAGTGTGGTTAAATCAGAAAAAAAGAGACAAGGCAGAGATATGCGTGTGACATATTAATTTTTCAGCCTGTTTCTGTCATTCTCACTGAGCTTATGAGGTTTGTGACATGTTTGTGTTGTATTTAGCTGTCACCTAGCTGCAATTTACAACGTTCCTTGGACTCATACTTTGGGTTGACTAGGTCAGAGAGAGATTCACAATGACAGTCTCTGTGGCTTCAGGGCATTTCAAGTCCCTCTGATGATGGTTGTTGCTTGGTTTGAAATCAATTCGGAAAGAAAATGACACCTTTCCCTGAACAGAGAGGTCGTTGGTCAGGACAAAGAGGTGGCATGTGTCCTAGGACTTGGGGAATTTCTCAGGATCTCCCCGACAATCCCTTGCACTGGGTGCAGCAAGCAAAGATGAGGGGATAGTGAGCCTGGAAGCTGGCCTATTGACCCAGTATACCTCAAGGCTATCCTCAGGCCCGTTCATGGGAGGGGAGGTCAAATGCCAGGCGGTCAAGGGCCCAGGCAATGTTGAGAGAGGAAGAGAAGGGGTAGATGGCAGTGAGGATGGAAGCCTGAGGCAGAGCCGGAGGGGCCGGAAGAGTCCCTGACGGACTGGGTGGGCCTGAGGAGGAAGGTTCCGGGTTCTGCCACCACCTCCATGCCCATCTCCACACGAACACACACAGCTTAGTGGGGCAGCCTTCCACAGCCCGAGGGCAGCCCAGGGCAGGGGGGCTCCAGCGCGAGACACTCCAGCCCCCCCAGCCCCGCGACTACCACCCCACCCTTCTCTCTCCAAACACTGGGTGCAAACCCCTGCGTGACTCCCCGCCTCGGGGCCAAGCGACTGCCTTCAGGCCGGGCCTGCCGCCTTATGCCAGCAGCTTTGGGAAGTTGGCCTCTCTCATCAGGGTGCGCTGAGGGACAGGGGCCCGCTCTGTGCTGGTCTCCTTCACCTTTGTTTTGGGGGGGGGTGCCCGTGCGCTCTCTTGGGAGGTCTCAACCGCCTCCCTCATAGAGCGTCATCCTCTGCCATCCTTCTGCCAGGGCCCCCTCCCAGGAAGAGCCCTTGAACCCTGATGCTGACCCTTGGCTTTGGAAGGGAAGAGAAAGGGAAGCGGGGCTCTAGCTGAGATGTTGGCTGGTCATGCAGTAAGGTCCCTCTTGCCCTCAGCGGGGCCACTGCTTCCTGAAGCTGGGGTGTCACCCGACCTTCGTGAGCCTCAGGTTTCTGCATCTGAGACAGCCCGGGGTGGAGAAGACCAGGCCACGGGGCTGGGGTGGCTGTGCCTTGTGGGTAACGTGTCTGGAGGCAGGCCAGTTCGCTCTTCTTCCTGTTCTCCTGGCGGTGGGAAGGGGGCACCTTCACTGTCAGGGGGCAGCTTTCGGGCAGGAAGCGGGTGGCGGTGGCCGGGGCAGCCCAAGCCGCCGTGCAGACAGGGCTGGAGGCCCCTGGCCCCCCCCGGCCCTGCCTGTCTGCCCTCCTGCCCCTCCTCTATTGTACCACCTCCTCTCCTTCCTTTCCCCTTTTTATTAAAAATTTTTAAATTTCTTTTTAAAAATTGTTTATTTTTGGCTGCACTGGGTCTTGTGGCTGTGCACGGGCTTTCCCCAGTTGCAGTGAGCGGGGCCACTCTCTAGGTGCGGTGGGTGGGCTCACTGCAGCGGCTTCTCTGGTTGAAGAGCATGGACTCTAGGACACGCAGGCTTCAACTGACAGAGGCGTTAGTTGTCCCGCAGCGTGTGGAGTTTTCCCAGACTGGGGATCAAACCCATGTTCCCGCTTCACTGGCGGGTGGACTCTTAACCCCTGGACCACCAGGGAAGTCTGTCCCCTTTCTCCTTTTTAAATGAGGCAGAGATAGGCAGTGGCTTGCTTACTGCATTCTATGGGTTGGGAATCTCTGGGGAGACTATTAACTGACTTAATCCCTGCCGCAACACCACACTGCCGCTGATGAAGTAAACGCGAAGGGTGTGAGCCCCTTGCTCCAGGTCACAGGGGTCGTGGAGGACAGGGCCAGGACTCGCACAGGCCGTCTGACTCCCAAGTGCTTTCAAGTTTATCATCCCGTGTTTCCCAAAGTGTGCTCCCTGTAGCATCGCCCTGACTTGGGAATATGTTAGAAATGCAAAATTCTTGGGCGCCACCTGTAGCACTACTGAATCTAAAACTCAGAGCCCGGAGCCCCCTCACTGAGGTGTTCCCAAGCTCTCCAGGACATTCTGAACACAAGGAACATCAAGAATCACTGCGCTCAGGTCTTCCAGCATGTCCGGGCTTAATTTCCTTCATGTCTGCATGAACTTGGCTACAGCTGATAGCATCTTGGTTTTTAGGATAGGGGAGGAAATTGATGGAAAATATTGATGTGGAGGCAAAGAGTGGGGCTGGCTGTGTCTCTCGATTTGAGCTTCTAGTTGAGAGAAGAGGAACCACTGGTCCCAAGGAGAAACCTGAGTTTCAAACTGGCCTTTTTCTTGTTCCTCACCTTTGACCTGCTCTTGGAAAGTGACTTTTTAAAACCTTTTATTAATCTATCTTCCAGGCAAGGCCTTGATGATTAATAATGCAGCTCAGTACAAAGAGCCTGGAGGTGCTCATTTTATTTTTTATTCTGTTACTTTCATACATATTTACAAAAGATCCATGTTTATGTGTATGTATGCATGTGTATATCCTCTCTCACTAAGCTTGACTCAACCTTCTATTTCAAAAGGTATTTCTGGAAGGTTTTGAGCAAAGTTGGTGCTTCTCAGAGCTGCCATGTATGGTTGCTAAGGGTGTGCCCTGCACAATCCAGGAAGCACCATTTGCAGATGTGACCACTCAACTGGCCCAGGAGGGTTGACTCTTGTCGGCCACCTCCTCCCTTCTCCCTTCCTGGTTGGCCTCAACCTCTAACCTAGGCCAGTTTTCCTTTTCCTTTCCCAAGGCATTCCTGCTTTAAATGTTTGCCTCGACAGAGTATTGGGTTTGCCTGCTCAGAGCTCCACAGACTCTTGGTTTCTAGGATCAAGAACAAAGATTCCTGTGGGCCCCCTCCACCCTTCAGCATCATTCCCAGATTATTCTAATCACCCCAGGAGGATGGAGGAGGTTGCACTGTTCTGGGTAAAACCCCGAGGAGGTGGCATCTGCCTGCCACTAAACACCATTAGGAAATGGTGGGTTCTTACACACGAATCAGCACAAGCAATGCCCAGGAGAAGCCTCTCTAGTCCTAGACAGCATGGGCAAGTGGTGACTCTGATTCTGTTGTTGTTTAGTCACTAAGTCATGTCCCACTCCTTAGTGACACCATGGACTGTAGCCTTCCAGGCTCCTCTGTCCATGAGATTTCCCAGGCAAAAATACTAGAGTGGATTGTCATTTCCTTTGCCAGGACTCTGGCCCTGTCACTCAAATGCTGTTCACAGTGAGGGGGGGATGAATCTTACAGGAGAAACACCACTCCCTGAAAGTCTGCTTCCCTGGTGACACCGAAAGAGCTTACAGCTTCCTTTCCTACGTGTATCTTTTTCCCATTTATTTCTCACATACCTATGGCTTGCAAGACTTTTGTTTTCTTTTTCAATCAGAAGATAAAAAGTTAATAAAAATGTCGATTCTGGGGAATTCCCTGGTGGTTCAGTGGTTAGGACTCCATGTTTTTACTGCTAAGGATGTGGGTTCAATCCCTAGTCGGGAGAATAAGATCCTGCAAATCACATGGTGTAGCCAATAGTAATAATAATAATGTATATATATCAACTGTGAATATCCCAAGCCCTTCTGGCTGGTATTTCAGTTCCTGCAGGCCTTGAGCTCAGGGCTGGGTCCCAACAACTATAAGGCTCCGTGTTGACTGTCTGACATGTTTTAAGAACAAACTTGCCTTTCTTTCGTCCGAGACAATGTCACTTAGCCGGAAAGACTTGCTCAAAGAACTACCCTGTGGCTTGAGCCTCGCTTGCGTCCGGATGTCTTCAATGTGAGTCTTTCTGTGGAACAAAAGCATCTGGCTTTCCATTAGCCTCTGCCAACCAGTTCTGTGTCCTTAAGAAAACATTTCTGAGCCACTTGCTTTCATCCCAGGTTTGTTTTTTTTTCCCCCCACCTGTCACTTGGAAATAATGATAGTAATTGCATTGGCCTCCTGGGACTGTTCATAGCAGGGCTGGCGAAGCTTTTCTGTGAAGGGCCTCCTAGCAACTAGCCTAAGCTTTGCATAATGGTCTCTGCAGCGACTACTCAACTGTGCCATTTTGGGGAAAGCAGCCGTGGACAAAACGTGGGAGAAGGGGGTTGGGTGAGTTCCAGGAACAAAAATAGGCAGGATGTGGTCCATTGGTGGGGGGTAGGGGGCAGTTTGCCAGCTCCTGATTTAGCCGATGAGACCAGAAATGGATTTGAAAGTAAACTGTAAAATGTCATTGAAAAGTAAGGGACTGCGGGGTGATGAGGCCAAACCAGCAGGGTCAAGTACACGTCCGGAAGCCTCGCTGGTACAGACAGAACCACCGCTGGAAGGGCCAACAGTCGTGCCACCCTGCCCCCCGGGTGAGGTGCTGGGAGGCAGGTGTGCAGGTACGCTCGCCAGCAGAGGAAACTCCTTCCACTAACACACCTTTTTCTTTTTTAATGTGTACCATTGTTTTTACAGTCTTTATGGAACTTGTTACAATATTGCTTCCATTTTATGTTTTGGGTTGGGGTTATTTATTTTTTTTTTTTTGGCTGCAGAACATGTGGGATCATGCTCCCCAGCGAGGGATTGAACCCACACTCCCTGAATTGGAAGACCAAGTCCTAACTACTGGACCACCAGGGAGGTCCCACCAGCTCCCTTTTCATTAGAATAAGCCTAAGGGTGGAGTTGAAGCTCATAGCAAAACCAGTCTATGTTTGGGCAGCAAATGATTTTAGCTTTGGTGCCAGCTGTTTACGGCCATGCTTGGGAAAGTTGGCTGCCCACAGCTGGATACCTTGGGGGAGCTTGGCTCGGTCCATCTCCTGGGGAAAGAGGTTGTTGTTGCTGTTCAGTCACTAAGTCATGTCTGACTCTGACCCCACGGACTGCAGCACACCAGGCTTCCCTGTCCTTTACCATCTCCCAGAGTTTGCTCAAACTCAGGTCCATTCAGTCAGTGATGCCATCCAACCACCTCATCCTCTGTTGCATCCTTCTCCTCTTGCCTTTAATCTTTCCCAATATCAGAGTCTTTTCCAGTGAGTTGGGTCTTTTCCAATGAGTGGCTCTTTGCATCAGGTGACCAAAGGATTGGAGCTTCAACTTCAGCATCAATCCTTTCAATGACTATTCAGGGTTGATTTCCTTTAGGATCGACTGGTTTGATCTCCTTGCTGTCCAAGGGACTCTCAAGAGTTTTCTCTGGCACTACAGTTCAAAAGCATTAGTTCTTTGCCATTTCTTTATGGTCCAACTCTCTCACCCGTACATGACTACTAGAAAAACCATGGCTTTGACTATATGGACCTTTGTTGGCAAAGTACTGTCTTTAGTTTTTAATATGCTTTCTAGGTTTGTCATAGCTTTCCTTCCAAGGAGCAAGTGTCTTAATTTTTTGGCTGCAGTCACCATCTGCAGTGATTTTGGAACCTAAGAAAATAAAGTCTGTTACTATTTCCACTTTTCCCCATCTATTTGCCATGAAATGATGGCATCCAACCCATGATCTTAGTTTTTTGCCATGATCTTAGTTTTTTTAATGTTGAGTTTTAAGCCAGCTTTTTCACTCTCCTCTTTCACCTTCATCAAGAAGCTCTTTAGTTCCTCTTTACTTTCTGCCATTAGGGTGATATCATCTGCATATCTGAGGCTGTTGATATTTCTCACAGCAATCTTGATTCCGGCTTGTGCTTCATCCAGCCTGGCATTTTGCATGATGTAGTCTGCATATACGTTAAATAAGCAGGATGACAATATACAGCCTTGATGTGCTCCTTTGGTCTCTGATAACTGCTGGCTTATCACAGGCCACCAAGAGAGTCCTTGGGCTCTTTCTGGCAACCCTTCTTATTTCCATGAATGACGAGGACAATTGTACTACCTGTAGGGGGGGACCGTGTGGAGTCCTGGCAAGACCAGGAGCTACAGAACCAGGTAAAACTGGATTCAGGGACCATTCCCACCATATAATAGACAACGTTTGGTGCCACTTAACTATAAATTGAGTAATTTCTCTGAAATTCTTCATTTGTCAGAGTGAAGAGTGCTACTTACGGCTGTGGTGATGACCAAGTTAGATAATATACATACAGTATACAGCATAAGTATGTATATTATATGCTCTACATATTATATATGTATAGCATGTACATATGCTGTATATCCAGTATCCTTCAAGCAATCTTAGTCCCTTTCTTGGTATAAATGTGTCATGAGATAACTTTCCTCCATGAGGAAGGCGTGGTGATCTTGAATGCACAAGTGGAGGCTGAACAGGGGAGATGGTCCTACTTGGCTGTCATAGTACCGGGACACCATGGTAAGCTATTCCTTTACCCACACTGAAGATTATACAAAATTTAATGGGCTCACCTTTCAGCATGAACAGTTCAAGGCTTCCTGTCAGACCTAAGAATTAATGACTTCTGGATGAAGGAAGACCTGTAAAACTGAGTATCCGTGAGGAGGTAGCATTTTATCACCTAGAAATTCAAGTCCTCAGATCACGGCCAGAACCACTGTCCACGGGGCGAGTCAGTGGTATTGTCTGGACTTCACCTTGAGATTCAGAGATTGAAGACACTAGTTTAGTCACTCAGTTGTGTCCGACTCTTTGTGGCCCCAGGGACTCTTACCAGTTCTCAAAGGACTCAGTTTGGTGGGGATGAGTTTATGGAAACTGTGGTGGTTGGTTCTAGGGGACCTGGGCCTCAGGGTGCCCAGATATTCGTCAAATGTTATTCCTAGTGCTTCCGCGAAGGCATTTTTGGATGAGGTTAATGTCTTTTTTAGTCAACTGATCTTTGTTATTTTTTTTTTCATATAACCATTTTATTGAGGTATGCTGATATTCTAAAGGCTGCGCAGTTTTAATGTATACAGTCTGATAAGGGCAGAGATACGTGTACACCCATGAGGCCGTCACACAGTTGTGTGATGAGTGTGTCTACCTACCCCCCGTGAAGCTGTCGCAGCCACACAGTCTGTGCCACGAGCATGTCCATCACTCCCCAAAGTGGCCTCCCACCGCGTCGTCATTACTGTGTGTGATTAGAGCACTTACTGTGAGACCCACTCTCTTACCAGAAATTGAGTATGCACTCCAGTACCGTTAGCTCTAGGTGGAGGTCTCTAAGACTCATCTCACATAAATGAAACTTTGTACCCTTCAACGAATACTTGTGTTTCCCCCTCCTCTCAGCCACCGACAACCAAGTTCTTCTAGGAGTTCGAGTATTTTAGATTTCTCATACAAGCGGTGTCATGTGGCATTTTTCCTTTTCGTGTCTGATGGATTTCAGTTGGCATATTATCCTCTGGATTCATCCATGGAGTTACAACTCATCCTCATCCTTGTTCATTTATTCACCAAGTATTGAGCACATACTAGTGCGCTCAGCTGTGAGCTGGGAATGGGGCGTAGTCAGTGGGTCAAATGTGCAGAACCTACTCTCTTGGCGCCCACAGTCTAGGAAGGAAGATGATTGCACAGGCAGAAATGTCCATGTGATGGAGGATGGGGCTAGGGGAAGCAGAGCACGGTGATATTTGGTGCTGTTTGGAGGAAGGGCCACTCCATCTGAAACCTGAAGAAGGAGAAGGTGTTGAAGAGGCGAAGACTCAACTCTTCTGAGTCAAGAGAGGCATGGCTAGGTTTGAGTGATAGTTTGTAATTCCTTTTTTTTTTTTTTTTTTTCCTTTGCTGTGCTGGGTTTTCGATGCTGTGCACATGATTTCTCTAGTTGCAGTGAGCAGGGGCCACTCTTCATTGCAGTGTCTGGTTTTCTCATTACAGTGACTTCTCTTGTCATGGTACACAGGCTTCAGTCATTTTGGCTCTTGGGTTTAGCTGCTCTGAGGCATGTAGGATCTTTTTGGACCAGAGATCTAGCCTGTGTTCCCTGCGTTGGCGGGTGGATTCTTAACTACTGAACCACCAGGGATGCCTGATGGTCTGTAATTCTATCAAATGCAATATGCCATTTTCTGTTTTTTTTTTTTTAATTGTGTGAAAGCCCTTTTCAGTTGTAATTTACCTACATGTATAATTTTTTTAAAAAACCAATATAAAGTCCTACTTGTAATATAGACAAAGCAAAGGGAAAATAGTTTGAGATTTTTTTTGTTTGCTTTGTGTTTTGGTATTTGGTTTTGGGGGTTTTCTGGCCATGCTGTGCAGCACATGGGGGTCTTAGTTCCCCAATCAGGGATCAAATCCATGTTTCCTGCATTGTGAACATGGAGTCTTAACCACTGGTTCACCAGGAAAGTTCCAAGGGAAAGTAGCTTAAATAAAATGGACTGCATTTCCACTTATAAGTGCTCCAGCACAGCTAAACCAGAAGATCTGATGAATTAGGCAGAATATTACATCTCCCAGTGGAATGACAGTGGAAGGTGATGATAGTGTTATGTCGGCAACTCAGACACCGTGAGCTGTGTTGCCAACCCTGCTGGGAATTTCTTAAGTGAAAAATGGTGTTTGGTAGTGTTCCAGATGACACACAGTCCACCGTCTCTTTGATTTACACAGTAGCTGTGTCCTTGGAAATTTTAGTTGGTGAAAAAAAAAACAACTTGTGTTTACATGTAAAATGGAGTTGGGTCTAGGCTTAGCTCATTATGACCAATTATTCATCTGTTTCACATCTGATGGGACACTCAATGATGTGTGTCATGGCTAACTTTTCAGTTGCATCGGACTGTTCTGATAATTATGGGACTAACCACGTTCCTCACACCTCCAACACGTTACATGTCAGGAGCATCTCTCCCAGGCAGTGTGACCCCAAAGAACTCTCCAAAATTTCCATAAGAACTTCTAGGAGTCATAACAGCCTCCCACCACCTTAGAAACACCAACCTACAGAAACTCTAGAGCACTAATGTCTTACAGAAGCGTGAGTCACACAGTGTAGTTTGAAATTGTTGTAACTGTATTGAAAAAAAAGGAGAATGAAGCAGTTAACATTGGCTTTTTCCAAATTTATTTTATCCAAGTATAGTTGATTTTCAATGTTGTGTTAATTTTTGCTGTGTATCAGAGTAATTCAGTTTTATATATATTTTTTTCATATTTCCATTTTGGTTTATACAGAGTATTGAATATTGTTCCCTGTGCTATCATTCTATACATAATAGTTTGCATGAAACTGACTTTAATAATATATTTTCTTTAACCCAGTTTGGCCAAAATATTACCAACATAATCAACATAAAAGGTTATTACTCTTATTACTAAGTCTTTGAAATGCAGTATGCATTTTATACTCACAGTGCACCTCAGTTCAGACTGACTGCATTGTAAATACTTAACAGTCTCGTTGGATGGCCTTTTGGATGCCCTTTGGATGGCGCAGCCCTAGAACACATTAAGTTCCCTTCTTCGGTACAAGGACTTCTTTTCCGCATCCTGAGTTTCCAGAGCTCTGACACTTGGGGAAATCTAGACTCGGGGCCGGGACCTTGCATCACAGTGGACACATGGCTCCAAGCGAGCCGCAGGGCACGTGAGCGTGGTGTCCGGGTCACACTGTCCGCTCCCAGCTCCTGGACACGGCACGGCGGGCAGTCACCAGCAACTGCTGCTAACCGCGTGGCTCAATGCTGCCTGCAAACTGAAGGCAAGGAAACAGATGTTCAGACATCTCTGACCTCTCATCATTAATTTCAGAATTTAAATGCTTGTTAATTTCCCCTTTTTATTGCTGAGCTCCACACGGCGGCATGCTCAATGTCAGTGGGGATATCCTTCGGAGATATTCAGTATATCACATCTGAAGGTCGCTGGAAATCTGAGCGCTTGGAGGAGAGGGCTGGGAGAGCAGGGAGGGGCTCCTGGGACACAGAGTGAGGCTGAAAGAGGCTTCTCTGGTTTGAACCAAGGCCTGAGCAGAGCACCTGAACGCTCACCTGTTGGCCCTTAGCCTGGGCGCGCACTGCTAAGGGCTCTAGGAAGGAAACGCATGCGAGTGCTGGGAAAACCGAAAGCAGTGAGGGAGCCTTGCTCCCTCGCTGGGTCTGACACCTGCCTTCCCCATCTGATGACCTGAAATGACTTCCTGAGAGCTGTGTCCAGGCAGCGGACAGCAGGCAGATCTGGAGGCAGGCTGACCCGGGTTCAAGCTGTGTTTCAGCCTTCTACCTGGAAGGTCTACCAAGCAAATCACCTCCCTTTGCTTGGTGGAAAATGGGGATAAGAGCCCAGGTTGCAGCGGTGAAATAAAAATTCATATTCTATAGCAAGGCAAAACTAATGTAAACGTAGCATTTTTCCTCTGCCCTTTGATGGCCTCTCTCTCCTTACTGTGCATTGTGTATCTGCCTTATGTATTGACCTACCCTCCCCATTGGCAGAAATACCGGCTCATCCCTTAGCATCAACAAGACAACTCCTTGAAAGATAATTCTTTCTCAATGCTGTAAGAAGCCACAGTGACCCATGACCCACTACTCACTAGACTGTATAAACAGTCAATAACACATCATTTAATGTCTCCAAAGTTTATACGAGTGTGCTTTGACCTCTAATGGGTAGAACTATTCCTGGAGCTTTCTGAGAGGCTGATTCCAGCTTATCATTCTCAGTTTGGCTCAAATAAAATTTTCCATTTCTTTCTTAGATCAGCTGATTAATTTTTGTTGTTGACACGGTTTAATGAGAACTTCGTGCTATGACACGCACTGCACCTGGCTCCATGTCTGACACACAGCGAGGTGGTAACAAATGCCTGTCCGCGCCTCTGTCCCCCATCCTCAGAGCCTGGTGGCTGGCACTGATGGCATTTACAGTGGCGGGTGATGTCTTCAGAGAGCTGATGTTTTAACCATTGAAGGGATCTCCCAGACCTGTGCTCTGGGAGATGGAAGTGTTTTGAGCCCCAAATCTCTGGGAGAAAAAATCAAGGCAGATTCCTCCTTAGACCAGAAGCCCTAAAAAGGTGTCGTGGCTGACACCAGGCATGGGCTGCATGAGAAGCCCCTGAACTCTTGGCTCAGGTTACGCAGACCCTGAAGGTCCTTGGGGATGGGAGGACACCCCGCTGAAAATAGAGGGAGTGTCCCATTGTTGCCAACAAGGAGAGGAGACCCCACAGGCCCACTCTGGGCTAGCCCCTCGCGTCTGCCTGTCCAGCCTGTTCCAGGGTCAGCCCTGGCCATGCCTTGACATGGGACCCAGGAGGAGCCATGGCCTTGACTGCCTGTTCCCCTAAGATCCTTGGCCAGGGGCGCCCCCCTCCCACCATGAAATCACTTCTCATCTAACCTCCTGGGCTTTCTTTTCTTTAGATGTTTCTCTGCAGTGCCCTAGTTTGGCCTGGGGTTTTCAACCCATTTTTGTGAAAGAAAACGATTATATTTTATCAGTACTTTGGGGCAGATACAGTTTCTTTCACAAAAGAAAGACCTCTGGGGCTTTTAACTTCCTGAGAGCGGAAGCTCTCAGCAGACTACGGAGTCCGGCAAAGCTCCAGAGGACACCCCAACCTTCACTTTCACGTCGGCGTTTTGTTGTTCAGTCGCTCAGTCGTGTCCGACTCTCGGCGACCCCGTGGACTGCAGCACGCCATCTCCTGGAGTTCACTCAAATTCGTGTCCGTCGAGTTGGTGATGCTATCATTTCTTATAATTTGGTCACTCCCTGGGGGCATGATGGAGGGAAGGGACACAGACTCTGTAAGTCACCCCAAGTGTCCAGACAGGGAGGGGGTAGTGGTGACCGCCAGCAGCTCCTCGATGGCCCTTGTGCCCTCCAGCTGCAGAGCCTGCTGGGGAGATGACCTCACCAGATGGTCTTGGGTCACCTTATCTGCCCTCACCAGCAGTGAGGAGACATTTTCTCTACTGAACAGCAGTCACTAGATTCCCCAAATGGCGGCTTTGCTTTGGGCATTTGCACCCCTGTTCTACAGCCACCTGGACAGGTAGGCCAGTGTTTCCTGGTACTTGTTGGACCTAGTCCTCCCTTCTCCACCGCCAGATGCTGTCTCGAGTTCCTTGCTGGACAAGAGGGAGGCACAGCAGAGTAGGGACCCAGTCTTACTGGTTTGTCAGGATGGGTTTCAGGACTGACATTCGAGACACGTTGCAGGAGTGTCTCATCACGGTTCCACGTCATAATGGGCCATTCAAATCTATACATGTGCTGTCATTCCATGGTACCACGCGCTTGTGCGTATACACACATGTGTGCATATTAAAACCAAATGGAAATTTCTTTTTTAAAATTTATTTTTAATTGGTTGATGACTGCTTTACAACATTGGTTTGTTTTCTGCCATACATCAACATGAATCAGCCATAGGTATACATATGTCCCCTCCCTCTTGAACATCCGTCTCACCCCCCACCCCTTCCCGCCCCTCTAGGCTGTTATAGAGCCCTGGTTTGGGTT
This sequence comes from Antilocapra americana, assembly GCA_007570785.1. Taxonomy (NCBI): domain Eukaryota; kingdom Metazoa; phylum Chordata; class Mammalia; order Artiodactyla; family Antilocapridae; genus Antilocapra; species Antilocapra americana. Next base: position 8,445,451 of record ML661908.1, read on the forward strand.
CCCTGAGTCATACAGCAAATTCTCACCGACTATCCCTTTTGCATATGGTGGTGGATATGTGTCCATGCTGCTCTCTCCGTTCATCTCACTCTCCCCTTCCTCCCCCCTGCCCTTGTCTGTAAATCTTGAAACAGTTTCTTTTTTTTTTTTAAATTGTTTTCTTGAAGTATAATTGATTTATGGTGTTGCATTAATTTCTGCTGCACAGCAAAGTGATTCAGTTATATGTACATATACATTCTTTTTCATTGAAATTTTCCACAGAATATTGAATAGAGCTCCCTGTGCCATAGAGTAGGATCTCGTTGTTTATCCATTCTGTATATAACGGTTTGCATCTGCTAATCCCAAACTCCCAGTCCATCCCTTCTCCGCCCTCCCTCCCCCTTGGCAACCACAAGTGTGTCCTCTATGTCTCTGAGTCTGTTTCATGGATTTTATGACATATTTTTTGTTTCACGGTATTTGTCTTTCTGACTTACTTCACTTAGTTCTATGGTAATCTCTAGGCCCACCCATGTTGTTGCAAATGGCATTGCTGCGTTCTTTTTCTATATGAGTTGTACTCCATTGTGCTGACACATATACACACATTCTTTATTCACTCATCTGTAAATGGGCCTTCAGGCTGTTTCTGTGTCTTGGCTATTGTGACTAGTGCTGCTCTGAACATAGGGGCACATGGATCTTTTTGAATTAGAGTTTGTCTGGATATATACCCAGGTGTGGGATTGCTGGATCATATGGCAACTCTATATTTAGTTTTTTGGGGAATCTCCCTACTGTTTTCCACAGTGGGCTGTACCAATTTACATTCCCACCAGTCATGTAGAAGGGTTCCCTTTTCTTCACACCCTTTCCAGCGTTTATTTGTAGACCTTTTTATTGATGGGCATTCTGACTGGTGTGAGGTGATACCTCATTGTAGTTTTGATTTGCATTTTTCTAATAATTACTGATTTTGAGTGTCTTTTCATGTGCCTGGAGCCATCTGAGACCTACAGTTTAATTAAGAGTATTGTACCAATGGCAGTTTCCCAGTTGTGGAAATGGACTGTGGTTGTATAAAATGTTATCACTGGAGAGACGCTTGGGGAAGGATACATAGGAACTCTTGATGCTTTTTTATTTTTTTGGCAATTTCTTTTGAACCTTAAATTATTTCTAAATCAAAGGTCTTCCCCAGAAGGTCCCTCAGGTCCTCTGGGAAATAAAGCCCTAGAGACTGGCTCCTACCAACCGGGGAATGTTTCCTTGTGGGAGCTGTATATCCAGCTTCCCTTTGGGATGTTGGCTCAAGAGCACTTTCCTCACTGGGCATGAGACAGTGGCTCATACTCACTGTGCCTTTGGTGCTCAGGAATCTTTCAAAGCCTGGATCATGGTGTCCACCGCCTTCAGACTCCCCAGGAACACCATCCTGGTCCTCTTCATCTCTGCGCTCACCCCGGGGTGGCGCAGCAGCTGCTGTGAGCTGCACACGCACAACCAAGCCCCCCCCTCTAGCTGATCACACATGCGTCTTTCCCCAGCTACCGGGCCTCCACGCCTCATCGCTCACCCTCAGCATTTGAGTCGAAGAATGTCAAAAATGTCACAGACGCTGCGACGGCACAGGGAGTTGCCATCTAAAAAACTGGACAGAGATGGTGATCCCAGGAGGTTTCTTGGATGTGGTGCATTTTGAAAAATAATCGTTTGGAGTAAAAGGGCTTCCCACAGGGCACAGTGGTAAAGAATCCACCTGCTAATGCAAGAGACATGAGTTCCACCCCTGAGTCGGGACCATCTTATGGTGTAGGAAATGGCAACCCACTCTGGTATTCTTGCCTTGAAAATTCCATTTTTGGAGGGCTACAGTCTGTGGAGTCACAAAGAGTAGACACGACTGAGCACACACACAGAGTAAAGGGGGAAGAAGTGATGTCAGGCAGAGGAGTAGCATGTGGGAAACCACACAGAGCTCTGAAGGGGCCACATGCAGCACCTGAAGGTTGAGCAGAGGAAAGGCCAGAAGGAAAACCTGCGTACAAGACAATGCAGGGGCAGAGCGTGAGGCCCTAGGACGTGATGTCAAAGAGTAAGCTTATCCTGATGGCCGCATAGAACCATGGAGAGTTTCAGGCAGGAAAGGACTTCAGAATTGTGTGGAAAGAATTATTCTGGCGGGGTGTGAGTGTTGTTGGACGAACGAAAGACAAGGAAGCTACTGTATAAATCTAGGCAGACAGAGATGACAGTCTGTGGGAGAGCTATGGACATTGTTGTGCTTTTTACTCCTGTCTTCTTGATAAAACGGGAGGCAAGCTGTTATGGCCTGAGTGTGTGTGTCCTCCCCAAATGCATACGTTGAAACCTAAGGCCCTAGGGGATGGTATGGAGGCAAATGATTAGATTATGAAGATGGGACCCCCAAGAATGGGATTAGCGGCCTTATAAGAAGAGGTGTGAGAGCCTGTGGGTGTGCCCTCTCTTCCTCTCCCCACTCATCCCCCTTGTCCCCTCCTCTTCACCACACGAGGACAAAAGGAGGAGACAGCCAGCTGCAAACCAGGAAGTGGATGCTCCCTGGAGTCTCAGGAGGCCCCTGGATTTGTTTGTTTGTTTGTTTTGCAACTTCGTAGTCAGCCCCACCCCAAAGGTCTGCATGCCAGGGAAGGACAGCCTCCACTTTACCAGAAACGACAACAAAGGCTGAAAAACTCAGAAGTGCCATTGTACCCTTCAGGCTTATTCACGAGAGTCACATAAGGTAGCTCGCTGTCTCCACCTCCGGACATAAAGAGAGGCCAGCTTCTTTGTTGTTCTACCCCAGCAGGTGCCTGCAGAGGCTTTTGAGAAGCTTTGTCAGAGTCTTGGGTTAAAGGGACGCTCCTGACACTGCCATAGATGAGGAGTCTGGATTCCAGAGCCCCTTCCTCAACACAGTTTGCTGCTGCTAAGTCGCCTCAGTCGTGTCCGACTCTGTGCGACCCCATAGATGGCAGCCCACCAGGCTCCTCTGTCCCTGGGATTCTCCAGGCAAGAACACTGGAGTGGGTAGCCATTTCCTTCTCCAATGCACGCATGCATGCTAAGTCGCTTGAGTCATGTCCGACTCTGTGCGACCCTATGGACAGCAGCCCACCAGGCTCCTCTGTCCACAGGATTCTCTAGGCAAGGATACGGGAGTGGGTTGCCATCTCCTTCTCTGCAATACAGTTTAATACAGTGAATTAGAATCTTGGCTTTCTTTCTTTTTTTTTTTTTACCCTAAAATGGAATTAAATAGCTCTGCTGACTTAACCAGCCAAGGCACGCTGCTGTCCAGAGACCACGCCGTCTCACCTCGTTCTGCGCTCATGCCACGTGGGGTCTCCTCCTTCCCGTCGTCCTTTCCTTGACTCCTTGTTATTCTCTCCTCCTCACCTCCTCTCCCATCTCTTCAGTTTCTTCTCTTCTCTGATTTCTCCTCTGGGAAAAAGGCAGAAGTCCAGCACACAGGGCTTCCCCTGGTGTATCTCACACAGGGATGAAACCACGACGGCATAGGTAACATAGACAGCCAATGGGAGTTTGCTGTATGATTCAGGGAACTCAAACGAGGTCTCCATAACAACCTAGAGGGGTGGGATGGGGGTAGGGAGGTTCAAGAGGGAGGGGGCATAGCTATGCCTATGGCTGATTCATGCTGACGTTTGGCAGAAACCAACACAATTCTGTAAAGTGATGATCCTTCCATTAAAAATAAAGTTAAAAAAACAATACAGTGAGATACCAGCTCTCCTGGTCAGGGAGGTGGTGTCGGGGAAAGGGCCGGCCATTGCCAGTTGGAGGAAGATGGCTGTCCCGGGTGGCGGCCCAGACCCACCGGCCCGCGACCACACCACTAGCAGCAGGACTTCGTTCCGCTGACACTGACTGGTCAGCAGTGTCACGGACGCCAGGCAGTCCCTCAGCACGGGAACTGAGGATAAAGAACTCCGTGAAGAGTTAGGTGAGAGCTGGAGATCCGGGAAAATGCCCAAATCACATATGCTGGCCTTTCTGGAGGTGAAGGAAAGTATTAGTTGCTCTGTCGTGTTCAACTCTTTGCAACCCCATGGACTGTAGCCCGCCAGGCTCCTCTGTCCATGAGATTCTCCAGGCAAGAATCCTGGAGTGGGCTGCCATTCCCCTCTCCAGGGGATCTTCCCGAGCCAGGGATCGAACCCAGGTCTCCTGCACTGGCAGGTGGATTCTTCCCTTTGAGCCACCAGGGAAGCCCTGGAGGTGAAGGAGCCGGGAGGCTAACATAGTGGGAGAGCGTGAGGCTCTCTTGTCCTCAGGGTTCATCCCGTTTGCGACAAAGAGGTCCTGTGCTGGAGTCGCTTAATGTAAGATGCTTCATTTGACAAGCAAAGGAACCATACATGGAATGTCTATTTAACCTTTTGTTGTTTAGTCCTAAGTTGTGTCCAACTCTTTTGCGACCCCATGGACTCTAACCTGCTGGGCTCCTCTCTTCCTGGGATTTCCCAGGCAAGAATACCAGAGTGGGTTGCCATGCCCTCCTCCAGGGGCTCTTCCCCACCCAGGGATTGAACCTGCCTCTCCTGCATTGGCAGGCAGATTCTTTACCACTAACCTACCAGGGAAGCCCGCTTATAAGATGTGTATATAAAACACAGGTCAGCAGTGTTTGAAGAAGGAGCAGTAAACCCAGTGGCACTCCTTCGATAATTAGAGGGGAGGCAGAGGTTCCCTTCTTCAAAACCAGGTGTGTCCTGTATATGCTATGCTCACAAGCAGACATGTGGGTTTATTCCTGCATGAAAAAGGCAATTGGCAGAGTATATCTGCAACCCCTGGGCCCAATCAGTGCCCTACTTGTTTGAAAGATTAGTTCCAGGGAGAATTTTTTAATTTAATTTTTTAATATTTATTCATTTGGATGCACTGGTCCTAGTTGTGTTGTGCACATTTCATTGTGGCACACGGAGCCTCTAGTTGTGGCACAAGAGCTTAGTTGCTCCTCGGCATGTGGGGTCTTAGTTCCCCAACTAGGGACTGAACCCACGACCCCTGCACTGCAAGGCAGATTCTTTTCCCACTGGACCACCAGGGGAGTCCCCCAGTGAGAACTTTTAAAAGGTCATATAAAGTGAGAAAGAAAAATGGAGTCAGGGAGGGGCTATCCATCCAATGTTAGGAACTTTCCCCTTTCCCAGCTTAGACCTCCAAGGTTAAAACTGCAGACTGTTAGATGCACAAGCTCTGAAGCGATGTCAAGCTATCAGTGATACTGTAAGTTCCCAGATGCTTGTCACTGTATGTGTCAGCCCATTACAAAATAAACCCTGCTCATCAGAAACACATTTTGAGATTATTCTTGTTCTGAATAATAGAAATGCATCCTTTGGGAACATCCAGCAGAGTGCTTTGTTGATTGGAAATTTAGATAACTGGTAAGAAATTGTGCATGAGAGATAGAATCTAGCAAACAAATTTCTTGTGACTGTTGGGCCACCTTTCATGCTAACAGGATATTTTCATTAGTTAATGGGTCTGCCCCAGAGAACTGATAACGCTGGTTAAATATTGATCACTTGATCAGTATTATTTAAAGAACTCAAGGGACTGCATTAAACTGAGAGTCTTTTCAGAACGTGGAGAAGGACAAGAGTTGAAAGAAGCAATGCTAAAAAAAAAAATCCTATTAAAAAACAAGGACTATAACAGAAAGGAATATACACCATTTTTCTTCAATATTAAGCTAATTGCTCTTTAAGTTGCTTCCAGTCACAAAAGCATTTTATAAAGTTACTGAAATAGGAGTCACTATTGACTATCATTTGTCGCTGGCACCAAAAACTTTGGTCTTAAGTTTTAAAACTCGACAGAAAGAGAAGTCCTCTTCAGAGGGAACCTGTCGGCACAGCAGGCTTTCTGGAAAGACTGGGGTCCTTTACAAAGAGTCCTCAGAAGCATCTTACTGCCATTTCTATCCCCACTTTGCAGCTGAGGCATAGAAAGGTTAAATAACTCGGCGGAGGTCACAGCAGCTGTAATTCAGAGGAGGGAGGATTTAACCCATCTCTCAAGCTTGCAGAGACAGAGTGTCATTTTCAAAATTACATACTGACCAGAGACTGGCAATCAAGTCAGTTTTAAGGGACAAAGCTTAACACTAATGTCAGACTTTTGAACTACAATGTTTTACACCGGAAGGTAAGGGGTAACAAATTTAAAACAGCCAAGGAAAGAAAATGTAAGCCAAGTGCTGTAAACTGAGACAAACTGGCCTTCAACTAGAATGCCCTCAGACATGTTGTTATGAATATATTAGAATCTAGGGAATATCATTCCCATGAGGAATCTTTTTGAGAAGAAGCTTGAACCAACTAAAATGATGAGTGAGACATGGGCATAAGGACTGATGGGAAATATTAATGCATAGAACTAATACTAAATGATAGAAATACAGGAGATGGTACACGAAAAACTAGGAGTTGACAGTGTGTGTGTGTGTAGCCCAGCCACCAATATATAGTGAAGATGGAGAGCATATGGAAAGTAGAAAAGCTAACTGATGACTTTATAATATTTATTGTGAGTAAACATAGTATTCAAATTAAGTGCTGAATGATAGGGAAAGAGGTTACTTACTACTGTCAAGATGGTTCAAGGCAAAGAATATGGACATCCCTGGTGGTCCAGTGGTTGGGACTCTGCCTGCCACGGCAGGAGACACGGGTTCGATCCCTAGTCCAGGAAGATTCAACGTGGCACAGAGCGACTGGGCCCAGGCACCACGGCTGCCGAGCCTGTGCACCCTAGAGCCCGTGCTCTGCAACAAGAGAGACCACTGCAACAAGAAGCCCGTGCGCTGCAGCTAGAGAGTGGACCCCACTCGCTGCAACTAGAGGAAGCCTGCGTGTAGCAATGAAAACCCAGTACTGCAAAAAAAAAAAAAATTGATGGTATCCAAAAAACTGGAATAAGGATTTGGAAAGGAAGCATTCACTTAAAGGACAAATATACAAACCTTCCTAAACATAGAATAAGACAGGAGGTTACATAACCAAAGAATATGGGGCAAAATATATCAGTCAAAAGTTAATGAGCTTGATTTACCAATTAAAAATAAAAAAGGCCTTCAGATGGGCTTCCCTGATAGCTCAGTTGGAAAAGAATCCACCTGCAATGCAGGAGACCCTGGTTCGATTCCCGGGTTGGGAAGATCTGCTGGAGAAGGGATAGGCTACCCACTCCAGTATTCTTGGACTTCCGTTGCAGCCCAGCTGATAAAGAATCCGCCTGCAATGCAGGAGACCTGTGTTCAATCCCTGGCTTGGAAAGATCCCCTGGAGAAGGGAAAGACTACCCACTCCAGTATCCTGGAGAATACTGTATAGTCCATGGGCTCACAAAGAGCCAGACACAACTGAGCTATTTTCACTTTTCAGACTAAGAAAGCAAAAATTTAAAATTAGGCTGTGTTTAAAAATTGCTTTTAAAACAAAGATTCAGATAGGTTAAAAATGAAAGGATGAAAACTGAAAAAAAATGCACATCTATGTTAGTAATCCTGTAATAGTGTTTGTGGGGCTCCCCTTGTAGCTCAGCTGGTAAAGAATCTGCCTGCAATGCAGGAGACTCAGGTTCGATTCTTGGGTCAGAAAGATCCCCTGGAAAAGGGTCACAGATCATAGGATTGTGGACTCAGACACAACTGAGTAACTGGGCACAATGGGCAAATAACATTGTATTAGTTTCAGCTGTCCAACATAATGGTTATTGGACAGTGTAGTATTCTTGGGCTTCCCTGGCAGTCAGACAGTAAAGAATCCACCTACAATGCAGGAGACCTGGGTTCGATCCTTGGGTTGCGAAGTTCCCCTGGAGAAGGAAATGGCAACCCACTCCAGTATTCTTGCCTGGAGAATCCCATGGACAGAGAAGCCTAGCAGGCTGCAGTCCATGGGGTCTCACAGAGCTGTACACGACTGAGTGACTAAGCACAGCAGTGTTTGTATCAGTACTCTGAGGTATTATATTAGCTACTGAGGGCAGGGAGTAAATGACTAGTTATGCTGATTGGGGAAGAATTTTTTTTTTATTGAGATATAACAGGCTTCCCAGGTGGCACTAGTGGTAAAGAACCCACCTGCCAGGAGAAGTAAGAGCCAAGAGTTTGATCCCTGGGTTGGGAAGATGCCCTGGAGAAGGAAGTGGCAACCCACTCCAGAACTCTTGTCTGGGAAATTCCAAGGACAGCGGAGCCTGGCGGGCTACAGTTCATATGATTGTAGCCTCAGACAAGACTGAGTGACTGGGCACACCAGGCAAATAATATTGTATTAGTTTCAGCTGTCCAACATAATGACTTTATATACATATAGTGAAATTACTACTACAGTAAGTTTAGTTAACATTGATCACCACACAGTTACAATTTTGTGTATGGGGAGAATTTTAAAGATCTACTCTCTCAGCAACTTGCAAATATACACTACAGTCTTGTTAACTGTGGTCACCATGCTGTATCCTTGGGGCTTATTTATCTTATAACTGAAAGTTCGTGCCTTTAAACCACTTTCTCTCATCTTGCCCACCCCTACCTACTCCCTGCCTCTGGCAACCAGCAATCTGTTCTCTGTATCTGTGAGTTTTCTGTGTGTCTGCTTTAATGAGTTTCTAAAGATTTCATACATAAGTGAGATTATATAGTATTTACCTTTGGTGCTAAATATTCATTTAGCATAAGGCCCTCAATGTTCATCCATGTTTTTGCAAATAATAGGGCTTCCTTTTCAATGTCTGAATAGTACTAAGTTGTGTTACGTACACTACACTTTCTTTGACCATTTATTCACCGATGGACACTTTGGTTGTTTCCATGTTCTGGCTTTTATAAATGATGCTGGAATGAATACGGGAGTACAGATGTCTTTTCAAGATAGTAATTTTGTTTCCTTCAGATAAATTCCCAGAAGTGAAATGGCTGGATCATGTGATATTGATACTTTTTAATATTTTGAGGAAACTCCGTGCTATTTTCTGTAGTGGCTGTACCAGCTTACCTTCCCACCAACAGTGAAAAATGGTTTCCTTTTCTTTAAACTCTAGCCAACACTTGTTATTTCTGGTTTTTCTGATAATAGCCATTCTGACAGGTGTGACATGATATCTCATTGTGATTTCGATTCGCATTTTCCTGGGTGAATAATGATATTGAGCATCTTTTCATGTATGTTGGCAATTTGCATATCTTCTTTGGAAAAAATGTCTATTCCAATCCTCTGCCCATTTTTAATCTGATTATTTAGGGTTTTTTGCTATTGATTTATATAATTTATATTTTTGATATTAACCCCTTATCAGATATATGATTTACAAATATTTTCTCCCAGTTGATGAGTTGCATTTTCATTTTGTTGATGGTTTCCTTTGCTGTGCAGAGCCTTTTTGTTTGATGTAAATTCACTTGTTTACTTTTTTGCTTTTGTTGCCTTTGTTTTTGAGGTCAAATCCAAAAGATGGTTGCCAAGACTCACATCAAGAAGCTTAGCCCCTGGGTTTCTTTTTCTGAGTTTTATGGCTTCAAGTTTCACATTTAAATCTTTTAATCCATTATCCTTTCCCCACTGTACAATCTTGACTTATTTCTTATAAATTAATTGACTGTGTATGCATGGGTTTATTTCTGAGCTCTTTATTCTGTTCCATAGATCTATGTGTCTGTTTTTATGCCAATACCATAAGTGTTTTGATTACTATAGTTTTATAATAGTTTAAAATCTGGAGGTGTGATGCCTAAAGCTTTGTTCTTCATTCTGAAGATTGCTTTGATTTTTTATGGTCTTTGTGATTCCATGCAAACTTAAGGAGTTTGTTCTATTTCTCTGGAAAATGCAGTTGGTATTTTGAGAGGAATTGCATTGACTCTATAGATCACTTTAGAATGGACATTTTAACAATATTAATTTTTCCAATTCTTGAGCATGGAATATCATTCCATTTGTGTCTTCAATTTCATCCATATCTTATAGTCTTCAGTGTATAGGTCTTTCACCTCCTCAGTTAAATTTATTTGTAGGTATTTTACTCTTTCTCTCTCTCTTTTTTTTTTTGGACACACTGTGCAACTTGTAGGATCTTAGTTCCCCAACCAGGGATTGGATCTGTGTCCCATGCAGTGGAAGCATGGAGTCCTAATCACTGGACTGCCAAGGAATTCCTTATTTTATTCTTTTTGATGTACTTATAAATGGGATTTTTTTTTAAAAAAAACTGTATCTGATAAGTTGTTGTTATATCTATATTATTATATATAAATGCAACTGACTTTTGTGCCTTGATTTTGTATCCTGCAACTTAATTGAATGTGTTTATTAGGTCTAACAGCTTTTTTTGGCAGCATCTTTAGTGTTTTCTGTATATATTCTCATGTTATCTGCAAATAGAGACAGTTTTACTTTTTCCATTCCAATTTGGACGCCTTTTATTTCTTTCCTAATAGTTCTTGCTAGGACTTTCAATAATATATTGAATAAAAGTGGCTGGAGTGGGAGAAAGTAGAATTTTTAATATGAAAGAAAAATGATACTGATGTAAGATAGAAAAGATTAATTGAAAACTTTGTAGTTTTGAATTGAATTGTAAGCATCAGTTGTAAGTGTAAACTCATAAAATGTATTTCATCTTTCCGAAGAAGTATATGTATTTTCTAGATCTCTCCACTGAAAGGGCCTAGAGGCAAGATCTTGGTCTTTAAATACCACCCTCATTAAAAGAATGATGGATATTTGGAGAAATTGAGCCTCCAAAAGTGGCAAGAAATGTACAAAATAATTGGGAAATTTAAAAAAAAATAATGGAGTCATGTCAAAAAAGTTTAGTAGCCATTTTGCAAAAGGTTCCCTTTGTCCAGATGGGTCTAACTGTGCATCAACAGGAATAATAACTCCATTGGATTTAGTCAGATCAGATGTGTAAATGCATGAGTATTTGATTATATTTTAAAAACCCTCAGATGTAAGCTATTATATATAGAATGGATAAACAAAAATGTTCTACTGTATAGCAGAGGACTATATTCAATATTCAGTGATAAACCATAATGAAAAAGAATACATATGTATGTGTATATATATATGTATATATATAACTGATCATTTACCTGTCCAGCAGAAATTAACACAACATTGTAAATCAACTCTATAGTACTTCATTTTAAAAAAAGTTACTTTTGAGGGGTGACTGGTGAATACAAGGAAACTATAAGTGCTTATCTTTTTACCTATATGAATTATATCTTACTATAATCAAACAATTGATGAGGAAAGTTTCTCCTTATGAAAGGCTTCCAGTTTTAGAAAGAACGATAGAATGTAATTAAATCAGTATATTTTCAACATATAATAAAGTAATGGATATACACAATAACAGTCAATGCCTGGTATTACCACAAACAAAAACATAAGCAGACAGTACACGTTTCTCTTGGAAGTACACACCACCACCCATGAAATACTTTTGCCCAAATTACCTAATTTCATTGTACTCAAGCCTCTATTCCTCAAAGAGGTTACCGCTTTTTTTTTTTTTTTGGCATTACCACATGCATGTAGGATCTAGTTCCTTGATCAAGGATTAAACTCAGGGCCCCCCTGCATTGGGAGCATGGAGTCTTAGCCACAGGACCACGAGGGAAGGCCCAGAAGAGGGCTTTTCTTTGAGGGGACAAGCAACAGGGCTGGAGAGGACAAGAGTGAGCTCTGGGGATGAATGGGTGGTGTGACTGGAGTGTTGATCAGGGAGTGTTCATCTCTGCAGTAGGCAAGGTAGACGATCCTCAGGAGGGTGTATAAGGAGGGATGGCCCCTTGTTCTTCAAGATGAAGGTCAAGATCCAGGCGTTTGTGGGGAGGGGAGAAAGCCTGACTGAAGTTTAGTTAGGTTAAATTAGTGGACATGGGCTGATTGGCCATGGGACCAACAGTTGAGCTAATCACTTATGAGACAGAGAGGTGGAATTTGGAGCATCTAAGGAATGGTGGTTCTTTGCAGGAAGCCATTTCTGGGACCCACAGGACAAAACTTGGTTCAACATTGTCAACTGTATACCAAGAATTATGTAAAATGTCTATAATGATAGGAATGTGAGAAAGAAAAAGAGCTGACTCCGGTAGCTAACTTTCACTTCTCTGATCTATTTGAATACATCATAATACTAAGTACTAGAAAGGATGTGCATCTAGGACAAAGTAGACCAGAATTAGGACAATACTATTCTGAGTTATGAAACGGCAATGTTACATTTCAGTGTTACCCAGAAAGCCTCTGGCATTTGGGGTTTTAATTCAAGTAAAAATATAATTTCAGTCTTCTTGTGCTGAAATTAGGTTGAAGTCTTTTTGATTCAGTGTAATGTTTTTAGTTCCCCATTTTCAATGTTTTAAAAACTGTTTCCAACTGAAGAAGTCTTAAACTAGCTTAAGTTGTCTACAGCTTAAAGTATGTATGTACTTAGAGAGTTCTTATTTAAACTTATATTTTATGAACTCACTGTTAGTTATTAAAGGCCGTTATTACTGACTCTCAGCAGGTTCATTTCAATTCCCAGTATTTAAGCTCTTCACAGTTAAAATACCAAAAAGGCTTACTCTACATTATGTACCAACAGCAAGAAAAAACATTTTCATAATTTGCTGAAGCAACTCTCAACTTATGCATACAAAACATGTTCAAGATCAAGGAAGTACCTCCTACCCATCCTCAGTATCATCAACAGAGGAATTTTCTCTTCCCACACAAAGAGGAAAGAAATTTCCACACAGTTGGTTTTTGGAGTGTGGGTGGGGGAAATGGCAGAAAGGAGTTAATGGCCAGCAATTAATTACCAGCCACTTCAAAAATGGGCACCCCTATCTTATCCGTGCTGCTAAAGTCTCCTTCCCTGTGAACACCCACCCCTGGGGGCAGGGCCTTTCCTGTTGCCATGAATACTTGGTTTACGTCACATTTTGAACAGGAAGGAAAGCCCATGCAGCGGTCCTAGGCGTTAGCTAGTTACCCGTGTGCATGGGCGCGGGTACAAGCCCTGACCCACAGCGCTGCTCCTGCCCACACACGAACCTGACGTGACAGACCAATGCCCAGTACACAGGTCTCTCTCAAACACACACCTATCCAACACCAGCTTCCTCTCGTTGAATTATGTAAAGTTTTGATAGAATTTCCCCCTAACCTAATTGAACAGTGACACCCCCGGCACATGCTGTTCCCCATCCCTGCCAAGTCTGCTTGTTAAAGATAAGTGACCCAAGTTTAATTTATGCCGTATCCTGTGGAGTCCAAGGGAAAATAAAAGCCAGTATCTATTGAAGAATTGTAATATGAGATTCTTTTCCAAAGGGACAGGCAAAGATCTTCAGGCGAGGTGGTAATAATATCTCATATGTAGCCACTAGAAATGTCATCGACTTATTATGAAATTATCTACTAGCCCTTTTAACTTCAAAATGACTAAAACAGCTTCTTGGTTGGATGGCTGACTTTAATAGGAAACCTGTCCACATTTGCCCTTTAGGGAATTCACATTCTCTCTGAACCATCCAATTCAAGGATGAACCTATTTAACATTTTCATTAGCACAATTCAAAGATTAATTAAGCACTCGTCTCTTCAAGGCTCCTCATCAGTGTTTGTTACCAGGTTTGCAAGTTAACTTCCTGAAGCTAAATCCATGATGGTGAATGTTCTAGGCAGCTGGCTAACCATAGTAACAGTATTGACGAAGTTTATTGCTGCATTTAATTGCCCTTGATAGTTTGAAACAGTTGTAACGAATTTATAAATACTTCGCATGAGACAGCAATGCAGATGGAAAGAATTGGCATTTATCCATGGGGGGGCCTGAGACAGAGCAAGAATGAAGGTCATAACCGAGACAAGGTTGCTTCCACCTATGTAAAACTTCTAGTTTTCATTTAAAAAATTAATGTTATTTTAATCATTTTGTCCTCCCCTCCATCACTTACAGATGAAATTGACATGGAAAAAATAACACAGAGAACTAAAGTCTGGGAACTACAGAGTACAATTTAATGAGGCCTAAGAAATCTCCATGACCTATATTTGGATGTCAATATGAAAAAAAAAAAGCTACACTAAAAGGATGGCAATTTTAAGTGAACTCAGCTAAAATCTGACCATTTATAATGGTTCTATCACAGAATTCCTGTCCTTACTTAGAGGAATAAATCCAAAGGAAAAAACTGTCCACAAATTGTATGACAGAGTAGAAAAGTTTTAGCTCCTCCCATGACTGGATTCAGTAAACACTTGTGTACACTGTTGTTAAAAGATAAACTAAAGCATGTTAATAATCTTGAAAGAGTTTCAGAAACACAGTCAGGGACGTAGAGAATAGACTGGTGGTTGCCGAGGGGCTGGAGGGATGAATTAGGCTATCTGGGACTGGCAGATGCAAACTGTTATACACAGGGTGGATAAACAGCCAGGTCCTTTTATATGGCACAGGGTACTATCATCAATATCCTGTGATAAATCATAATGGAAAAGAATAGGAAAAAGAATGTATATATGTATAACTGAGGCACTTTACGGTACAGCAGTGATTAACACAGCATTGTAATTCAACCAGAGTAGTAGTAATGTTAGTCAGCCAGTTAGCGTTCAGCTCTCTGTGACCCCATGGACTGTAGCCCTCCAGGCTTCTGTGTCCCAGGAATTCTCCAGGCAAGAATACTGGAGTGGGTGGCCATTCCCTTCTCCAGGAAATTCTTCCCGACCCAGGGCTCCAGTATTCTTGCCTGGAGAATCCCAGGGACAGAGGAGCCTGGTGGGCTGCCTTCCTTCTATGGGGAGGAGCACAGAGTCGGACACGACCGAAGTGACTTAGCAGCAGCAGCAGCGGGGATCAAACCTTTATCTCCTGCATTGCAGGCAGATTCTTTACCATCTGAGCCACCAGGGAAGCTCAGTTTTAAAAAATTCTTAAGAGTTTCAAATGGTCAGCACCAAGCCAGAAGTGATTAGGAGCCCCTTCTCCAAGGGGAGCTGTGACGTGACTTTTATAGAGAAGAGGGTGAAGCAAATCAAGGAAATTATTTGATGGGCTGTAGCTTAAGCAGCTGTCTTATTTGGGAAACCATTGCTGGCTGTTTGTGATTGGTTATCCTTAGGTTTTGGGGTGTTTTTTTTTTTGATGTTTTATAAAAATTTAATTTTATTGAAATATTGTTGATTTACAATGTGTTAATTTCTGCTGTATAGCAGTGATACAGTTATTCGTGTGTGTTCAGTTGCTCAGTCATATCCGACTGCAGCCCCAGACTGTATGTAGCCTACCAGGCTCCTCTGTCCATGAGATTCTCCAGGCAAGAATACTAGAATGGGTTACCACTTACTCCTCCAGGGGATCTTCCCGACCCAGGGATCGAACCTGAGTCTCCTGCATTGGCAGGAAGATTCTTTACCATCTGAGCCACCTGAGAATCCTTAGTTACATATAGATTGATTGTTTTTCATATTCTTTTCCATTATGGTTTATCACAGGATATTGACTGTAGTTCCCTGTGCTATACAGTAGGACCTTGTTTTTATCCATCTTATGTGTAACAGTTTGCCTCTGCTAACCCCAAACTTCTAATCCATCCTTCTCCCACGTCCCCTCCCCACTGGCACCCACAAGTTCTGTTCTGTCTGTCTGCGAGTCTGTTTCGTCGATAAGTTCATTTGTGTCATATTTTAGATTCCACGTAGAAGTGATAGCACATGGTATGTCCTTAGATTTTGATTTAACCTTGAAGCATTCTGGGCTGGTTTCAGTTGGCTTACGTAAACTGCTAAGGCATTAGCGTCTCCTCAGTCTAATGGCCTTCTTAAATTAACACTGTGTTCAAGTAAAAAAAACCACTAGAATGAGATGGGAATGTGGACTAAAACGTATGCTTAAAAATGGTCTTTGAGTACAAGCTGTTCCTAATTTGGAAAACAATCTGGACATGTATCCCACCAACTAGAATGTAACTACAGGAGTGACATATCAGGGACTTTGATAACGTACAGAAGAGACGTGCTGTGATAAACAAAAACAAAGCACAGAGGAGAGAACGTTTGACTGGAAACAGAAAAAGAAAAAACTCACCAAAGAGGCATTTAACTTTGGATCTTCCAGACCGAGAGATCGAACCCTCATCTCCTGTGTCTCCTGCACTGCAGGTGCATTCTTCACCACTGAGGTATCAGGGATGCCATTTGATGCTTATTATCATGCACTAGGTAAGGTGGAATTCCCCACTCCCTGCCTGCAAGTGCTAGGGGTCTCCTATAAACTGGAGGGTGTTTTGCCCTAACTTATTGGTTGTGCAAGAATGAACTGCTGTTGGGCTTGATTAATTAGTAGATAGACTGTTGGGTGGTATACTTAATGGTTATTGGATGCAACTTGCAATGCTGAATAAAAAACTTAATGCATTGAGTATCTGAACAATACTGCTGTGAACCTACCCTTGGCCTGTGGCTGTGAGCACGTGTAGGATGGGTAAGTGAGGCGCCCCTCTGTGTCCACGTGCTAGGGCTGCCGTAACATGGCCTCACAGGTTTGCTGTAAAACAGAAATTTATTTTCTCACAGTTCTGGAGGCTGCCCATCCACGAACAAGGGGCCGGCAGTGTGATTTCCTCTCTCCTTGGGGAGCACACGCTTCTCTCTCTTGCTGCCGCTTTCAGGCGTACACACTATTCCTGGAGTCTCTTCCTTTTCTTATAGGGGCAGCAACCGTCATATTGGATTGGGGTCCCATTCTGTTTCACTGTCACTTAATCACCTCTTTCAAGACCACATCTCCAAATATGTTACCTTCTGATGTATCTGTTCATTGGCATTGGGATTTCAACGTATGAACTTGATAGAGGGATGAAATTCAGTCCATTAACATTACAAAGAACTGGTTAGATGAAAAGGATGGCTGCAGGCATCTTGTATTTGTAGATTACAATTTACACAGCAATTTTACAATGCTTATGTCATTTAATTTGAACAGACCTTTGTTATCTGGTCCAAAATTTTCTTGAATATAGTTGTACCTACAGAAGAATTTTGCTGACAGATTTACCTGGAATGATTAAAGGATACAGCTTGAAGGATCTGCAAAGCATATTAATCTGCAAAGTAATCTTCAAATCCCAGCTAGCTCTAGATATAGCTTATATTGAGGAACAAATCCAGTGAAAACAGCACTAAACTAAGCAAAGGAATTGGAAGGCTTGAAGGCTTGACTGGGGCTGGAGGATCTGTTTCCAAGGTGGTGCACTCAACTGGCCATTGACACAAAGCCTTGGTTTCTAGACATGGACTTCTCCACAAAACGGTTTGAAATGTTCTTGTGACATGTTCTTTACATGACATGTAGAGAGCAGTATTGCGTAAGAACCTGGAATGTTAGGTCCACCAATCAAGGCAAATTGGAAGAAGTCAAACAGGAGATGGCAGGAGTGAACATCGACATTCTAGGAATCAGTGAACTAAGATGGACTGGAATGGGTGAATTTAAATCAGATGATCATTTTATCTACTACTCTGGGCAGGAATCCCTTAGAAGAAATGGAGTAGCCATCATAGTCAACAAGAGAGTCCAAAATGCAGTACTTGGATGCAATCTCAAAAACAACAGAATGATCTGTTTGTTTCCAAGGCAAACCATTCAATATCACAGTAATCCAAGTCTACGCCCTGACCAGTAACGCTGAAGAAGCTGAACAGTTCTATGAAGATCTATAAGACCTTTTAGAACTAACACCCGCAAAAGATGTCCTTTTCATTACAGGGGACTGGAATGCAAAAGCAGGAAGTCAGGAAACACCTGGAGCAATAGGCACATTTGGCCTTGGAGTACAGAATGAAGCAGGGCAAAGGCTAATAGAGTTTAGCCAAGAGAACACACCGGTCATAGCATACACCCTCTTCCAACAACACAAGAGAAGACTCTACACATGGACATCACCAGATGGCAAACACCGAAATCAGACTGATTCTATTCTTTGCAGCCAAAGATGGAGAAGCTCTATACAGTCAGCAAAAACAAGACCGGGAGCTGACTGTGGCTCAGATCATGAACTCCTTATTGCCAAATCCAGACTTAAATTGAAGAAAGTAGGGAAAACCACTAGACCATTCGGGTATGACCTAAATCAAATCTCTTATGATTATACAGTGGAAGTGAGAAATATTTAAGGGACTAGATCTGATAGAGTGCTTGATGAACTACAAACAGAGGTTCGTGACACTGTATAGGAGACAGGGATCAAGACCATCTCCAGGAAAAAGAAATGCAAAAAAGCAAAATGGCTGTTTGAGAGGGCCTTTCAAATAGCTGTGAAAAGAAGAGAAGCGAAAAGCAAAGGAGAAAAGAAAAGATAGTCCCATCTGAATGCAGAGTTCCAAAGACTAGCAAGGACAGATAAGAAAGCCTTCCTCAGCAATCAATGCAAAGAAATAGAGGAAAACAACAGAATGAGAAAGACTAGAGATCTCTTCAAGAAAATTAGAGATACGAAGGGAACATTTCATGCAAAGATGGGCTCAATAAAGGAAAGAAATGGCATGGACCTAACAGAAGCCGAGGATATTAAGAAGAGGTGGCAAGAATACACAGAACTGTACAAAAAAGATCTTCACTACCCAGTTAATCCCGATGGTGTGATCACTCACCTAGAGCCAGACATCCTGGAATGCAAAGTCAAGGGGGCCTCACTACAAACAAAGCTAGTGGAGGTGATGGAATTCCAGTTGAGCTATTTCAAATCCTAAAAGATTGCTGCTGTGAAAGTGCTGCACTCAATATGCCAGCAAATTTGGAAAACTCAGCAATGGCCACAGGACTGGAAAAGGTCGGTTTTCATTCCAATCCCAAAGAAAGGAAATGCAAAAGAATGCTCAAACTACCACACAATTGCACTCATCTCATATGCTAGTAAAGTAATGCTCAAAATTCTCCAAGCCAGGCTTCAGCAATACGTGAACCGAAAACTTCCAGATGTTCAAGCTGGTTTTAGAAAAGGCAGAGGAACAAGAGATCAAATTGCCAACATCCTCTGGATTATCGAAAAAGCAAGAGAGTTCCAGAAAAACATCTACTTCTGCTTTATTGACTATGCCAAAGCCTTTCATTGTGTGGATCACTATAAGCTGTGGAAAATTCTGAAAGAGATGAGAATACCAGACCATCTGACCTGCCTCTTGAGAAACCTGTATGCAGGTCAGGAAGCAAGTTAGAACTGGACATAGAACAGACTGGTTCCAAATCGGAAAAGGAGTACATCAAGGCTGCATATTGTCACCCTGCTTATTTAACTTATATGCAGAGTACATCATGAGAAATGCTGGGCTGGAAGAAGCACAAGAAATATCAATAACCTCAGATATGCAGATGACACCACCCTTATGGCAGAAAGTGAAGAGGAACTAAATAGCCTCTTGATGAAAGTGAAAGAGGAGAGTGAAAAAGTTGGCTTAAAGCTCAACATTCAGAAAACTAAGATCATGGCATCTGTTCCCATCACTTCATGGGAAATAGATGGGGAAACAGTGGAAACAGTGAGAGGCTTTATTTTGGGGGGCTCCAAAATCACTGCAGATGGTGATTGCAGCCATGAAATTAAAAGATGCTTACTCCTTGGAAGGAAAGTTATGACCAACCTAGACAGCATATTAAAAAGCAGAGACATTACTTGGCTGACAAAAGTCCGTCTAGTCAAGGCTATGGTTTTTCCAGTAGTCATGTATGGATGTGAGAGTTGGACAGTGAAGAAAGCTGAGTGCAAACAATTGATGCTTTTGAACTGTAGTGTTGGAGAAGACTCTTGAGAGTCCCTTGGACTGCAAGGAGATCCAACCAGTCCATCCTAAAGGAAATCAGTCTTGAATATTCATTGGAAGGACTGATGTTGAAGCTGAAACTCCAATACTTTGGCCACCTGATGCAAAGAGCTGACTCATTTGAAAAGACCCTGATGCTGGGTAAGACTGAGGGCAGGAGGAGAAGGGGACAACAGAGATGGTTGGATGGCATCACTGACTTACTGGACATTAGTTTGGGTGGGCTCCAGGAGTTGGTGATAGACAGGGAGGCCTGGTGTGATGCAGCTCACGGAGGTGCAAAGAGTTGGACATGACTGAGCGACTGAACTGAACTGAACTGTGAAATGGCAGCTGGCTTCCTCAGAGTAAGTGATCCAAGAGAGCAAATAAGAAACTATAGTGTCTTTCATGACCTAGGCTTAGGGACTCTCACCTTTACCATTCATGTTTCTCCATTTGTTTTGAGTCAAGTCCAGTCCATGCTCAGGGCGTTCCCATAATTATTTTAAAATTGAAGTATAGTTGACCTAGATTGTTATGTTAATTAAAGTGATGCTGTTTTATATATTAAAAAAATTGTTTTCCATTATGGCTTATCATCGGACATGGAATATAGTTCTCTGTGCTATATAGTTGGACCTTGTTTATCTTTCTGTATATAAAGCTTACATCTGCTCACCCCAATGTCCCACTCCATCCTTCTTCCATCCCCTTACCCCTTGGCAACCACAAGTCTATTCTCTATGTCTGTGATTCTATTTATTGACAGATTTGTGTCCTATTTTAGATTCACATATAAGTGATACCATTCAGTTTCTCTTTATGACTTCTTCACTTAGTATACAATTTCTAGGTTCATCCAATGGCACTATTTCATTCCTTTTATGACTGAGTAGTCTTCCATTGCATATATGGACATCTTTATCTGTTCATCTGTCTATGGACATTTAGCTTGTTTTTTGTGTCTTGGCTATTGTGAATAGTGCTGCTGTGAACATAGGGGTACATGTATCTTTTTGAATTAGTTTTTGCATGGATGTATGCCTAGCAGTAGGACTGCTGGGTCATATGGTAATTCTATTTTTAGTTTTATGAGAGACTTTGATGCTGTTTTCCATATGGTTGCATTAATTTACATTCCCACCAGCAGGTAGGAGGGTTCTTTTTTTCTTCAGACCCCTTCCAGCATATATTGTTTGTAGACTTTTAAACATATCTCATTGTAGTTTTGACTTGCATTTCTCTATTTATTAGCAATGTTGAACATCTTTTCACATGCCTCTTGGTCATCTGTACGTCTTCTTTGGAGAAATGTCTATTCAGATATTCTGTCCATTTTTGGGTTGGGTTGTTTGGGGTTTTTTGTTGAGCTGTATGAGCTATTTGTTTATTTTAGAAATTAAGCCATTGTTGGTTACACTGTAAATAATTTTTTCCCATTCCATTCTCTTAACTGGAGAAGTAGGCAGGTAGGTAGTTTGCTATCTACCTAGCTAACAGATATATCTAATGTACATTAACATCAGGAGGAAAATCTGACCTAGAAGCCCTAACTCTTTTCAGAAGCCATAGCCTGAATTTCCCTCTCCTGTGCTCTGAGCCCCTGACGAGCCAACTGACACATCTCGGGCATGTCTCTGAACCACTGTCTCAGAACTTCTAAAGTTTCTCTCTTGATTTTTTCTTTGACCCACTGCAGTAGCCTCCAAATACTTGGGAATTTTCCAGTTTTCTTGTGATTGACTTCTAGTCATACTACTGTGCTCAGAAAAAATGATTATTGTTTTGCTCTTAAATTTATTAATATTTTTTGTGGCCTAACATATCTATCATGGAACGATTCCATGTGTGCTTAAGAATGTTATTTTGAGTGGAATATTCTGTATTATGTTTCTAAGTCCACTTGGTACAATACATCCTTTTAAGACAAATATTGCCTCATTTTTATCTGGATGATCTATCCATGATGAAAATGGAGTATTAAAGTCACCTACTATTATTGTCAAATTTCTTTGTAGGCTTATTAATATTTGCTTTATTTAGGTGCTCCTATGTCAGGTATGTAAATATTGTAAAACATTATATCCTCATCAGGTTGACCTCTTTATCAGGATACAATGACCTTCTTTGCTTCTCACTATAGTTTTTGTCTTAAAAGTCTATTTTGTTTGATATAAGCATAGCTACTCCAACTTTCTTTTGGTTTCCATTTGCATGGACTATCTTTTGCTATTCCTTCACTTTCAGTCTGTGTGTGACCACAGATTTGAAGTGAATCTCTTGTAGGCAGAATACAGCTAGGTCTTGGTTTTTTAATCCATTCAGCCACTTGATGTCTTTTGATTTGAGAATGCAGTCTAGTTACTAGAATTATTGGTAAGTATGTACTTATTACCACTTTGCTGTTTTCTGGCTACTTTGTAATTCTTTTTCTTCCTCTTGCTCTCTTTGTGATTCTATTTTCTGTAGTGGTATGCTTAGATTTTTCTATCTTTCGTGTGTCTTTTATAGGTTTTTGCTTTGTGGTACCATGATGCTTACATAAAACAACTTATTTATTATAGCCTATTTTAAGTTGATGACAAGTATGGACTCAAGCTAATTGTAATTACAATTCTACATCGTAATCCCCACCATTTTAAATTTATTTTATTTATAAATAAGTGTAAAAATTTGTATCTTTTTATTAACAAATAAACATTAACAAATCAGTATGGCGTAAGTTATTCTGACTAATTTTGTCTTTTAACCTGCACACTAACCTTATAAGGACTTAACCCATTATTGTTACATTAGCTTTTTCTAAATTTTACTATGTATTTACCTTTACTAGATTTATACTTTGCTTTTCTTGCTAATAATTAGTATGCTTTCATTTCAGCTTAAAGTCCCTTTAACATTTCTTGTAAGGCCGAGACCAGTGGTGATTAACCACATTGGCGTTTCCTGTCTAGGAAAGTCTTAATCTCTCTGTTAAACTTTGCCAGGCGGAGAATTCTTAGTTGGCAGTTTTCTTCCTTTCAGCACTTTGAATATCTCCTACCACTTCCTTCTGGGGTGTAAAGTTCTTATTGATAAAGTCTGCTGATAGTCGTATAGGGGTTCCTTTATTAAGTATCAAGTGGTTTTTTTCTTGCTGCTGTTAAGATACTCTCTTGGTCTTTAACCTGAACCTTAATTACTAGGTGTCTCAGTATGGGTCTCTTTATGTTGTTGTTTAGGGACCTTGTCTCTCCAGGGCAGGTCTTAGAAGTTGGGATGCAAGATGTGGAGTTCAACTCCTCACTCCTCAGGGAGAACACAGGGTTGCAACTTCCCTCCTGACTGTGGGTCTCCACACTGAGAGTGGAGTTGATAGTGAGATTCTGTCTCAGCCTCTCCCAACAGCTTAGAAGTGGTTTCTTCCTTGTAGGAGTCGCTTGGTTAATTTTGTTTTTTCTTTTTTCAGAGGAAACTGTTCCTATCTTGAGCTGGAACCCATATCCTTTTAAAATAACAAATTGAAAGCATCACTGACACTATAGATACTGTTTACTTTAATCTTTACCCAACTGAACAGTAAGGAGTAACAGTCGGGATGTTCTGCGGATGCCAGAAATTCTCAGATTAAGAGAGATTAAGTCACAAGTGGTCATGGGGAAGGATGGGAACGATAACCTGCAGTTACTGATCAGAATTAAGAGAAATGACAGGTCAGATTTTTAACATATTAAGGTACTACTTGAGTATGTTGAGAATTTTTAATGAAAAAGTTAGTACAAGACTTTACAAAATAGGACATTTGCCCCTCCCAAAAGAAACCAACTGATTGAACAGAATTTAAGTATCTGTTAACTCTCATTTTATTTACTCTGGATTGCAGACAATAGTCTTCTCTAGGTGGACAACTCCTTGTTGCAAGCAGCTAGAGTCCAGCTGTGGCAAGCGGACAAACTTCATCAGTTAGGAGACAGAAGACTTTACTAACAAATAGTTTATAGATAAAAAGGTGTTTCCACGAATACTGGTCCAAGAAATTTTATGGAAAATCCAACAAAAGTTCACTTTAGAAAACCTTTATGGGTATATGATTAGCAATACGTAGAATGTTTAAAAATATTATGAGACTTAACACTACATTCCCATTGGGAGCATAAAGCTCTGAGTACTGTGACTAAGCAAATTTTTCTTTTACAACATAACAAAAGATATTCAAACTAAAAAGGTAACAGATTTGACTAAATGACAAATCTACCTATATAGTTTTCATTCTGTAAAGAAATAACTTGTGAAATACTCCTAAAAGTCACTGGACAGAACAGGATAACCATAACTTTTGTTATACTCCATACTTCTTTGAACTCAGAGAATCTAGGACTTTAAAATCTTTATGCTACAGAGAACAAAATTATCAACTAAAACAGAAGGTAATTTTCTAAAGGGTATTCATTCTCCAGGTCATTAAAGAATTTTACATTTTTTCTTTATTCAAAAGAGTTACCAACTGGTAAGACGAAACAGACGAAACAAGCTGAACAATCCTTTTGCTTGCCTTTCTGGCTTTTGCTTTGCTACTTGCAGTTTTCTTATACATGCTTTCCAGGTCATCTGGAAATATGACTACTTCCTTTGCTGGGTAAGTATTTTATAAAAATTAGGTGCACAATGAATGTTCCTGAACATAAACTTTCAACCTGTTACAGTATATCACCCATAGAGAAAAGGTACAAAACTACTGAGACAGGTAATGTAGAATTACAGTTTTAACACAAACCTGTGAAAGGCAATTGTCAAATTACAATTTTGATTGGTTTCCTTCATTATTTTTACTGTCTGCCCACAAATTCTGCAGTTTGGAGTCCATTTCAGATCCTTCTAAGAGTCCACTTCATGAGTTAAATATGTACATACAAAATAAAGCAGATATACTGTAACTTATAAAAAGTAAATTGTTTTACATATTATAGGTTGGAGGTGGGTTAATATAATCAAAGGTTACAGTTCTGAAAAGTATGGTTTGTTTCAAGTATTACTGAGCTATACTTAAAGTACATCCTCAACTCTTCTCACATTATTTACAGCTGTCCAATAACTTGAACAGTAAAATATCTGAAGTATGAAACATATAATGTTGATGACAAATGTTTCTGAACATCAGGAATAAGATTAATGAACAAAGTAAATCTAGAACAGGAAAGGGAAGGTACATTTATTAAAAATAAAAATAGATGACAGTCTCTGATAACAAACAAACCATAGAGAACTGAAATATATCCAATATACACTGTAACAATGCACATGTAATTTAAAAAACTGAAGAGTCATTAAGTAGTTCTGCTTCGAATTTCAGAAAGCAGGAGCGTGGCTTGCTCCTGCGGGAGGCCGGCCCCCACACAGCAGCACCCTCTGTGGCCTGTGCGTCACAGTGGTGCACGGTGTGTGTGTGTGTGTGTGTGCTCCTTCAGTGAGCACACTGTTTCTGGAGAAAATCGCAGTTTCTGTAAGGATGATCCAGTACGTAAGTCAGTGGCTCTAGCTCCATTTCATAAAAAATCTGTGTAGGTTAGAAGCATAAGGACGACCGTTTTCAAAAGCTTCAGTTTTACCAAAAGGTACAGAATAAACAACTCAATCTAGATGCTTTCACATTATTTTGGACAGTGTAAAAATTTATGTAAAATCTTAAGCTCGCCAAACTAGTGTCTTTATCAAAAGTTCATCACTATTTTAGCATGGCTGGTCTTTTCTGTCTTTGTCACTAATAATGCTTGTCAAACCAAAGGACTTTGAAAGCGAATACGCACTGCTGAAAGAAAATAGTACCGAAAATGTACCTGGACTTCAGTCTTAAGACACACACAGTTCCTGTTGGATACTGGACTGTGAAAGTTTATTATCTTCAGTCTTTTCAGGTCCTGGGGCTTGGCACATGGTCTTTCGCTTAAATAATCGAAGACTCAGTCGTAACAGTTCATTGTCTACCATTGGAGCATTTGTATAAGCTTGTTTTACGGTGCCCTATTTGTAGAAAACGTTTAAAAAGATGTAGATTAGGTGACAGTAGAAAAGACAGGTTTAACTGCTAACAAAAATCAGTTATAAGAAAAATCAGTTTGGGATAGGTATTAAATTAGCTGTGCGTACATGCTAAGTCGCTTTAGTCATGTCCAACTCTTTGTGACCCCATGGATTGTAGCCTGCCAGGCACCTCTGTCCATGGGATTCTCCAGGCAACAATACTGGAGTGGGTAGCCATGCCCTCCTCCAGGGGGCATTCCCAACCCAAGAATCAAACATCTCCTGCATTGGCAGGCAAGTTCTTTACCAGTAGCACCACGTAGGCTGTACTGGATATTTAAAAGCAAAATTAAGAAATGGTGTTTTCAGACTCAAGGAATCTTAGAAAAGAAAGCAATCTTTAGAGGGTGCCTAGTCTAACTTCTTGTTTAAAGTAGGAATCTTGACAATCCCTGACAGGTAATTAAGTAGTTTTTACTTCATCATTTCCAATGACAAAACAACAAAAAACAAATGGCACATTGTATTGTTAAGTAGTACGATTTCTTACACATGCCGAAATAAAATCTTATATGAAGCTACACACTAATTCAATCTTACTTTCACAGGGCACCGAACATTCCATACTCTTTACTGGTCTGCTAATGGGCCATAAAATGCACAAACATCTCTAGAACTGAACTAATTCTCCAAAAGACAGCTGATCCATGCAATCTACTGAGAAACTACCACCTCCTTTGTTCCAAGAGGTAAACCTCTATTATTAGAACCTAAAGCACTTATTAGAAGTGTTGACAGTTACTGTCGTAAAATTTTGCTAAACATTCTCCAACCATGCATAATGAAATATGGTCAAATTTGCTATTTCCAGCACTCTATTTCCCTTCTGGAATCCTTAAAGGAACAATGATGCCTTGGTCATCTTTGCATTACAAAAAAAGATTTTTTTAAAGTTGTGATACAGTAAAACTGGCTTTTTATGTATATGGTGCTCAGTTTTTAATTCATGTTTATAGTTAAGAAACCATGACCACAATCAGAATAGAGAAATTTCATCATTCAAAAAAGAAAAAACCTCCCTTTGTTTTCCCTCTGTGCGCCATCTTCTCCCCAACTCTAACCCCTTATAACCAACAACATAACAGCCAAACCACAACAGAACTTTGATAATGTCATGGTCACGTTCTGCCCTGAGCTGGAAGGGTTTACAAGGTCCTGAACGATGGTTCTCAATGAGTGGTCTGCAGGGGTGTTTTTGGCTATCATAATAATTGAAGGGTGCTATGGCGTATTAGAGAAGGAACCAGGAAATGTTACAGAATATTTTTTATAAAAAGGGAGCAGGAGTCTGATGACACTGCAAACCATACAGCCGCTCAACTGGGGTTCCCCACCTGAACCAAACAGAAACTAGCTGGGTTTCAAGTCCCTTTATTCTTCTCAAGTAAATGCCTACATGTAATCACTTGTATTTACTGCCTCTCTTCAACTTGGTATATTTACATAAACACTATATATATAAAAACATGCTCTATACAGTAATAAAATCTCCTTACCACTCTGTATCTGGGAAATGGTTTTCCTTGATCTTCAATTTAAATAAATTTCTAGTATATTTTATTACCTAAAGAAACTCTGCAAATGAAAAGCATTCACAGGAATAGAGTTTTTTAAATTTTCTTTAAGCCTCAATAACAATTTGCTATTCAAAACAAATGTTCTACAACAATATTAAAGTAAAATAAAAGGTATTATAAATTCTAATAAAATTCTTTCTCTTACATGTGTATAAGACTGGGAAAACAACTCATAAAAACTGATAATGAGACCTCAACCTACTGTAAAGCAATCAAATGAAAATATGTCCATACAACTCAACACTTTCCAAGTTTTTTAAGGAAATGACCGTACCTTCTCATTTTTAACAAGCTGCTTTCGGATTGCAGAATCCCTTCTGAAGCATAACGCTTTACAACATGGTCCAAGATTACTAAGCAGATTTGCTCTTTCCTCTTTTCGCAGTAATGCAGCCATGTTGAGAGCCCCAAGTTCATGTTCAAAGAGACTGTCTGCATCTTTCCAAAAAAAAAAAAACCACACATTAAGGTTTCTGAAAACAGTGTTAACAATTTGTTAAGATGAATATTCCACAAAGTCTATATATTATTGACGTCACCAACATTGGTGAAAATTTTTTATATTAAAGGCAATATGCGCTCTGTGAGAGAACACCATACATGTAGTTTTGCTGCTGCTGCTTAGTTGCTTCTGTTGTGTCCAAATCTGTGCGACTGACCCCATGGACTGCAGCCCTCCAGACTCCTCTGTCATGGGATTCTCCAGGTAAGAATACTGGAGTGGGTTGCCATGCCCTCCTCCAGGGGATCTTCCTGACCCAGAGATCAAACCTGGGTCTCCTGAACTGCAAGCAGATTCTTTACCACTGAGGCACCAGGGAAGCCCAGTTTTGCTGTTAGTCTCAAACAAAAATATTCTGATATCTTAAGAAAAGTGACTAAAAAAAGCAAAATGGGGAGAAAGAATTTAGACATGGGTTACTATGAGAAGAAAAGTTCAAGTTAATTAGTAAAGTCAAATTCAATATATTGCTTACTATCAACTACTAAAAGTTCTAGGTTCAGGACATTACTACATTTTAATCTTGCTATTATAATGTGACTACAATGTGACCCCCCCCAAAAATGTTAGGAAAGTGATTACATGTTAGATGATCTACAAATTTTATCCAATATTTGGTCACTATAAAAACCTGGGACAATGCATCAAACTAAAATCACTTTAAGTTACAGCCTGCCTACAAGGTGAGGAGAAAACAACCTGTTAAAAATAGACAAAACGGAAATAAAAATTTAGAAAACAGGACCAGTCAATAATCGAAATGAATAAGAATAGTAACTTCAAAGCTAGTACTCTCAAGAGCTGGCCAAGAGTACAAATGGTACTGGGTAGTATTTCTATAACAACATGGTCAAACAGGTTACTGCTAGAAAGGGAAAGAGTAAAGAACCACCTACACATAAAAACAAAGCAGACACAGGTGACTAAGAATTGATGGACCTGCATTATGTATTTCATTTCCTGAACTGCCAAGCATAAATAGTGAGATTACATAATCAGGTAACAAGAAACTTGTCTTATGTAATATAGTTAATAATAGGTTTATAACAAAAGCAAAAATGTAAATAAAAACTCAAAAATAGTTCACAAACTCTATCAGAATCATCTGGGAAGCTTTTTAAAATACAGTGGGAGAGTCTTCCCACTAGATCTACAGACTCTCCACAGTTGGAACAAGGTTACCTTAGAGGGGAAAAGGCACTCCCTCACGTGATTCACACACAGCAGTGTTTGAGCCAATTACACAGTCATATAATGCACACTATTTAAAAAACCAAACATTAACTACCACCCCACTGTAAGTACAAAGGAAGAAAGCTTCATTTAGTCCAAGCACTTCCTTGAAAACTACTCATTAGAACAAATCACTTTTTATTTAAAATCCCTTCAGCTTTTATAAAGTATAAAACACACTTGGAAACATCCCTAGAAAGCATACCATGATCAGCCTTAGTTTCTTCCAAGATCTAAACTGACCAGTACCAAATGACTCGAGAAGATTAAACCTAAGTGCAAGTAAACCAAAGGAACTAAAATAACTGGGGAAGTTTAGTTCAAAAGAACTTAATCATACTATCAGCAGAAAACCTAAGACGAAATTTAGATTTTAGTACACATGCACGTTTTCTGCTTTAAGTCTTTAGAATTTAAAACACATACTGGGAAATTAGGATTGACATATATACACTACCGTGTGTAAAACAGCTAGAGGGAAGCTGCTGTACAGCACAGGGAGCTCAGCTCAGTGCTCTGTGATGACTTAGAGGGGTGGGATGGTGAGGAGCGGGCAGAGGTGGTAGGAGGCATGTTCAAGAGGGAGGAGACACATGCATACATATAGCTGATTCACATCACTGCACAGCAGAAACTAACAAAATTGTAAAGCAATTATACTCCAATTAAAAAATTACATACTGAGTAGAGATACTTTCTTCAGTATTGAGACACAGGAACAGATGGGTTAGAAAAAAAATCACTATCAGTTATTTCACAAATATTTATCAAATACTATGTGTCAGGTACTATTCAAGGCAATGGCAAAATTAGTAGTACAGATCATCAGACACTGGATATATAGCAGTGAATAAAGTCCTATTCCTTACAGACTTCTATTCAGTATCATATTATTCTCTAATAAAGCTATCTCACCACCAAAAAACAAGACTACTTGGTAAAGTATTAGTCGCTCAGTCATGTCCGACTCTTTGAGACCCCATGGACTGCAGCCCACCAGCCGCCTCTGCCCATGGGATTCTCCAGGCAAGCATACTGGAGTGGGTTGCTATTTCCTCCTCCAGAGGCTCTTCCTGACCCAGGGATCGAAGCCGGGTCTCCCACACTGCAGACAGATTCTCTACTGTCTGAGCCACCAGGGAAGCCTGGACTACTTGGTAAGGAAAAATCAAATCCCTCTTCAGTATGTATTTTCACTGTTTAAGTGATCATTAGTCAGGGACAAATTATAGTGTGATTTTGCTAACTATGCAACAGATTTTAACTTGAAATGCCATTAAAAAAAGTCACAGAATCAAATAGATGCAGATGTGGATAAGATCTTAGGGGTTTCACTACATCATTTTATGCTCACACGAGTTCCCTGCTTAAGACCACGGAGCCAATCAAACAAGGTAGAAAGAATAGGGCGAGAACTTAAAGACACTGGTCATTTGTCAGATTAACACATATTCACTCATTATAATTTTTCTTACACATACACTCTATGTATACTGGGCCATATTAAAATCAAGACAGTTAGCTAACAGCTGAAGAAAGAACATGTATTCATGAAACATAAACTTTTCTCAATTTTCTATTAGTAAAAAGCTCAATTCTTTTACCTCAAACTTCTTCACTCTCACGAACACGATAAAACATTAAATAATCTTACTGCTTTCACCTTTTACCTCCTTTTCTTTTTTCCACATTCCTTTCCGCATTAATAAGCTGTCAAAACACAGGAGATCTTCCCAGGGACTGAACCCAGGTCTCCCGCATTGCAGGCGGATTCTTTACCATCTGAGTCGCCAGGGAAGCCCAAGAATACTGGACGGGGTAGCCTATCCCTTCTCCAGGGGAACTTCCCGGCCCAGGAATCAAATTGGGGGTCTCCTGCATTGCAGGTGGATTCTTTACCAGCTGAGCTACCAGGGAAGCCCAATAAGCTGCCAAAACACAGTGAGGTAGGTTTCAGATAACAGGAGGAAAAAAAAAAATTCTACAAACTAAAAATGTTCTGGAATTATAAAAAGCTATAGCTGTTTTCACTGTCTAAAATCAATGTGATAAAATATTTTCAAACTAAATAGCAGTAGTAATATTTACTACGCATCACTGCAGTCAAAAACTTCTGTTTTACTTGTGAAACATTTGTTCCTCCTAACAATCAGGTGGCTTGGCAGTATAATTACTCCCAGTCTGCAGATGGTGACAGTAACATATAGTTTAACTATGGCTAGTAAGTGGTGTACTTACTGGAATTCAGGCCATGTGGTTCACAGACTGAGTTCTTAAGCACTTTGTAAAAGGCTCAGTTCTTAAGCACTTTGTAAAAGGCTCAACCTAAATATCTGCACTTGAACAATATTCTCCATTTCCCAGGGGAAAGCACTGCCCAGATTATCAATGTGCTTAGATACGAAAAATATTTAAGCTCACTTTCCTAAGATCTACTTCACTTAGCCCTGGGCAAAGCATTGAGCACTTTCACACTTACCTGTTAAAAAAGTAACTTTGATGCAGAAAGATCATTGCGCTATGTTTACAACTCATCTGTAGGTTTAAATTTCTCTCAAACTCTGGCCATGAGGATTAAATCACTTATTATGAAAATAAGTGATTCTTAAAAACAAAATTCTTATATCATAACTGCTACATAAGAACAGAACAGAATCGTTTTCAAAGGCATCTTCATATTTATATTAGATATTACACACTTAAATTGGGATGGAATTACCTTTGGGCTTTTCTAAAAGTCTCTGACATGTTTCTTTGACTTTTGTGAAGAGTTCAGGACCAGCCAACTTTTTAGAAATGCCAACTCGCAGCATAACAGCTCCAGGTGTGAATTTTAAGAGCGCAGCCCCAGGCTCTCGTGGTTCTTTTGGATGCTTTGGCATAAGACCAGACCAATCCACGTCTATCACATCTAGCGGATCTACAAAAAGTTATAGAATTTTCTTACACCAAGAAATACCATTTCTGTTATCCAGGGAGAAATACAGATTGCAAGACACAGGAAAGCAAACAATAAGTAACTTAAATTTTTTTTAAAAAAAGGCATATTCTTACAAGATTTTCTATAAAAACTAGTATTTAGAATCTAAGAAATTTTACAAATAAACTTCCTCACCAAAGGAAAATAGTAGAGGTCACAGGCAAGTGCTCCCACCCACCCACATTTCTTTTATATGTGGAATCTAAAAGAATCAAACAAAAAGAAATCCAAACTCCAAGATACAAAGATTGGTGGTTTCCAGAGAGGAGGGATCTGAAGGTTTGACAAAATGTGTGAAGGGTATCAAGAGGTACAAACTTGCAATGAAAAATAAAGCATGGCAATGCGATGTACAGTGTGGCGACTCTAGTCAACAACACTGTAGCCCAACATTAAAAGTTGCTACAAAGTATGAAAAGTTCTCATCGCAAGGAAAAAAACTATGTAACTCTGCATGGTGGTAGATGACACCATGTCTAGGTAAACAGACAATGTTGTGATCATGTTGCAACATATATACAAATGTCTAATCACTATGTTGTGCACCTGAAATTAATGTAATTTATGTCAATTATACTTCAATAAAGAAAAACCCAAAACACACAAAAAGCAAGCAAACAAGCACCTAAACAAACCCATTCCTACAAATAATGCCTTTAAATTGCTTGACAGTCTCAATGAAAGAATTCCACTATTTCACTAAGACTAGGTCTGACATTTTGAAACTTGGTACCAGAATCGTCCAAGGGTTAATTAAATCTAGGAATGTATTTAGTTTGCATGTGTATATGCATAAACAGACACTACTTTTCAAAAAAACAATTCATTATGAAATAACTTTAAGAATCAGGCAGTGGCTATAATCTGAGAATAATCTATCCACTGATAAGGAACAGTTTAGGAAATTAACAAAATAATGTTCTATTCAGAAACACCTAATAGCTGATAATAAAGATAACATACATACATTATACATTAGTATAAAAAACTGTAAAATAGAAGAGCAAATTAAGTCAAAATAAAGATTTAATATTCTCCATACCCAAAGACCCTTACTATGATAAATTGTTAGTAATAATTAGACTAATTGGGATGACTCAACAAGAACAATAAAGGTTGTTGATTCATGGTGTAGTCACTGGAGTAAGCTCTGGCAATGAATAAAATACTGTAAGTGAAAATACTACTGAATTTAGAAAATCAAGAGAAGTATAGAAATAGCGTTCAAATACAACCTCAAGTTTTTAAGTTTCTGAATGGTCATTTCAACAGTTTGTGGAACACAGCTGTGAAGCTCTGTACCAATACCTACCATCTAGAACACTGCGAGACAATCACTGTTTGCTTAGATTACAGGTCCTACAATAGGAATCAAACTCTGGAAAGGAAATCTTACAATTGTGCTATTTTAGATACTGCCCTTTTCAATTTATAGGCAATGTCTAAAAGTGAACAGGGCATATTAACTATAATTTTCGCTTTATTGGCCTTTCAATGTTGAATACAGCACAACTGGGAAGATTCTGTGTTTTATCAATTCTTACAGCATGAAAGGGAACAACGAATACCTCAATATCATAATTTAATACCTTTTATGTTCAAACACCTCTGCAATGATTACCTGGCATCTTCTCCTCATCCTGTTGGTCCTCCCGCTTTTCAGCATCACCTGCCAGAATTTCATCTAGCTCATCGTCACTAATTGGCTCGTACCCTTCTCCAGCACCAGACCCCAAAGAATGCGCATCATCTAATTTGGATTCGTCGTCTCCTGCTAAACAGAAACATTAATTTCATGCCAAAGAGAGCATTAAGGGAAAGGGACATCTAAGTGAAAACCAAAGAGGAGAGGCTGGGCACACTAAAAAAAATTGAGAAGCATTTTTTAATTTAAAACTACATTTCTTAGTTATTCAAAACACTTGATAATTCCAAAAGAAAACTTAAAAATGAATTAAATTTAGTTTTAATGACAAGAACACAGTATGGACAGCAATATCGAAATAGGTTATAAGATTACAATTAAAATATGAGAAATAAAATTTACCACTAACAATACTAGTTAACTTTTTATAATAAAACTAATTCAGAGAAATCCAATAATTTCAAAAGGATGCATTAATTTCTTTATCAAAATAAATTCAATTTTAAAAAGCTTGCAAACTAGTTAGAATTTGAAATTTAAATCTTAGCTCATAATATTTTCTTCATGATATGAAGAACTCTACAGTGGTGAGGTAGAAATGCAAGTGCCATTAATTCCTATCCCCCCTGCCACCGATCTCCCAATTCATCTTCCCTATTCCAATGTTTTCCTTTAATTAATAAATGCAATTTTAAAAGAATGCTGTAATATCATTTTAAAGTATTTTTGTTAGCAACCACTAGTGTATCTTCCATTTCTTTATTTACCAACTTGTCTCAACCACCTATGCTAAAGTTTTGTCTCTTGGTGAGTTACTTGTAAACTTGAATTATCATAGTACTACACAGTACATTTAAGATTTCTAAGCAGGTTCTATCCATATACTTTATTGAGTTTACAACACTAGGTTTCACTAGTATCCTTTACAGATATAAACTTGCAGCAAATAAACTATGAGATGTTTTTAGTCATTCTAATAATTTTCTACTCTATTAAATTCTGTACTAATCTCCTCATACTCCCACCAATTTACTTCTAAACAATTTTAACAACTTCATTATCAAATATACATCTAAACATAAATGCAAATAAAAGGATTTTTAACTTTTCAAGCTTATCAAATTCATTGTCCTACTTTAAGTGGGTAAAGTTTTTCATTTCACTTCTAAATCTCCATGCCACGTTATCCATGATCACAACCAATGAACGGTATATTTTAAGGACGAAGGGCACAAATTCCAATCACAGGAGAATGATTATAATGATTAGTTCAAATTACATTCAATTATACCCGAAGGTTGTACCTCCAATAGTACTATGGCTCACAAATTGATGCTATTGAAATTGAAATTTTAGATAAAAATGAATGTGAGGACCACTGAGGTAGAAATGTTTTTGTCAAGTAGAAAAAAATATGTTAACAGTTTGGTGTACTGAAATATATCTAACCAAATAACCACAAGATACAAGGATGTTCACAGTTTTAAAAGAATGTAAACAACCTTTTTCTGGGACTAGGGCTACAATACAGCAAATGAAAGGAATGTAAAATATTACTGTAGCCAAGACATGGAAGCAACCTAGATGCCCATCAACTGACGAATGGATAAGAAAGCTGTGGTACATATACACAATGGAACATTACTCAGCATTAAAAAAAAATTCATTTGAAGCAACTCTACTCAGATGGACGAAACTGGAGCCCATTATCCAGAGTGAAGTAAGCCAGAAGCAAAAACAACAATACAGTATATTAACACATATATATGGAATTTAGAAAGACGGTAACGAGAACTCAACATGCGAGACAGCAAAAGGAACGCAGATGTATAGAATAGACTCGTGGACTTTGGGGATGAGGGTAAGGGTGGGATGATATGGGAGAAGGGCATTGAAGCATGTTAATTGTCATGTGTCTAATCAATCGCCAGCCCAGGATTGATGCTCGGGGCTGGTACAGCGAGATTTCCCGGGGGGGAGGGAGGAGGGAGGGGGGTTCCGGAGGGGAAGCATATGTAAACCCATGGTGATATCATGACAATGTATGGCAAAAACAATAAAAATAAATAAATAAATAAATAAATAAAACATAAAAAAAAAATTACTGTTCATGTACTATGCATCCCAGAAGTTTCTTGGGGGCTTCAGGTATCAAAAAATTCTGATACCATAAGCACTGGTATCAGAATTGGACAGTTCATGGAGGCAGAATTTTCAGGAGCATTCTCAGGAAAGGCCATTACTATTGTTATCCTGGGCTATAATTCACCACAGAATAAGATGTAGGACAGGTATGGACAAGCAGGACAGATTTTCACGCATCAGCTATTTACTGTGTCCTTGCTAGAAGCTTGACAATAAAGAAATAAAAACCTATGGTGCCTAACAAAGGAGTACAATATAATGGGGAGAGAACCATGGAAAAATAATTTACAATATGGTGCAGAGATGCTATTAAAGATGTATAAACAAGGTGCTTTGGCAATTTGAAAGAGTAAGCACCTTTAGCAGAGAAGGCTTCACAGAGGCAATAGTGCATAAACTGGACTTGCTGTTGGATTAACATAGAAGGGAAAAGGTCTGTCAGGCAATGGGAAGAGCAGGGCCAGAGAAGGCTTGAGGAGGGAGACCATCCAGAGAACACAGAGGTGAGTCAGTTTGTACGGCAGGCTGGGGGTGAAGGATGGACAATGGAGGGCCACACAGTGGAGGCCAGCTCTAACTGGGTAAAAGGGTGTACGCGGCCTTCTCAGTCCCTCATTATAGGAGCTGGGAGCCAGTTTTAATAAGGGAACTGAGCATCCTCAGGTTTTACTATCTGTGGCGGGCTCTGGAACCCATTCCTGTAGACACTGAGACTAAAGGATGACTATAATTTTATCTCATTTAGGCTCATTAGAACCAAGTCTACCTTCAAAGTACTAACGAGGAGAATAAGTTTTTTAAGTATCACAGGCCTTTTCCTTATAAAATCTATTTTCCATAAAAGAACAGAGTCAATAATCATGTCAGATGCCCTTCAAAAGGAAGTACTGCTTTCGTATGAGATCCGAGAAGAAACGGGGCATTGAGACAGACAGAAAGGAGTGACACCCACCTTCCACACTCTCAGTCCTCTCGGCTTTACTTGCATCTTCAGATCCCTGCACAAACCCCAGATCTTTATCCAGCCTTTCTTTATCCAAAGCTCCAGAGTCTCGGGAACCGCCTTCTAGGTCTCTGTCATGTTCACTCTCCAGTTTGACTTCACTGCGTTTTACAGACTCTACTTGAGAACCCTCAAAAGTCCTGTCCCTGTCCCTCTCCCGGTCCCTCTCCAGGGCATCGGAGAGTAGTCTCTCTCTCTCCCTGTCCAAGTCCCTCCTTTTGTCCCGCTCCCTCTCCCGTTCCCGCAGCCGATCCCGGTCCCTATTCCGGGGCCAATCTTTATCGGTGTCCCGCTCCCAGTCTCTCTGCCGGACGTCCCTCCTTTCTCGCTCCCGTTCTCTCTCGTGCTCATAACGGTCGCGCTCTTGAAGCCTCTCCCTGCTATCAAATGACCCTGATCTTGAATGGACCTGTCGATCTGACTCAGGAGAACTTCTTCTGGAACTATGGCTTCTTGAATCCTGGCGATCTAAAATCAATGTACCATATACAAAGACTTAACACATGATAAAACACAAATAAAACACTTTAATATATGGTCTTTTAAAACTTGCAATTTCTCTTTTTCTGTACTTATTTTAAAATATCCAAAGAACTCACCTTAAGGAAAAAAATCCATCTCAAAGAAAAACATCCACCACGCTTCAGTAGTGTCAAATATGCAAAAAGCATGTTTGTTTCCTTGTTTATTTCCACTATGACCACAAAAGATTTTCAAAGAAACAAGTATGTAAAAATAAATAAGCATTAACAGAACTGATCATTTCACTATATACCTCTTCCTCTCCCCCTACCTTATGCGGTCAACAGAGAAAAAGCATTGGTTGCAAAATGCAGAACGAGAAGGTTAAAAGTTTTAGGCATCAATAGAGAACCTGAACATGTAAGTGCTTTCCACCAAGATATACTACTAAAATGCTGATGTTAAACTGAGTGACGTCACCGAATGTACCTCTACTCTATTGGTATTAATGTGATAACAGGTAACATCATAGTGGGATGGCTAAGCTTTTTAAGCTTGAAAAATTTAAGGAGTGTATAAACAACTTAGCATTTACTTTAAAATGATAATTCAAACAAAACATAAAAATGTACAAAATATACTCACATTAGAAACACTGGTTAGGTTACCATTTGCTCTTATTACCTGAGGAGGTGCTTCGACTGGGCTCCCCACGCTTCAGCTGGTCAATCCTGGACTTCCTCTCCCCTGTGACTTCCAGACTCTTGGTTTTCTCTCTGTCTCTTGAGCCGCTGTGCAGCACTCTCTTCCGCCCGTTCTGGTCGTCCCCACTCCGGTGAGCAGAGTCGGTGGACGGGGAGCGGAGGCGGCCAGACGTGTGACTGCGATTGCTCCGATTGCTGCCGAGGCTGCTGCTCCGCTTCTGATCCACTGGCTTGCGATGTGGTGCGTCTTCTATAGTGACATGAGGCGCCTCCACCTTTTCCGCTCG
Organism: Antilocapra americana; assembly: GCA_007570785.1. Lineage (NCBI taxonomy): Eukaryota > Metazoa > Chordata > Mammalia > Artiodactyla > Antilocapridae > Antilocapra > Antilocapra americana. Next base: position 8,483,896 of record ML661908.1, read on the forward strand.
TGTTCTGTGGCACTTCCTATGGGAGTCTTCACTGGTAAAAGATGTATTGGCGGCGGGGAGGGCGGAGGTGGAAATGGTGGCGCTCGATGTGCTGAAGGCCATGGCAGGGGTGGCTGTGGTAGCAGACAGAGGAGGCGGGGGAGGAGGGAGAGAGGACGGGGAAGGGGTCCTTCCAGGGGTGGCGGCAGTGGCGGCGTGCTCTGGCTCCGTCATGTCCGTGCGGTCAGGCACGTCCTCATCAGACCAGTCGCTGAACGCTGTATCTTCCTTCTTCTGAGGGTCCTCTAGAGCACCATCCTTATCATTGGACATGTCAGCCAGTTCCTCTTTGGCTGTGATAGGTGGAGTCCTCGGGCCTCTTTTCTTCTTACTCTGCTGCACGGTTTCTTCATCAGAGATGTCAGAATCACCTCTGGACCTCTTACGCTTTTTCTCAACACTTTTCTTCTTCTGTCCTTTTCTCGGTGAGAATACTTGACCATCTTCAGACACTGTCTCTGTGTTACCCCTCCCCATTCCAACATCATCATCTTTCTTTCTCTTAATAGGTTTCTTTTGAATCTTTGCTTTTCTCTTGTTCTCCTCATGAGCTCCATCAGAGGTGTCTCGATCTTCGGATGGGTGGTGTCCTGTCAGGTCTTGTGAACGAGTTCTGGAGCTCTCTATGATTTCTGTCTGTTCTCTCTGCTTATCTACAGAAGAAACTTTCTCTTTGAAATCTTGCTCTTCATAGCGCCTTGAACTTTCTTTTCTTTCTGGTTTACGATCGTCTTCTCTCCATCTACCCTGCCTGTCTTCTGTAAGGTGTGATGGACTAAGAGAACGTGATTCTTGAGGTCGAACAACCTGGCTCAAGAGTCTGTGTTTTTCATCTAGACAAAAAGATAGGACATCAGACTTTCACCATGTTAACAATATTGCATGTTACTTATAAATAACAAACCAATGTTTCCCTTTTCACTTTACAAGTTTAAAAATAACAATAATTTCAGCAAAAACCGAAGTTCAGCCTTACTACAACTAGTGAGAAATGACAAGTGCCACTGTGGTAAAACGACTATATATTTCGAACATATTTTTTTAGTCACAATGTGACATATTCAGAACCAGCAGAGCAATTAAAATTTAAATCTTAATTCATCATTTCCTATTGATGTAAAAGAATTGTCTCATGGTTACAAATGAATATGACTCTAGAAACAGGGAACACAGATTCTGCTTACTTTTATCATCTCCACTGTTGTAGGCGTCACTGTCAGGAGAATGCTCTCGCCTGCGCTTAGGTGACTGACGAGGGCTAGGACTCCCTTCATTTCTATAGCGCTTCCTAAATCAGACAAATGTAATTTATAAGATTCCAGGGGATGAAAAAGATTACTACTTATTTTTTTTATTGTAACTAGAATACATAATTGTAGGACAACAATACTATCAGAGCTACCTGTATCATACAAAGGGCATTTATTTAGCCTCTTTAACAAAATTCTTCATTTGTTGAGACGTAACAATTGTGGACTTAAAATACATAGCACCATCTTGCTTTTTTTCACCATACATGTAGAATCACTCACTGAAATTCGCCAGATTTAATTACTGTAAAGTGGTAACACAGCTGAGGATTCAACTCTACTGAAACTTATTCATCAGTTTTACGATATAGAAATACCTTTTGTTGGAAAGCCAAATGAGAAAATCTAGTATTAGCTTTGGGGTCAAACAAGACTTGAGTTCAACTTTTAGTCATGTTACTCATTATGCAATCTTAGGTAAATTCCTTGAAGTCATTCTTAGCTTTTTCATATGAATATAGGTGAAAAATGGGGGTCCACCTCATAAAACTGCAGTGAGGAATAAATTTGCTATGTCATAGCTCAGTGCCTGTCTTGTTGTGGGCACACTGGTAAAAATTGGTTCTAACTCACCTCTTAGAACTAAATCATCTACTTAATGACAAATTAAGAAAATAATTCATATGTTCACTATTTTTCACTCTTTAGTTAAACTTTAGATGACTTGTGTTCTATATCTCTGGATACTTAAGTTATTCTAGTGTTTTCCTATATTTTCACTGAATTTTGACCACTTTTTCTTTTTTTTAACAAATACTACTGTTTGTAAATACTATGGCCAAATGTTGAATAACACTATAACACATGAGCACATGTACCTCCTTGATGGCTCATTTATACAGATGAGCAACCAGGTAGAAAATGAGGCCCCAGATGTAGTATGACAACTGACAGGCCCCAGCTTGTAACAATTCCTTATCTAAAGCTCCTGCCATCATCAGGTAGTCTATTTCCCCATCCTTTGAATCTGGGCTAACCCAGTGACTTACTATGTATGACAAGAGGATATGGTGAAAATGACACTGTGTAAGTCTGGAGATTAAGGACTCGAGAGGCCTTTCAGCTTCTGCTTTTGCCTTCTTGGTATGTTTCTACTATCATACGCAAAAACAGAGTTTAGATTATTAGAGGAAAAGAGGTCAAGATGCCCTAAGCAACAACCAGCACCAATCGCCAGACATGTGAGGAAGGCCATTTGGGGTCATTCAGACCTAGCTGACCTGCTGGACTGACTGGAGAAACAGAGTGATCCTACGTGAGACCAGCAGAAGAGCCACTCTGCTGAGCTGAGTCAAACTGCCAACCCACAGAATCATGACCAAATAAACAGTGGTGGTTTTAAACTTCCATCATGACAATATACTGAGATGACAATAGATAAAAACATCAAGATATTTATCTCATATACCAACTTACTTTATTGAGCAGCTGACTACTAAATTTCTGGGGCCCTTGTCAATGCTTGGAATATTTAACCATGACAAGCTCAAAGAAACCCTGGCTACTGTACATTGAGATCAGAAGCATGAAAAATACAAAGCATAGAACTAAAAAATATTTCAGAATTTTAATCTTACAAGATAGTTAACGAGGCCAAAGGAAAGAGAAATAATACATATTTTGTGCCTGTATGTGTTAAAGGTAATATCTGAATTTTAGGTTTAATATGAGATTTTTTTTTAATGTGGAGTGAGGGAAGCCAGAGAGTGAATACAGAAAACCATGGCTACAGACAAAAGGGAAGGCAAGATCTAATGGAAGAAGCCTCCGTTTCTGTGGTATGTTGTTTGTCTATAAGCAAAATCCATAACAGCAATGATGAAAAATGCCTAAAGCAGAGAGTGTATTCACCATGAGGCAAATAAGCTAGAAGTAGGGGCAATTCAGTTTGTCTTAACAAATTTAACTGTATCCTCTATTCTAGCTGGCATGAGAAAAAAAAAAAAAGGCCTTTAATTCAGATGTTTGGTTTTGGGTCTGTAAAACCTTAAAACCGACCAATCAGAGTCTGGGATTCCCATGGCTACAGTGACTGGCTTAGCTCTCGTTTACTCTTCAACTGAAGGCTATAACTGAGCTGACAGGTATAACCCTGGGGTCATCCCAGCCGTCATCTGGGAAGAGCTTTCTAAGTCTAAAACTAATACATAAGAAAACAGTGCAGAAGTACCATTCTTGATGCTTTGAGAATCTGAGTATAGTCACATCAGAACAAATGAAAACTAACCCTGGACTTCCCACATACCTGAGCAAATAAATTTTTTGGTATTAAAAAAAAAGTGAGAGTTGAGAGAGAAAAGAAAAAAAGAAAATGCCCTAGGTATAAAATAACAACACATCTTTTTATTGCAGTAACCTTTGCAATGCCATGGACTGTAGCCCGCCAGGTTCCTCTGTCCATGGGATTTCTCAGGCAAGAATAGTGGAGTGGGTTGCCATTTCCTTCTCCAGGGGATTTTCCTAACCCAGAGATCCAACTCATGTTATCTTGCTTGGCAGGCAGGTTCTCTACCACTGATTCACCTGGGAAGCTGGTACTAAACAAACCAACAACTATAACTCCACAGTCGAGAGGATACCTCTTTCATCATCTTCCGTGGTTCCAGAAGTTCCTCAGTTCTAAGACATTATGAATGCTTCTGCAGCCTGCAGGCAGTGACTCTGAACTTCTAAGTACACAAAACTCATAAAGGACTATCAGGAACAGGACAAGCATTATGTCCTGGTGACAAGCCAACTCTATTAACTAGTTAATACAGTGGATATGAAGGGATGGGATACAAATCCACTGATTCTACCACTGTTAGGTTGGATTCCTGTTAAAAACAAGTCTCCAGCAGTCAAATAAACCAATGTGCCATCAAAAATGGCTGCAATCAAACAGTAAACAAAAGTTATTAACTGTATCCTTTGGACACAGAAATAAAAGAATGAGAAAACTGTTACTTTTTTTCCCTCGACAATTCAAAAGATGTTGCATGCCAAGTATAGATAATAAAGCTGAGAGACATGAAAATGCAGAGAGGAAAAAGAATGAACAAGGTATTAGGGGCCGCTGAGAAACTTAATGTTCGAACTTCCTGAATCCCTCCACTTCAGTGTAGAAGCCTGGCTCCGGTCACTCGGTCACTTACTTGGACTTCCTCTCCTCGTGGCCGTCTCGGGGGTTCCGGTCTTCTCGGACGTCTTCCCGCTTTTCCCTGCGGTCCTCGCGAGCTTTCTCCTTGTCCTCCCACTCCCTCTGGCGCTCGCGCTCGCGCTCCCTCTCTCTGGCTCTCTCGCGCTCGCGCTCGCGCTCCCGCTCCCTCTCCCGCTCGCGCTCCCTCTCTTCGCGCTCGCGCTCCCGCTCCTTCTCCCGCTCGCGCTCCCTCTCTCTCTCCCTCTCGCGGTCGTGCTCCCGGTCTCGCTCTCGCTCCCGGTCTCTCTCCTTCTCTCTTTCTCTCTCGCGCTCCCGCTCCCGCGCCCGCTCTCTCTCCAGCTCTCTCTCTTTCTCTCTCTCCCGGTCCCTCTCCCGCTCGCGCTCCCTCTCCCGCTCGCGCTCCCGTTCCCGGTCTCTCTCCCTAGCCCTTTCGTCTCTTCTATCATCCGTTCTGTCTACTCTTCGTTCCTCTCTTCTTTCATCACGCTCAAGCTCGTCATTCCTTCCCTGATGTCGAATTGGTGAGCTTGGTCTTTGATCTACAATGAAAATCAAGTTTTATCAGTGATTAATTTGACAGATAAAAGCTATTAAGACAGTATGGCAAATCTTAACTTAATGTGTATAGGGTCACACTGGCAACAAATATAAATCAGGTACTATATTTACTTTTACTTTAATCATCCAAAAATCACCACTAAATGTTTAAAAATATTCTTTTCTTAGAGGTAACTTTTATTTGCCCTCTAACTACCATGTTTTCTGCTCCCATCAACCCCGCTCCCACCTCCCTCTGCACCGCCTTTCCTCTTTCTCTGCATGCTCCCTGCCCTGCCTCCAGCCCACTGCTCCAACCCCACTTTCTGCCATCTCTACCCTTCACCTCTGATCTTCTCTGTCCCCCCAGCAGGGCCTGAGAACACTGGTGGCAAAGGATAGGGGCAGCAGGAGGTGTAGAACATAGGAGCTGAAGGAAAAAAAAAATTTCCCTCGTAAGTCACACCTCTAATTTCAGGCCGAAAATATATATACAAAGTGCAGCTACTATGTGAGGAAAATATAGTAGAACAAAACATCTGTCAGTATTTGTTGCTGCAATATCAATTTATCATAAACTAGAATATTAAGGGTACTGATGCTTAGCAATCTTGAAATAATCAAATATAAAGTGTTTCATATAAGTGATCTATATTTATAAATAACTACTAATAAACTGAAAACTTTAATCATGTAACTAATTACTCAGATGAAGAGCTGTTTTAAAATGTTAAATGATAATCATAACTTCATCACATATATACATATATATATTTTTTAACACATGAATCATATAAACACAGACTGAATGCACGCTGCCCAATATGCCCAGCTGAGCAAGAAATTAGTCTGGGATCAAAAAAATGTCTAAGAAAATGGCATGAACCTTTCCACAGAGATAGCCATTTTTGAAAAGTAGGTCACTGTGCTAGGATCTAGACTACTACGATGTCTCTATTTTCACTCTACAAAGTAATGTTTACTAGTTAATCAGAAAGGTCCTAATACAATATGGCCAACAGGGTTTGTACATGAAATCTCTAGCATCAACTTATTAAGCAGAATAATTTCAGGATATTTGTAGGGAAGGGGTCAATATAGTAATTTGAATTTCCTTTCTTATCACAGATAAAAAAGATAAGAGTTATCCATGCTTATTCTTTAGACGTTATATATCAAGCTATGAAAGTTCATAGAATTTTAAAACTGAAAGAAAACTAAACTCTTTCCACCCCCCTTTCCTCCTTTTCTTCTTAGAATTTATGGTCCAAAAGTTGATTTATTAAAGTCACAGAGATGGTAAATACATGAGGCTCTCAGGACTAGAAGTCAGTTCCCTTACACCCCCCTTTTTTTGTTTTTTTACTTTTGCTGAAATCAATTTAAATTTAAAATGGGTCCATGTACTATACTCTAGATCCTGGAAAGCTATATACTCATGTCTTTGACTGTCTGAATTCCTGGTCTGGGGGTCATATTAATGTCACAAAGATTACAAAACAACCCGAAACAAATGCAATACTGTAATACGGAAATTCATACTTTAAATTTCTGATTATAGCAATGTTAGGGAATAGACTGCTTAACTCAGGCAAGCATTTCCTGACAAATGAAAACTCTATCAACCACTGACAAAGTTCCATACTTCAAAGAAAATGGAAAGGAACATCACTTAATACATCTCATCCTCTGTATCCTTCCCCAAAAATGTATTTTTCAAAGGTACACCTTTCTTCATATATTTTCTTACTTTAATGAATGGCATGCCCACTCACAAAACCCACTCTGAGTTTTCCAAGTCCCACTGTATTTAAATACCATCAATTTCACTCTCAAAATATTTCTTTTTTCCATTTCCTCTCTCAATTCCTTAGACTTTGGTCAGTTATTAACTTAGACTTTGGTCATATTATTAACTTAGACTTTGGTCAGTTCTTCTTAGATGCCCATGTTATTAGTGGTGTAATGATGTCTTTAGTCTTTTCGCAGACTCTCTAATGCTTTTATTTTTATTAATGAAAACTATTTTTTCCCCAACTGCTTTAAAAAAAAAAAAAGGCAGTTTAAAAGCACTTACTATAGGCAGTGAAAAAGGCAATTAAATCCAGTGTTTTTAGCCTGACTTATTAGGCCATTTACAACATGGTCTACGGTCTCTCACCCATCCTTTTTCCTAGCTTCTTTCCTTTCCTTCCAATTGTAGCACACCTCTACTCTAACCTCATGATTCTTTACTCCCCAAAGCATATGTTTCTTTTCAGTCCTGTGTGTCTGCACATGCTAGACTCTGGACCTGACAGTGTTTCTTCCATGGCTCCTTCTAGCCAACTCCTACTCATCCCTCAGGCCCTAATTCAGATGTCTCTTCTTCAGGATGCTTTTGTGGATTGCCTCAGAATTCCATGTGCATCTTTGTCTTCTCACAGAACTTCAAACAGTAGTAGTATTTATCATATCTGATTGTCTATCCTAATCAGCCTGTGAAGAACTAATGGGAAGATTTAAATTCCTGAGCTCAAGAACAAGGTCCTGAGCACATCTCTACCTCTGACCTCTCCCTTTGCTCACCATACTCTAGTCACACTGATCTTCTTTCAAATTCTAGGACATATGAAGTTATTTCCCATCTCACAGAACTGGCACATATTCTTTTCTCTGCATGGAATGTTTTTACCCTCAATACCTACAATGCTAGCTTCTTTCCTTGCATTTATGCCTCTGCATATATGTCATCTCAAATTTTTCATAAGCACACTATTTAAGGAAAGTAGGTCCCATCCTTTATTTCTATCTGGATCTCTTGTATGTTTCCTTGATAGCATCCACAAATCACTTCTTTCTTCAGGGAGGTATTGTCCCTTTTATAAAGTTCTACAAGTGCAAGAACTATTGTACTTCAAAACCCAGCAAAGGGCAGGGGTACTCAATAATCATTTGTAGAATATGTAATCAAAAGCATATTTCTATTTCAATTGTACAACTGATATTTACTGAGGTAGTTATAATAAAACAAAATAGAAACAGCAGGGCATGTAGTCAGAAAACCTGAGTTTGAATTTTAGCTTTAGAACTTTATTCTCTGTCAATGAAAAGAATCATTACTCTTCTCTTGACCCAAGTCTCCTAAATTATAAACACAAATTTCCTTATCATACCTAAGCTCAAAGATACTGAAAGATAAAAGGATTTAAAACATACATTTTCTGACTTAATACTGTAAAGAATACTAAGCCAGAGAGTATATAAAGAGCAACTTTCAAAGTTCTTGGTAACTCAATACCTATGTGGTTGAACTAAATAAGACTGAAACCAAATGTTACACTGAATTCAGGCATGAGATGAGAAAAATCTGAAAGGCACATGAAACTAGAAAAAAATAAATAAATAAGATATACAAAAAGCATTATCAGGACACAGTGTTAGATTAAAGAGAATAAAAACTGGTGAATCAGTGTATGGGAAGAAATAACTTCAGCCATTAACACAGATCATATCGACTCCAGCCTCATCTGTAACTAAGGAAATCATACACATCTTTCAACCCACATGCATTAGGCTTGCTGTAACAAACTCAACTCAGCAACTCGTATCTATGTCTCTGGTCTCATCTATGCTCTCAAAAGTACAAGCTGTCTTAGTGTCTTCGCTCTCCTCTTATTACTACCCATATCAAGATAAATGTTACCTCATATATAATATAGCCCACTGTGAAGCATCAACACTCAGTTCCCTACTCCATCAAGTTATATATGATGTTAACTTCAGCATTATAGCAAACCTTACTTTAGTAACTAGGCAAAGTTAGTAAGACCTTCATAAGGTTCCAGATGTTCAAAGGCCTAACATACTGACAATAAAAGCTTGTTTAAGAAAGTACTTATAACCCTTCTAAACTACCTTCTAGTATCTTGCTTCAATACTGATTTAAGAGGTCTTCTAGTAGAGTAACTGAAAATTTTTAGCTTAGCTTAAAATATACAAGAATATAGAGTGAGCTAAACTAAACATTACATATTCTCAGGAAGGAACATGAATAAACTATTTCTCCAGACAGCCCCTAACCCCGTCATCACTGCCTTTGTCTTGTTCCTCCCTGGCAGTCCTTACAAGTCTGTGTATCACAGCTAATGAGGGAGTGAGTGGTCAGGACACTCAGATGAGAAACTCTCTCCTGAATCAGAAATACCTGAAATGGCACCCAAGCACCTACATTCTTTGAAACACTGTCAGCTGTTTGGTTAAGCTAAGAGACATACAGCAAGGCACCTCAACTCTTGCAGTATGCAGGTGCCTACTAAATCAGTACCTGCTCTGTTACCTAGGGCATACTGATAGCCAGTTATTTAGATCATCTCTACTAAGCTAAGTAGAAAAAGATTATATGAATAAATAGCTTAAAATGTGCCAACAAACAAAAGTCTTAAAAGTAAACTGATAATGGTTGGAAAAAACTACAACTCTCCCAATCAATGCTGATGACTATTTAATAGTATTTCACTCGACAAACCTCTCTCTCTGTTGTCACGACGGTCTCTCTCCCCGTGTCTTCTCTCAAAAGAAGAATCTCTTGCTTGCTCTCTGCTGTCCCTCTCAGGGTATCTGTCTCTTTCAGGATAGCTGCTTCGCGTCTCCCAGCTGTCATGATAGTTGCTACTACTACTGTGACTATCAATCTGAGAGCCTCTTGTGCCTCGACTTCCTAAACAAAGGACATTCACACAAATAGTTAACACATACACTTCATTCAACAAGTTGTCAGTCACAATCTTTCCTCCCCCAAAACATATAAAGATGTGTGGGTTGTTGTTGTTGGATTTTATTGGTGAGTTTTTATATTTAAAGTGTGGTAATCACTATTGAAAACGATATTATATGCTGGATTAGAATACTCAAGGTGTCTAATGACTGACTTGAGTAAGCTTAAGTCCTCATTTTCCATTCCTATAAAAATAAGGACACATAATGAAATCATAAAGCAAACAGACTCACTTCAATTAAGCCAAAAAACAATGGAACAAAAAACAAAAACTATTAATGCATATCTAAATTGTAGAAATACCATAAAAACATTTAAAATATGAATTATGGATGTACCACATTGACTACAGTTTATAGTGAAAACATTCTAATATAGAACCAAGGTACTTTGTTGACAGTAGGTGATACCTGAAATTTTTCATTAAAAAATTGGGAAATGAATGTTCACCGTAGCTTTGTTATAGCCCCAACTGTAAAGTACCCAAATGTCTTTCAATGGCTAAACAAACTGTGGTACATCCAGATCACAGAATATTATAAGTTACAAAGTACTGACACATGCAATTACTTGGAAACTTACAGAAATTCTGCTAGTGAAAAAGCCAATCTCAACAGGACACACACAGCAGTATTCAGTTTATGTAATACTTGTGAAATAAAAATTACAAGATGACAGAAATATTAGTGGTGGCCAGGGGTCAAGGACGGGGAGGGGATTTGAATGTGGCCACAAAGGGATAACAGAGGGAGTCCTGTAATGATACAGTTGAGGATCTTGATTGTGGTAATGGTAATGCAAGGCTACAGAGTCACTATGGAAAACACTGAATAATATGGAAGTTCATCAAAAAATTACAGAACTACTGTCTGATCCAGCAATTCCACTTCTGGGTACAGAGCCAGAGAAATTAGGATCTGAAAGAAATATCTGTACTCCCATATCTGTATTCCCATGTTCACTGCAACATTATTCACAACAGCCAAGAGAGAAACAATCTAAATGCCCACTGATAGATGAATGAGGGAAAAATGTGGTATATACATATAATACTTTGGCCATCTGATGTGAAGAGTCAACTCATTGGAAAAGACCTTGATGCTAGGAAAGACTGAAGGCAGGAGGAGAAGGGGATGACAGAGGAAAAGATGGTTGGATGGCACCACTGACTCAATGGATATGAGTTTGAGCAAACTCCAAGAGATGGTGAAACCTGGCGTGCTACAGTTCATGGGGGTCGCAAAGAGTCAGGTATGACTCAGTGACTGAACAATAGCAGATACATATAAACAATGGATTTGTCTTTGTTGTTTTCAGTCACAAAGTGGTGTCTGACTCTTTTGCAATTCCATGGACTAGAGCCTGCCAGGCTCCTCTGCCCATGGGATTTCCCAGGCAAGAATATGGAGTGGGTTGCCATTTCCTTCTCCAAGTGATCTTCCTGACCCAGGGATGAAAACTGCATTTCCTGCATTGGCAGGTGGATTCTTTACCCCTGAATCACCTGGGAAGCTCTATAAAGGATTACTCACCCTTTAAAAAGAACACAGTCCTGCCATTTCCAACAACATGGAAGATATTTTGCTAACTGAGATAAGTCAGACACAGAAGGACAAATGCTACACGATACCACTTATATGTGGAAACTAAAATAGCCACACTCATTGAATCAGAGAGTAGAATGGTTTTACCAAGGGGCTGGTGAGAGGGGGAACATGGAGGATTAGTCAAGGGGTACAAAATTTCAGTTGTACAACACGAGTAAGTCACAGAGATCTACTGTACACCAATGGTGTCTACAGTCAATAATACTGTATTGGAAACTCAAAAATCTGCTAAGAGGACAGACCTTATATCAAGAGCATTCTTATCACACACATACAAATAATAACAGAGTCAGAGGAAACTTTCACATGTTAATGGCACAGAGTGTGGTGGTGGTTTCAAGGGTATACACTTATCTCCAAGCTTATCAAGTTGTATATATTAATTGTGTATAGATTTCTGTACATCAATCATACCTCAGTAAAGTGGTTTAAAAAAAACTGCATAGAGCTACACATCTTACAGGTAACAGGTTTTGAGCACTGGAAGAATTATAGTATAATTCTAAATACTTTAATTGAGATGTTTTAATAATCAAAGTATCTATAAAGACTATTTTAAATAAAACTTTTTTTAAAAAAGACTACAAATGAGCTACATATAACATCAAGGAATGAAAAGGTAAATGTCAGAATAGATGCTAAGAGAAAATTGGTTAAAAAAAAAAAGTCATATCTGAGGATACAACTCAAGAGAATGAAAGAGAGATACAGAGATGGAAAACCTGAAAGCCTAAGAATCAAGGAGAACACAAGGTGAAGGCTGAATGAATGTCTGAAAGTGAAAGCGAAGGCACTCAGTTATGTCCCACTCCTTGTAACCCCATGTCCATGGGATTCTCCAGGCAAGAATACTGGTGTGGGTTGCCATTTCCTTCTCCCGAGGATCTTCCCGACATAGGGATCAAACCCAGGGCTCCCCACTGCAGGCAGACTCTTTACTGTCTGAGCCACCAGGGGCTCAAACATATGTCTAACTATATGCCAAGACAGGAAGATTCAAAGGATAGAATAAGCTATATCATACAAATACTAACCAAAAGAAATCTGTGAGTGGGATAATCTTTTTTAGACAAAAAAATAATATTCAGGATGAAGAGGATCATTCTGTAACAATAAAAGAAATAATTTGCCTTACACTTATCTAGGAGTAAAGCCTCAAAATATTCAAAGCAAAATTGATCAAATGACACAAAAATCAATAAACTCAAAATAATAGTGGAAGATTCAGCTCACATTTCTGTAATGATAGAAAAAGCAGACTAGAAAGAAAATTAAACGTAGGTTTGAAAGCATGATTAGCAAACCTGACCTTAGAGACACACTTTACATACTTTGCAACCATTAAAAGCACGTGCAGAATACGTGAAAACTGACTGATGATGCACAAAATAAGTCCTAACAAAAACAAATGCCAAAAAACTGAGTTCAAACAGTCTCCTCCAATAATAATTAAAATTGAGGGTAGGGGATTTATCTTAAAAAGCATGACTGTAAATTTAAAATCCTATTTCTACACAACTCATGAGTCAAAGGAAAAACCATACCAAACTTCAGAAAGTTTTAAGAACAGATAAATATAATCAGACTGTCAAAGAACAGATAAATGCTCATTTACACATAAACTGTTCTCTTCTAGAAAAGAGAAAAAACAGAAGCAACACTTTCCAACACATTTTGATCTCCAGACCAAACAAAGACAGTATTAAAGCCTACGCAGCAGTATGCTGGCTTCTGAGAGCCAGCCAGGGCTTTCTTTCTGAAGAGTAAGTTAAATATTTACACTCACACTCTGATTATATGCCAACTTCAATTTAAAAAAAAGATTTTATTTCAAAATTAAATTTTAACAAACCTATTTTGGAACTTTTGAAAGAAATGAAATGTAAATTTATTTTAGAAATGCAAGAATAGTTCTGAAAGGGAAAGTGTTAGTCGCTCAATTGTGTCTGACTCTTTGCAACCCCATGGACTGTAGTCCACCAGGTTCCTCTGTCCATGGGATTCTCCAGGCAAGAATACTGGAATGGGCTGCCACTTCCTACCCCAGGGGATCTTCCCGATCCAGGGATCAAACTCGGGTTTCCTGCATTGCAGGTAGTTTCTTTACCATCTGAGCCACCAGGAAACTATATTTAGAAGAATAGTTGTAAATTTAAAAAAAAAAAAATTAACATAAGTAACAAGGTAAAAGAGACTGACTATATGATCTTCTCAAGATACCAAAAAACAGGCATGACAGAAGCTGCCAGCTAAGTTAAGAAAATTAGGAAATACCCTTTGCTGGTGGCTCAGCTGTAAGAAACATCCTGACAATGCAGGAGTCGCAGGAGACAGGGGTTCTATCCCTGGGTGGGGAAGATCCCCTGGAAAAGGGCACAGCAACCCACTCTAGTACTCTTGCCTGGAGAATTCCATGGACAGAGGAGTCTGGCTGGCTATAACCCCGGAGACTGCAAAGAGTTGGACACGACTGAGGTGACTTGACACGCACGCACGCACCCTTATCACAATAAAAAGCATCTGCAAGTCGAAAAGAACTCCTCTGCCAAGGGAGAAGACTAGGGTTCAATTCCTGGGTTGGGAAGATTCCCTGGATAAGGAAATGGCAACCACTTCAGTATCCTTACCTAGGAAAAAGAAACCCCACTAATAGAGGAGCCTGGCGGGCTATAGTCCACGGAATTGCAAAGAGTTAGACACAACTTAGCAACTAAACAAATAACAAAAATCTACAAACACCATGCTTAACGGTGAAATGTCAGCAATAAGTCCTTAAAATTTGAAAAAAAGCAAAGAAGCCCATTATACCACTTGTAGTCAACAGTGCTTTGAAACAGCTACTCAGCAGGTCCTGACAACAAATAAATATTACTCAGAAAGAAGAACCAAATGTGTATATTCCCAGACGTAAATGTTTAAGAGAATCTAATTTTATCTACCAAGAAAATATAGCAACATCATAATGTAAGTTGAATATAAAAAATTTGATTAACATTCCATACACCAGCAATAAGCATCAGGAAATATTTTAAAATGAATCATTTGCTGTGCCTGTACACATTCACTTAAGCACTATTCAAAACCAAAAAAAAGAAAAGTTGCTTCAGTGATGTCCAACTCTTTGCGATCCTATGGATCATAGCCCACCAGGCTTCTTCTGTCCCCGAGACTCTACAGACAGAAATACTGGAGTGGTTTGCCGTGCCCTTCTCCAGGGGATCTTCCCAACCTAGGGATTGAACACATGTCTCTGAAGTCTCCTAAACTGAAGGTGAGTTCTTTACCACTAACGCTTCTTGGGAAGCTCAAACACAGAGGATTCAATAACTTATGGCACATCCTTCGATATACACTATGCACCAAAAGGAGGATGTGACTGTTTACTAAGCTGACTGATATGTAACTATCTCCAAGATATTTTAAAGTGAAAACAGCAGTGTACAGAATATATAGCTGTTTTTTTTAATAAAAAATTCTTAAAAATTATATTTGTAAAACCACAAGAGAAAATGAATAAACATACATATTTGCTTGTATAGAATGTTCTGCGGCTGGATACATACAAAACTGGCTAGGACCAGGTCAGGAACAGAGGGGAGGCTTTCACTATATATCCTTTCATAGCTTTGAAATTCGGTACCACGTGAACGCATTATTAAAGAGAATTTTTTTAAAATACCATTTACAATGGCAACAAAAATAGAAGTTACCTAGGGATAAAACATGTATAAGACCTTAACAGAAAAAGTTATTAATCAATAAATTTAATGTATTTGAAGTAAAAATCCAACAGTTTTTTCATGAGGCTTTAAAAAAAATTCATTTTTAAAACATATATGAAAAAGCAAAGAGCTAAGAAAAGCCAAGACAACTATGAAGGAGAAGGTGACAGGCCTTCATCTTACTGTGCAACTATAATAAACCAACAGGCCTATGGAAAGAATAAGACCAGTCAGAATTCTGCAGCAGTGTTTTGGGGAGGGGAGCAAAGTGGGTGGAGAAAGAGAGATGTCAAAGTTGACTCAGTTCAGGTAGTGTGGAAATAGTCAAATTCATTTAGGTACGTGGTTATTGAGGACAATGATGATGCCAAATGCTTTTAGAGGAAGATAAGAAAAATGGCTCAAGATCCTGACATGGGATGTTTTGAGGTGGCTTTGAAGCAAGCACAAGTACTGAAGAATACATGAGTCAGTCATTTCTGACACCACCAACTTTGAAAGTCTATCGTTTTAAATCCCATTTTAAATAATGGGATTTAAATAATTTTATCATATATTTACCTATTAGAAATTACTTCTTTTTGATTTTCTTTTTTTTTTTTGCCTGATAGCAATTTTCTTAGTGTTCCACATTAACCAAGATGGTAGCCATGACTGGACATAATTCAACTGGGGAGTGTGGGGGGTGGGGAGAGGGGTCCCTAAATCAGGCCCCATTTATCTTCTGCTACTTTAGCTGATAATTCCTACTAGGAATTTATAGAGAAGATGAGAAATCCAATTAATTGAAAATTACTTTGACAAAATGATAATGAATGTCAGAAATAAACAAATCTTAGGAGATTTCAACATTTCTAAATGAACATACAAGATAACAGTTCACTGACAAGTCAAAAACCTTACCCTTTTCAGGCATCTCTGGACCTCTTCCTCTACTTCTGCCCATCCGGTCATTCCTGATCTCACTTCGAGACTCATTTCTGGAGTCATTCCTTATTTCAGTGCGAGAACTTTCTTCTCTCAGATGGTTTCTGCCATAACTTCGAGATTCTTCCTGATATGCATCCTCTTTGCGATGAGCATCTCTACTTTCACGGTCCCTGTAGTCGTGGGCATCACGAGTAGACCGAGAATCCCTGGGGTCACGGCTCTCTTTGTTATCTCTGCTATAATCTCTAATCTCCCTGGAGTCCCGAATGTCTCTAGAGTCTCTTAGTTCCCTTCGGTCTCTAGTATCTCTGGCATCTCTCCGATCCCGCCCATCTCGAGGTTCTCGGTCATCCCTGTGGTCTCGAGAGGAGCTTTGATCCTGTTCATACTCTCGTTCTTCTCTTGTGTCCTTTTCTCTGTCCCTTTTACCTCTAGTCTCTGTAAACATAATTTTGGAAATACACTGTAATTCCTTTCACAAAATTATAGGAAACTAGACAATATATTCAATACAGAGCTTTAAAATTTTTATTACAATGGTAATTCATGTTCTTTACAAAAACTAAAAGGAGAAAACATGGGCAAATAAGAAAACTAAACCTATCTGTAAGCTAAAATTCCCAAGGTAATTTTATTAATACCTGGATTATTTGTCTTGATTGAACAAACTTTGAACATGATATTCTGGTACCAACACACCCATACATAAGATCTGAAACAACTGAGACAAGTAAGCTGATCTCCTATCAATGATGGCTTACTTTCAGAAATCACTTTTAGATGCAAAGGTACAAGTGACTCTAACTCATCTCTACTAAGTATTAGGCCAGACTAGTCCACACATGACCACCAATGTACTTAAGCACTTGAGAGTAACCTATACTTGTAAGCTAGTTGGCAAAGAGATACTGCTATTCACCCTTTCTCTCTCTCTTTTTTTTAAAGCTATTTAATGGACTCATGCCAACCTCTAAAGCTTTTTCTACTTAAAGTATTTTCTAACATTTCAGGAAAACTTTAGAAAACAACTTCAGCTTTAAAAAAGCTAGAACCTCAAGAGTTACTTAATTCAAACCTGTCATTGTATACATGAAGGAACAGAGGCCAAGAGCTTAAGTGGTTTAGTCAGCCCCATACATCATGGGAATTTGCCAAGATTAGAAACTATTCTTTAAAGACGTCAACTTATGTCAAACATAAGTTGATTACAGCATAAATCTGAAATGAACTGAAAGAATTATCAAGAGACCCTCAAAGAACAACCCCTGTACTTTTTCAATCAGATTCCTTCGTAAATTGCTCTTATACTCTGGAACAACCCCAAGATCTGACACTATTTTAGCAACTTTATAGAGCCTAGGACCTATGGCTAGGTCCGTAGACTTTCCCTGTCTAGTATCCACAAGATCCTCATCAATAACTTATCTCCTCTGCCTACATCCATAAATGCCATCTAAGGATAGAAGCAGTAGGCAAGAATCTGACAATGTCTCAATTTCTTTTTGACTACATCTAAGTCCTCATCCAATACGAAGTGTGCCTAGAAATTTGATCACTTAGCACTAGGTTCTTCTTTTATGATGCCCCAGCTGTCTTTACAAAGACACCCAGTTACAGTATTTGCTCTTTACCTACTTCCCCTTCCTTTCACTAAAATTATTCTTATTTCAAAATATGACTTTCAGAAGATTAAAGAAACATCCTCCTTACAAAGAATCAAAAAGTGTATGGTTTATTATTAAAAGAATTCATATAATACAAAACCCCCTTACCACAAAAAAAAGCATTCCTGTAAGAATCAACTGCATACTAAATTTCCCCTTTATTAGAGGAATTGTGTTTAATAAATAGTATTTTGAAATAATAAAGAGTTTTCATTCAATAAGTAATCACTAAAAATATACCATATTCCCAGTCAACCCTAATTGTTGATAGGTGTAAGAGCATTTTCCCCACTTACCAATATCCTATATATAGAATGCTGTGCTGATCTGGTTCCAAAATCATGTATACAAGGAATAATTCTCTAAACTACATGCTCTGTCTAGTCCCTGTCTATGCAGCCATCATTTCTAGAATAATTATTTCTTGCACTGCTGACTGGAGGAGAATAAGTTCAACATGTTTCATAGGAGACTGCTGTGTGATACTCACAGAGACTTTAAAAATGCACATTAAATAGAAATGCTGTTGCAAGTAAGCAAGTTATTTCCTGAGTATTCTTTATGTTAAAAAAAACTAACTCAGGAGATGTTAGGA
The DNA here is from genome assembly GCA_007570785.1 of Antilocapra americana. Taxonomy (NCBI): domain Eukaryota; kingdom Metazoa; phylum Chordata; class Mammalia; order Artiodactyla; family Antilocapridae; genus Antilocapra; species Antilocapra americana. The sequence goes on from ML661908.1 coordinate 8,502,195, forward strand.
AAAAGACTTGCTAAGTTAAATAAACAAGAACAAGAAGCTTAGGCAAGAATCACAGAAAGAGAGTGATTCAATTTTACTGCCAAATAATAGTAACATCTTAGCTTGAAGATGGAATAGCAAATTCAAAGTTAACGTAATGCTCAGGAATCCAAAAATTGTCTTGCTTACTTCTTTGTTGAGTCAGACCTGGAAAACTGATCACTTGGTTCCCACTGACCTTCTGAACATTCCCCTAGCCCACATCTCTTTGTTAAAACATCTCTGATATGTTCCAACTCTGCTCCCTGGTTTGTTGCTTTTCTTTTAAACTCTTCTGTTGTTTTTAAAGAATTAGATAAGCAATTAGACTGACACTCTTAAGAATCATACAGCCCCAAATTTCTAGAACTTGAGAATACGCAAGTAAAACAATGTACCGAAAGAAAGCAACAACTTAACATACATATAAATGCCCAAATACATATATCTAGTAGCTTACATTTCCATGTCCTTAAGCACCTCCTATTGCCCTAAAGAGCTCTGATCCACGTGTTACAGAAAATGTAGTATAACACAGTTCTCTTCTATCCCTTATTCTAACAATAAATCTGAATGCTCAATTTTTTAATAAATAAAATATCCACTTACATAAAAGAACTCTAAAAAACCCACAAAACTGCAGAGCATTTACCTTCCCTCCTTTCATGACGCCGGTCGTGAGACTGTGAAGTTCGCTCATGATCGTGCCTCCCCTTCTCTCTCACTGGAGAGCGATGTCTTGGAGGGCTTTGCTTTCTCTGAGGAGAAGCCAGAGAGTGTGAAGGGTAGGGAGAAGCAGAGCGGCGTAAAGGTGGAGTTATTGTCCTCTGATAAGATGGTGAAGGAGTTCTTTTTCGGCGAGGCGAAGGAGAATGTCTTTGAATAGATGATCCTGACTGTGAGGAAGATGAGTGATGTCTGGAGGATATTGGAGAATGATGTTGTCCTGCTGGGGAAGTGGACCTGCAAAGAGAAACAACAATAAAAAACTAGGTTCAAGAGCCTCCACTTCTAGTCAAAGGAAAGTCTTTTAAAACAACAACAAAACCCTGAATATAAAAGTTAAAGCTAAAAGTGTGAATATTAATTTTAATTCAAAATGACGTAAGATCATCTACAGGTTGATTTCTAAGTCAGTTAGAGGCAACAGCTCTGGATGAGACACATAGTGACCTCCTGAGCTTTGGCTCCAAGGCACACTTCCTTTCTCCAGGTAACATTCTCCCTGATCACAAACGGTTCTTATTCTCACGTAAAGGATGGAACTCACTCTTAACTAGAGATGATCTAACAGTGTGAATAGGTACTTAGAGGGCGGAATCCACAAAGAGCCAAAGAGAAAACTTACCAGTGAGATCTAGACAGATAGTACTGGCTGTGAGAACTCCTGTAATTCAGGGCTGTGGGAGAAGTGAAAAGCTACCACCAGCTATATCAAACATAAAGTTTGACTGCCTGGGCTGACATGTAGGATGGGGAAAGAACGCTAGGGTTAAGGAAAGGACATAGTGTCTACACTGTCTTTATCATAACCTACCTTTCACTCTTGGGCAGTACAAACTGAGATTTAGTTCATAAGCTTTGGTTTAACTAAGGCTTCCTCTACTCCCTTCCAATCATCTTGCTTGACTGCTGCCAGAGAAATAAATTAAAAAAACACATGAAGCACATCTGATTTACTCCTATGATCTGTTAGGTCCTGGGCTCTGTCTACAATGAATATGCAAAACTATGTGTGACAGAGAGCTAGAATACATGCATTTGCACATTAACTGAAAAGAAACAGGACTAACGTTTAAAAAAACAGCATTCCAGACATCACATACTGAGATATGTATCATATTTCTCAAAGCAATCATGGTTGCTACATGGTTGTTCAAAAACTGTCAACATATTATGGAATTACTTTCAGTGCCTATGATGAGTATTTTTTAACTTCTGCGATGCTGACAAAGTCATTATTAAACCAAGATTTCTAAGTCTTGGAACTATTGACATTTTGTATGCAGTACTTCTTTGTGGTGGGGGCTGTCTTGTACATTGAAGGATGTTGACAGCATCCCTGGCCCCTACCCACAAGAAGCCAGTACCATCTCACTCCCAGCCCCATTCCGATCAGTAAAAATTACTCCATATAGCTCCAAATGTCTCCAAGTAGGTAAAATCAAGCCTGGTGGAGAACCCTTTTCCTAAACTATGTTGTTTATAAATGATGCCTTAGTAGAACTTTTATCAATAAAAGGCTTATTAAATCTATGAAATACATGTTACTGAGCCAGGAAAGTGGTCCAATATGTTGGAAAGGATTTTGTAAAGTAACGAGTTGAGCAAACAAAAACACCTTTTGCATAATAGTTGACAGTAAAATAATAAAAATCAATAAATATCAGCTAACTAGAACACCACACTTATCTACACATTCTAGGTATTTATGATTATGAAACTTTCATACTTTTAATAAAAATTGTTATTCTTTCCTCATATAAAAAAATAAGACATAAACCACCAGAATTAAATTGACTCTAAACTGGAATTTATTTACTAACAGATATGAGCAGAAATGCTCAATGAGTCTTAGGCCAAATTTGGAAAACCATCTATGACCAAAGGCTACTCATATACTGAACAGAAAAATTATTGCAGGACTGAGAAATTCTTATTCTAATTTTACTGTTGTTTGGTGCTTCCCAAATTCAATTTCGTTAGGTTCTGATCAATTTGGAAACACCTAAATTGAAAAAATAAACAATGTGGCTCTCCAACTGAACTGACATTTCGGTTAGCTTTGAGTTTATTTCTGAGATACATTCAAAATTGTTTCAGGAATGTCTGCAATTTCTTTTGGTGATTTGTTCACAAAACTTAAATAAAATAGTTCACAATACTGTATTTTAAAAAACACATTAAGTCTAATCACATCTCTATTCAAATTTGGTGTCTACTGCTGCTGTTGTTCAGGTATTAAGTCATGTCTCTTTGTGACCCCATGAACTGCAGCACGCCAGGCTCCTCTCTCCTCCCTTCTCTTCCTGGATTTGTTCAAATTCATGTTCACTGAGTTGATGATGCTGTCTAACCATCTCATCCTCTGTTGCTTCTTTCTCCTCTTGCCTTCTATCTTTCCCAGTGAGTCAGCTCTTCACATCAGGTGGCCAAAGTACTGGAGCTTCCACTTTGGCATGGTCCTTCCAATGAATATTCAGGATGAATTTCCTTTAGGTTTGCTCTCCTTGTAGTCCAAGGGATTCTAAACAGTCTGCTCCAGCACCACAATTCAAAAGCAACAATTCTTCCACGCTCAGCATTCTTTATGGTCCAACTTTCACTTCTGTACGTGACTACTTGAAAAAGCACAGCTTTGACAACGCAGACCTCTGTTAGTAAAGTGATGTCTCTGCTTTTTAACACTGTCTAGGTTTGTCATAGCATTCCTTCCAAGGAGCAAGCATCTCTTCATTTCATGGCTGTAGTCACCATTAACAGTGATTTTGGAACTCAAGAAAATCTGTCACTGCTTACACTTTTTCCCCTTGTAACTGTCATGAAGTGATGGGAATGGATGCCGTGATCTTAGTTTTTGGAATGCTGACTTGCACGCCAGCTTTTCCACTCTCCTCTTTCACCCTCATCAAGAGACTCTTGAGTTCCTCTTCACTTTCTGCCATTGGAGTAGTATCATCTGTAAATCTGAGGTTATTGATAATTCTCCCAGCAATCTTAATTCCAGCTCATCATTCATCTAGCGGAGCATTACATGATGTACTGTGCATATAAATTAAATAAGCAGGGTGACAATATACAGCTTTGTCATACTCCTTTCCCAATTATGAACCAGTTACTTGTCCCATGTCCAGTTCTAACTGCTGCTTCTTGAACCACATACAGGCTTCTCAGCAGACAGATGAGGTGGTCTGGTATTCCCATCTGTTTACTAATTTTCCAATTTGTTGTGATCCACACAAAAATGGAAGGAAAACCTCAGTTCAAGCTTAGATAATCAAGCTGTCATATTAAAGACAGAACACCAATCTGTTGTCAAGTTATGTCTTCAGCATTTTAACCATATTTTTCTACTTATCCTTTTGGGCAGGGAGAGGGGAGTTTGTTGACTTAATCATCTATTATCAAATGAACATTTGTGGCCCTTCCCTCTTCTACTCCAAATATATGTGTTTGAGGCCTTAACCCCCAATGTGATGCTATTTGGAGGCATAGCCTTTGGGAATAATTAGTTTTAAATGAAGTCCTGAGGGTGGGGCTCCCATAACAGGATAGTGTCCACATAAGGAGGAAGAGACTACAGAGTTCTCTCTCCCCTGTAAGTGAGGACACAGTGAGAAGGCAGCCATCTACAAACCAGGAAGAAGGCCCTCACCAGAAACCAAATCTGCTAGCACCTTGAGCTGGGACCACCCAGAAACCAGGTCTGTGAGAAATAAATGCCTGTTGTATAAGTTACCCAGTCTGTGACATTATGTAACAGCAGCCCGACTTTGCTAGGTATCACAGCATTTTTACATTTTCTTCAGTCACTATTTTTTTTTTAAAGTCTGAAGACTGAAAAATAGTGAAAAAAGAGAGAGCATCTGTTACCAAAACAAGATGAGTCAAACTATGGATATAAGCCTAGTTGGTCCCAGACCTATGTTCATTTTGCATATATAAAAGAAGTGATTCTAGGTAATAAAAGTGTCTTGAAAATTGACCAAAACTGTTAGCAAATAGGCTTCTAGAATATTGCAGGGATGTGGTAAAATACATTTCTGCTTAGAATAGCAATATTTTCACATTAACTAGTATACTTGAATATCTGAAGAACTATGGATGGAGGTTCATGATATTGTACAGGAGGCAGTGATCAGACCATCCACAAGAAAAAGAAATGCAAAAAGGTAAAATGGTTGACTGAAGAGGCCTTACAAAATAGTTGAGAAAAGAAGATAAAGGCAAAGAAGGAAAGGAAAGATATACTCATTTGAATGCAGAGTTCCAAAGAAAGCAAGGAGAGATAAGAAAGCCTTCCTCAGTGATCAATGCAAAGAAATAGAGGAAAACAACAGAAAGGGAAAGACTAGAGATCTCTTCAAGAAAAGAAGAGATATCAACGGAACATTTCATGCAAAGATGGGCTCAATAAAGGACAGAAATGGTATGGATCTAACAGAAGCAGAAGATATAAAGAAGAGATAGCAAGAATACAAAAAAGAACTGTACAAAAAAATCTTCAAGACCCAGATAACCACGATGGTGTGATCACTCCCTAGAGACATCTAGGGATGTCTCCCTAGAGCCAGACATTCTGCAATGCGAAATCAAGTGGGTCTTAGGAAGCATCACTATGAACAAAGCTAGTGGAGGTTATGTAATTCCAGTTGAGCTATTTCAAATTCTATGAAAGTGCTGGACTCCATATGCCAGCAAATTTGGAAAACTCAGCAGTGGCCACAGAACTGGAAAAGGTCAGTTTTCATTCCAATCCCAAAGAAAGGCAATGCCAAAGAATGCTCAAACTACTGCACAATTGCACTCATCTCACATGCGAGTAAAGTAATGCTCAAAATTCTCCAAGCAAAATTCTTCAACAATACGTGAACCGTGAACTTCCAGATGTCCAAGCTGGATTTAGAAAAGACAGAGGAACCAGAAATCAAATTGCCAACATCTTTTGGAGCATCAAAAAATCAAGAAGAGTTCCAGAAAAATATCTACTTCCGCTTTATTGACTATGTCAAAGCCTCTGACTACGTGGATTACAACTGTGGGAAATTCTGAAAGAGATGGAATACCAGACCACCTTACCTGTCTCCTGAGAAACCTGTATGCAGGTCAAGAAGCAACACTTAGAACCAGACATGGAACAATGGACTGGTTCCAAATTGGGAAAGGAGTACATCAAGGCTGTATACTGTCACCCTGCTTATTTAACTTACATGCAGAGTTTATCATGCGAAATGCTGGGCTTGAATGAAGCACAAGCTGGAATCAAGATTGCTGGGAGAAATATCAATAACCTCAGATATGCAGATGACACCACCTTTATGGCAGAAAGCAAAGAGGAACTAAAGAGCCTCTTGATGAACGTGAAAGAGCAGAGTGAAAAAGCTGGCTTAAAACTCAACATTAAAAAAATGAAGATTGTGGCATCCTGTCCCATCACTTCATGGCAAATAGCTGTGGAAACAACGGAAACAGTGACAGACTTTATTTTCTTGGGCTCTGAAGTCCCTGCAGCCATGAAATTAAAAGACGCTTGCTCCTTGGAAGAAAACCTATGACCAACCTAGATAGTATATTACAAAGCAGAGACATTACATTGCCAACAAAGGTCCGTCTAGTCAAAGCTATGGTTTTTCCAGTAGTCAGGTATGGATGTGACAGTTGGACTATTAAGAAAGCTAGGTGCCGAAGAATTGATGCCTTTGAACTGTGGTGTTGGAGAAAACTCTTGAGAGTCCCTTGGACTGCATGGAGATCCAACTAGTTCATCCTAAAGGAAATAAGTCCCAAATATTCACTGGAATGATGGACGCTGAACCTGAAACTCCAGTACCGTGGCCATCTGATGCGAAGAACTGACTCACTGGAAAAGACTCTGATGCTGGGAAAGACTGAAGGCAGGAGGAGAAGGTGATGACAGATGATGAGACGGTTGGATGGACCATATGGATGGACATGAGTTTGAGCAAGCAAGTTGGTGATGGACAGGGAAGCCTGGCATGCTGCATACCATGGGGTCTCAAAGAGTTCGACATGACTGAGCAACTGAACCCAAATGAACTGGGTACACTCTAGAACTGAATGATTTCCTATCAGAGGGGAAAAAAGAGGTCACATTTGACATTCAAATAAAGAACAAAAGAAAGCTTATTGCACAAACAGAAGTCTAAATACCTTAAAACAGAAAACTGGAGACTGTCAGCAAGTGCACTGTGATTTATAAAACACAAGGAAAGCTAATCTTTAGCTTGAGTTGATTCCATTCAAAAGCTTTTTAATGCTGTTATAATTATGACACAATGTGGAATGAGAATATTCAGGGTATACTTGAGGAAAAGATGTGAAAATTTATACAATTTAAAATGAAAGTTCCTTCCATCTGAGATGCAAGTAATTCCACCTACATACTGATATGTTTACTCCAGACTTTCTTAAAATTTGTAACACCAATTTTTCTCAATAAATGGTTCCTATTTCTCAAATATGAAAATATGCTTATGTAACAGAGTCCAATTCTTAGGTTGATAAGTCTGGGGTCCCTGAGGAAGAGGAGGAGGAGGAGGAGGAGGAGGAGAAAGGGGTCTGGGGCTCTGGAGGAGGAGAAAAGGACAAATGTTTTTTTCTTTAAGCCCAGAGCTGATGATTACACAACAAAACAATTCACCTTAAACTCTGTACTAAGGATTACAACAATGTATCACAGATTCAATGGACATGAGTTTAAGCAAGCTCAGGAATTGGTAATGGACAGGGAAGCCTGGAGTACTGCAATCCATGGGATAGCAAAGAGTCAGACAGGACTGAGGGACTGAACTGAACTGAATGTCTCCTGCTTGAGGACGTTTCTCCTTCTTGAGAACCTTCTGACTAATCCTAGCATCTTAAAGTGTACCTTGTGGGAGTGGGTCTAGTCAAAGTGAAGTCGCTCATTCGTAGTGTCTGACTCTTTGTGACCCCGTGGACTTGTTACTTCTAATCCCGTTATCTTAAAATGTATATTATGGGAGTGAGTCTGGTAAGTCCTTTACAACCTTGAGACACTCTTTTGATTTACTGTAATAACCAATTACAAAAGTATATAGCCCCCTTGCTAAGACTAGCAAGGAGGGCACTGTCCGACCCCCTTCTGATGTCTGTGTCGGAAGCTTTCTCTGTCCCTTTTTCACTTTAATAAAACTCTGCTCCACAAAAGTTCTTGAGTGATCAAGCCTGGTCCCTGGTCCTGAAGCTAAATCTTCTTTGGAGATCACAAGTCTGACATCATTCACTATAAGCTATCATAGCTAAAATTCATAATTCAACCTTTAAAATCACTTAAAAAACACTAAATGACCTATGGACACTATCAAAATCAACTCTCATTTTTTTTTTAATTTTTTTTTTATTGTTTTTGTCATACATTGTCATGATATCACCATGGGTTTACATATGCTTCCCCTCCAGAACCCCCCTCCCTCCTCCCTCCCCCCCCGGGAAATCTCGCTGCACCAGCCCCAAGCATCAATCCTCGGCTGGCAATTGATTAGACATATGGTAATTAACATGCTTCAATGCCCTTCTCCCATATCATCCCACCCTTACCCTCATCCACAAAGTCCACAATGGTAAAATACAACACAAAATGGTACACATTTCACACACAGAAATATTTAGGCTTTATTGTTTACATAAGAAACTTATTTTAAAAAGTTAAGTCACTACTAGGTGTAAAATAATCTACAAGGATTTATTGTACAGCACAGAAAATATAGCCAATATTTTATAATAGCTCTAAATGGACTCTATATAAATAGGGGCTTCCTTGGTGGCTCAGATGGTAAAGACTCTGCCTGCAATGTGGGAGACCTCGGTTTGATCCCTGGGTTGCGAAAATCCCCTGGACAAGGAAATGGCAACCCACTCCAGTATTCTTGCCTGGAAAATTCCATGGACAGAGGAGCCTTCTTTATTGTAAGTTTCAGGTGTACAACATAGTGACTCAACATTTTTGTACAGTATGTGCTTAGTCACTCAGTTGCATACAACTCTTTGCAACCCCATGGACTATAGCCTGCCAGGCTCCTCTGTCCAAGTACTAATAACTGTGGTTCAATTTCACTTTTGTATTTATGTAGAAATGAATTATTTCAAAAACCTCAATTAAAGAATAAAAAAGAATGTTAAGACTTATTATCAGCACATCCTGCAACCATATTCAAGCCCAGAATTATGTGCCGTTTAAATAAAGTGATTTTGCAGGATCTGGATCAAGAGACTTACATGACGACAGTAAATGAAAAATTGTCCCCATCACTATGGTCAAAAGTCAGAAGAGACCAATATCCAGCATCCCTGGCACATGAAGAGACTGTTTACAAGCTCTTGGACTGCAAGGAGATCCAACAAGTTCATCCTAAAGGAGATCAGTCCTGGGTGTTCATTGGAAGGACTGATGTTGAAGCTGAAACTCCAATACTTTGGCCACCTGATGGAAAGAGCTGACTCATTCGAAAAGACCCTGATTCTAGGAAAGATTGAGGGCATGAGGAGAAGGGATGGCAGAGGATGAGATGGTTGGATGGCATCACCAACTCAATGGACATGAGTTTGAGCAAGCTCTGGGAGTTGGTGATGGACAGGGAGGCCTGGTGTGCTGCAGTCCACGGAGTCGCAAAGAGTCGGACATAATTGAGTGACTAAACTGAGCTGAACTGAAGAGTAAAAGAGTTGGTAGTTAAAATGCAATAAAGCCCAGAAATAATGCAGACCAGCATAACACAAATTTAAGACAACTGGCTCCTATCTTCTACTTGGTGCATAAGTTATCACTTTCTCCTGAAATAGGATGGGGTGATGAAGAGATAGAGGATCAGCCCCTGCCAAGAAATAGCAAACAATCCAGTCTTGGGGAAGAGAGAGGTAAAGAACAGTTTTCAAGTCCTTAGTCCAACTTATCAGACCCACAATGTTTTCAGCTCCAGCCAACAAGCCGTATGTCAAATTAGGGAGATTCTTGAAATCCCTGCTACTGTCTTGGAAGTTCTATCCAATGACAGATCATTTAACTGTCAGTTAAAAAAAAAAAAAAATTACCACCAGACAGTACTGAACCACAGCCAGCAATAGATTTCAATAGTGTGGCCGGTTATCTGTTATTTCATTCATCTCACTACATACAACGCAGTCCCACATATTTACTGGATTGACTTTTCAGCCTCTATATGCTATTTTATGCATTTCTGATTGGCTAAACTTTGCAACTACTTACTGCTGCTGAAAACCTCCCTGAAAAACAATTTTCTTCTTTAGTCTCTAAACAGGATAGACAAAGGCTTGAGAGCACAATTTTTAGGAACATAAATACCTCTCTAGATTTTGGCTGCAAAATACAAGCTTCTCTTTGGGGTCAACAAATTTTCTCAATATCACACCTATAAAAGAGAGCCCAAGCCTTGATCAACTGGACTAAATATAAACGTTTTTGCCTCTCCCCATGCAGTTATTTTGATATTTATAAAATAATTTCATTTTAACACAAGGCTACCATGAACAGGGGATTCCCAGTGGCACCGTTGTAAACAATTTGTCTGTCAATGTAGGAGACACAGATCCAAACTCTGGGTTGGGAAGATTCCCTGAAGAAGGAAATGGCAACTCACTCCAGTATTCTTGGCTGAAAAATCCCATGCACACAAGAGCCTGGCAGGCTACAGTCCATGGAATCGCAAGAGTCAGCTACAACTTAATGACTAAACAATTATGAATTTAGCATACAATTATGTTCAGTTATATTTAAGCGTCTTAATTTTATATCGCTAGCCTAAATTATTATCCACCTAAAAATACTTTTTAGGTCTACAGACAAGGCTCAATTAAATGCAGAAAAAAAAGACAATACCTCAGACAACCAATTACCAACCTGAATACAAAGGTTCCATATTACTATTAGAATGTTTGCATATCCTTCATGATATTACTTGTGCTAAAGTCCACTAATTGGGAAGATATTATAAAAGATATTACAAATTCACCAATGATTTTAAAGTTTGAATTTTAAAATTATATTACATTCCTTTTCCCCTTTTAGATGTGATACTGGATTTTTTTTTTTTTTCCAAATGGTTGATTTTAAATATTGTGTGAGTTTCTGGTGTACAGCAAAGTGATTCAGTTATATTTCCAGTGACTGCATGTGTGTGTACAGTGACGAAATATTTTTAAGTATCTTTCTCTTTTGGAGATATATACTAAAATATATGCAAATGAAATAAAGGAAGATGTCTGGATCATCGAAAAAGCAAGAGAGTTCCAGAAAAACATCTATTTCTGCTTCAGTGACTATGCCAAAGCCTTTGACTGTGTGGACCACAATGAACTGTGGAAAATTTGAAGGAGATGGGAATACCAGACCACCTGACCTGCCTTTTGAGAAACCTGTATGCAGGTCAGGAAGCAACAGTTAGAACTGGACATGGAACAACTGGTTCCAAATAGGAAAAGGAGTACGTCAAGGCTGTATATTGTCACCTTGCTTATTTAACTTATATGCAGAGTACATCATGAGAAATGCTGGGCTGGAAGAAGCACAAGCTGGAATCAATATTGCAGGGAGAAATATCAATAATCTCAGATATGCAGATGACCCCACCGTTATGACAGAAAGTGAGGAGGAACTAAAAAGTCTCTTGCTGAAAGTGAAAGAGGAGACTGAAAAAGCTGGCTTAAAACTCAACATTCAACAAAGATCATGGCATCTGGTCCCATCACTTCATGGCAAATAGATGGGGAAACAATGGAAACAGTGACAGACTTTATTTTGGGGGGCTCCAAAATCACTGCAAATGGTGACTGCAGCCATGAAATTAAAAGACACCTGCTCCTTGAGAGAAAAGCAATGACCAACCTAGACAGCATATTAAAAAGCAGAGATATTACCTTGCCAACAAATGTCCATCTAGTCAAAACTATTGTTTTTCCAGTAGTCACGTATGGATGTGAGAGTTGGACTATAAAGAAAGCTGAACACCGAATAATTGATGGTTTTGAACTGTGGTGTTGGAGAAGACTCTTGAGAGTCCCTTGGACTGCAGGGAGATCCAACCAGTCCATCCTAAAGGAAATTGATCCTGAATATTCATTGGAAGGACTGATGCTGAAGCTGAAACTCCAAAATTTTTCTCCTCCTGAAGGCAGGAGGAGAAGGGGACGACAGAGAATGAGGTGGTTGGATGGCATCACCAACTCAACAGACATGAGTTTGGACAAGCTCCGGGAGCTGGTGATGGACTGGGAGGCCTGGCGTGCTGCCATCCATGGGGTCACAAAGAGTCAGACACGAATGAGCAACTGAACTGAACTGAAGGTGTCTGGTGGTTTGGTTTAGTCACTAATCTGTGTTTGACTCTTACAACCCCATGGACTGTAGCCTGCCAGGCTCCTCTGTTCATGTGATTCTCCAGGCAAGAATACCGGAGGTGGCTGCCATTTCCTTCTCTAGGAAGATGTCTGGGGTTCACTTTAAAATAGCACTGGAGTGGGGAAATAGACAGGGGTACAAATCAAACTATGGATATGAGGATCATTATACTACTATCTATTTTTGCGTGTGTGAAATGCTCCATAATAATAATGTTACTGTAACATTTCTCCATCCTCTCTATGTAACTGAGTAACATTAGTATTCAGTTCAGTCACTCAGTCCTGTCCAACTCAAGAAACCTATCAGTTCAGTCTATAGAAATGCTTATTGAGTGCACCCATAGATTCCTCCCCGACCTGTCCCTAATGGCCACAGAATAAGATTCACTGGTCCATACTATGAATGGTAGATACTGAATAAATCAAAGAATTATTCCAATATATAACAGTCTTTGTCAAAGGTCTGAAAGATTCTAATTATCAGGTGTACACAATCACTGAAAGAAAATAAGACTATCAATTTGGTGGTAAGCTGTTTATTCTACTAAGGTGATATCAGTCAACATGTTCTGAATGATCACACCTGTCTTTAAAATACCTGGTAAGTAGTGCAGCCACTATGGAAAACAGTGTGGAGGTTCCTTAAAAAGCTACAAATAGTCCTGCCATATGACCCAGCAATCCCACTGCTGGGCATATACACCGAGGAAACCAGAATTGAAAGAGCCACGTGTACCCCAATGTTCATCGCTGCATTGTTTACAGTAGCCAGGACATGGAAGCAACCTAGATGCCCATCAACTGATGAATGGATAAGAAAGCTGTGGTACATATACACAATGGAATATTACTCAGCATTTAAAAAAAATTCATTTGAAGCAATTCTACTCAGATGGACGAAACTGGAGCCCATTATCCAGAGTGAAGTAAGCCAGAAGCAAAAACAACAATACAGTATATTAACACATATATATGGAATTTAGAAAGACAGTAATGAGAACCCAACATGGGAGACAACAAAAGGAACGCAGATGTATAGAATAGACTTGTGGACTTTGTGGATGAGGGTAAGGGTGGGATGATATGGGAGAAGGGCATTGAAGCATGTTAATTGTCATGTGTCTAATCAATCGCCAGCCCAGGATTGATGCTCGGGGCTGGTGCAGCGAGATTTCCCGGGGGGGAGGGAGGAGGGAGGGGGGTTCTGGAGGGGGAGCATATGTAAACCCATGGTGATATCATGACATTGTATGGCAAAAACAATAAAAAAAAAATACCTGGTAAGACTCATGCAGGTATTTATATTCCTATCAAGACATATTCAGGTAATTACAATAAAGTGATAAAAAAATACAGCTTACTATTATCTTATTAAACCATAAAATTCTGCAACCGAAAATTCTGATTAAAGCATATTAACCATCACAAAACTATATTTAACCAGCAGAATGAACTATATGCAATAGTTAGCTAACTTCTCTGGTTAACTACTATCCATAAAGTTTTGTGTTTGTTTAATCCCTTGTTCTTAAACTATACTAAGAAACTGCCTCACATTTGAGATTCAGCAAAGTATATAGAATATTTTCATTGATAAAGATATTACAAGTCCACTGACAATATCTAGTTAAGGATTATCTAGATACAGTAGGTTAGAAATAATGATACAAAATATTCCCTTCACAAGTGATTTCCTGGTTAAATATCTAACTCAAACTTAATTTTCCTGTAAGCTACATCTCTTCTAAAACAAATTACAGAATAAAAACAACTGAATTAGGTTCCAAGTAATCAAGATTTTGCTATTTTCTGTATAGAACAGGTCACAGAAAGTTTATTTCAAAAAATATTACAGTAATTTGCTATATTCTCTAAAAGCAGAGTAATAAATTCATAAGGCCTTTTTTTCCACCCTCAGATAAACAAGTGGTATTGAGTTTTTGATCAATGCTGCATAAGTAAATCTTTGCTGAATAAAGTCTACCAGTCAAATTGGATGACAACTGATATGGAGCAATGGCTTGGACACTGTTTGCTTTAAAAACAACTACATGACAGAATTTAGTGTTATTCAGATTAACAAAATATTCTGAGAAGAGAGTATATTCTTAACAAGATTGACATGGACAATAAAGATTTATGAGGAAAGTACTCAAATTCTCAATGCCGGATTAGTGGCAAAGGCCTAAAGAATGATTAATAATTCTAAAAGACTTTTGGAAGGCTTTGGACACACTCCCCCTCACCAAACACACACAGGCAAATTCTAACTCACAAATCAGACCCTAAAATCCAGGTCAGTCACCCTTGACATAGAAAGCTGAAGACAGAGAAGACAGAGAAGACAGTCATAGAATCATGTGGCTCTGTGGCATCATCTGCCTCACGTGTATGCACAGGCATTTGGACCACGCTTTAAGACAGGCAAGCGATCCACTAAACCCAATAGGCCTAGTTAGTCATCTTTACTTGAAAGGAAAAAAAAAAACCTGTATGTGCAAAGACACTATTTCACACACATGATTACTATTTACTTCCACCTGTAGTAACAAAGCTTTGGCCAACATTTTAGTTCACTGCTGCATCACCATCTTTTAAAACAGTGTCCCCCACCCACTAGAAGGTCAGTAACAATTGAATGAATAAACATATCAGTATACCTTCCCTTAAGCCCATCACATTCTGATAACCAAAAAATTCCCAATAAGCCCATTATAACAACTAAATTAATTTTAAAGTACAATTTTCTCCAAAAGGAATTTAGATACTAACCTTCAACCATATATCCCAGAATCTGAAAGCAATGACAAAGATTCTTAAATACACAATTTGGCTTTAGAATTAACAAATTTCTTATAAAACTGAAAAAGGAGAGTAAAAACATTGGCTTAAAACTCAATACTCAGAAAATTAAGATCATGGCATCCAGTTCCATCACTTCATGACAAACAGATGGGAAAACAATGGAAACAGTGACAGTATTTTGGGGGGGCTCCAAAATCACTGCAGCTGATAGTGACTTCAGCAGTGAAATTAAAAGACACTTGCTCCTTGGAAGAAAAGCCATGACCAACCTAGATAGCATATTACAAAGCAGAGACATTACTTTGCTGACAAAGGTCTATCTAGTCAAAGTTATGGTTTTTCTAGTAGTCATGTCTGGATGTAAGAGTTGGACCATAAAAAAAATCTGAGCGTCAAAGAACTGATGCTTTTGAACTGTGGTGTTGGAGAAGGCTCTTGAGAGTCCCTTGGACTGCAAGGAGACCCAACCAGAACATCCTAAAGGAAATCAGTCCTGAATATTCATTGGAAGGACGGATGCTGAACCTGAAACTCCAATACTCTGGCCACCTGATGTGAAGAATTGATGTACTGGAAAAGACTCTGATGCTGGGAAAGACTGAAGGCAAGAGCAGAAAGGGACGACAGAGGATGAGATGGTTGTATGGCATCACCAACTGGATGGACATGAGTTTGAGCAAGCTTCGTGAGTTGGTGATGGACAGCGAAGCCTGGCATGCTACAGTCCATGGGGTCGCAAAGATTCGGACACAACTGAGCTGGACTTAATGGAGATAAGTTAAAAAACCTGCCTTAAAAAAAAACAAAAACTTGCAAATCAAATCAGCTTCTCCTAAATCAAAGTGGCCCCTTTCAATCTTATCAAACACCAAAGTCAAACTGGACCCCCTTAGGGGTTTCAGGCTTTAGGACTCCAGCGTCAATTGGGTACCCCTGCAGTCCTTCAGTAATTTGCTGCTTAGTTTCCTTACACAGAAGAAATAAACCAGGTTCAGAGTTTTCTGTACAGAGAGTAACAGGTGAGTCCTAGACATACCTTATTACATCTGATAGAGACGGTCAGGGAGAAAAAAAAATGGAAAACAAAGAACCAACCTTTGATTCTTCAATTCCTCATAATACAAAATGTCTTAACCATTTTAATGGCAAACTAGCCCAGGGACATAAGGATCACCTCTCACAGATTTCTGGGTCAAAATAACAAAATAAGAGCACTCAGAACCATTAAAGAAGAATAAAGACTTCAGCAAGAATATTTAACATGACTTATACCCGATTTACATGTCATTTTCAAAAACAAACCTATCAGACTGAGTAAGATAAAGAGTATAATTTTTGGAAAATATGTTCAAGAATTATGGATGTTCCAGTTAACAAATTCTTATTGCTCCACTAAGACATAATGTTGCTAGATCCTAGCAACAGCTGACAGAATCATTCTGGTTCTTTCAAGTCACCAGAGTGAGGACAGAAAGAAAAAAAAAAAAAAGATTTCGCCTAAATGAGTTAAACAAGATGCCCTCTCACAAAGACAAAAGAAAAAGCGTGTGGGGGTGGGGGGGGAAGGGTAA